>VWZI01021459.1:263335-286142 GCA_013396835.1 Psilopogon haemacephalus | reverse complement strand
AGAGGAGGGCCACAAAGATGATCAGAGGGCTGGAGCACCTCTGCTATGAGGACAGGCTGAGAGAGTTGGGGCTTTTCAGCCTGGAGAAGAGAAGGCTTCGGGGAGACCTTATAGCAGCCTACCAGTATCTGAGGGGGGCCTACAGGAGGGCTGGGGAGGGACTGTTCACAAGGTCTTGTAATGACAGGACGAGGGGGAATGGGTTCAAATTGGCGGAGGGGAGATTTGAACGGGATGTTAGGAAGAAATTCTTCACAGTGAGGGTGGTGAGGCACTGGAACAGGTTGCCCAGGGAGGTTGTGTCTGCTCCCTCCCTGGATGTGTTCAAGGCCAGGCTGGATGAGGTCTTGAGCGTCCTGATCTAGTGGGAGGTGTCCCTGCCTCTGGCAGGGGGTTGGAACTGGATGATCTTTGAGGTCTCTTCCAACCTAGACCATTCTATGATTCTATGATTATGATTCTATGATTATGGTTTGCATGGTCTGGGCTGTGTTCTGCTTTTCTGTCTGTTCACAAATACTGCTGAAGTGATCCTCCACCTCACAGCTGAATATATGATGCAGCGGTCAGCAAAAGCAGGTTTGCTTGTCACAACTTTTCCTGCTGTCTCTCAGTGCAGCATTGTTTCGTGAATCAGTGTCTCACTTCTAATGGTGAAGAGTCCCATTCACAGTCGAGATAATGTTTCTGGCACTGAACATAGCTGTCTTCTGGAAAGTCTCTTCTGGTCCTCTTTAATCTTTCCAACTGTGCAGGTTGTGCATGCTCTGCTTCTCACAGGTACCTGAAGCCTTTGTCTGAAGACTCTTGTAGAATATTTTTGCCTTTTAAAAAAATGAAACAGATCCTTGAAGAGCCAGAGACTGTAAATGTGTTTCTTTCCATGCTTCTGTCATTCTTCCATACTCTTTTCTTTAGATTTATTCTCAGTGCTTCTTGCTGATTTCTTTCATTTTGCATCCCCTTTCAGAACACGTTGCTTTAAAGTAGTCCTTCCTACCTCTGTGAAAAGACAAAAAAACAAACAAACAAGCAAAAAAACCCTACAAAACAAACAAACAAACAAAAAAACCCCAAAACCAAACAAAAAATCCCACTTGCTCATTACATTCCTGAGATGCCTTGGATCCCTGGGTGCTGCTGTGAGGTTCTCACTCTGCCGGTCGTCCTGCTTCCCCATTGCTCTTTGCCTGCCTCCACTTCTGATATGAAATCAGCATCCTCTGCTGGTAGATAAGGTGAGCCCTGTGGCAGAGTAGTTAATGAAGATGAGTCTGTGTTCCTATAACAGGTCAACTGTTGAAAGGTGCAATCTGAGAGGGGAAAATCTACCTTTACTGTGTAGTCGGTACCAACTGATTCCGCCTGCAGCTCTTCCACACAGGAATATTCCAGTCTCCTAAATGTCATTGATAATTCTGACTGTAATCCATGCAGGACATTAAAGTTCCTGTCAATCTTTTCTCCCTTTCCACTGACATCAGTGCACTTTCAGGTCAAAATATTCATTTTTATGTTGCTGATCTACAGCACTGTCATGACATTTTGGAATAAATTCAGGAGCAGAAATTGAACAACACTCACAGATTACTAATTTATGTAAGCTTTTAGCACAGCAAAGTACAAAGATGCTTTTAAATAGTAGTCTTTTATTAATACCATCAATACTATTGTTACACGGTGCTGTCAGGCATACGATTTTATGTTTGGGTGTGAATTTATTTTGCAGAAAAGAAGGCAGTTTGCAGTTACAGCTGAAGGTCTTTCTGGTTAAGAAACACTGTTGTACATATAGCATGGTTGCTGCCTTCACTTTCTTGTCTGGAATGATGCGGTTCACCTTTGTATAAAGAAAATGTGTGATCTCTCAGTCTGCAGTGCTGTTAGGCACCTGTAAGCTATCTCAAAACTTAGCAATATGTGAAGATTTTCCATCCAGAATTGAAGTGACGGTGCTAGCCAACACGTTGTCTTCAAACACAGAAATTGCCTGAGAAAGTATCAGTTGATGTTTGACGTAGATTGGATCAAGCATTTGACAACCCTTTAAAAAAAAGGCAGCTGATTGACAACTGTGAAGGTCGATTACTTTTTTGTTGTTGTTGTTGTTGTTGTTGTTGCTGCTATACTGCTTTAAGGGAGGGCTTTCTTGGTCAATGTCCTTTCAGTGGTGTGACTGTAAATTTTGAAACTGAGCCAAAGCTTGACAAAAAGCTCTTGCATGCTGATGTGCTCTGATGTCTGATTTTGTGAGGGCTGAGATTACCCTTGGAGAATGAGCAGAGCCTATTGAAGTAACTGCACATATCACTAGCAGCCTGCAGAAAGGGTGGGCTTTGCACCCAACTGTAAAAGTGTGAGGATAACTTGTGTCCAGGTCATGCTATCTTCTCTACATTGCTTCCATCAAGTTGGTCCTCCTGGCTTTCAGACTAAGGTTTCAATAAGTGAATTTTCTCTGCCTGTTTTTCTTTCTCAACTACAAATGGAGCTAGAGATGGCTGGCAAAGACCTAAACATTAAGTCTGAGATGCTTGAGTCATAGCAGGTGAATCTTACCCACAGGCTGAACCCCTAAATGAAGTGACATGCAGGCTCTTAATTGTCTGTCTATCCAGAAGCCTTGACCAGCATAAAACCAACTGGAAACCCACTCTTCTACCTTATGACTGGGAAGATTGCAGGTACTTCTTCCTTTGCCTGGAGATAGTTAGGAGGCAGCAGAGGTCTGTTTTGCCACCATAACAAGATTCCATTTCCCCCCCCACCCCCAGCTAAGTTGAGCGAAGATTTTGTGCAAGCCACATGCACTACACTGAGAAACATGTTTTTTTCTCCCACGTTCTTGCTGTGCCCGCAGTGATATGGTTAACAAAAGCTGTTGTTTTCTCAAGAGTAAAATCATATTTCTGAATTGTTTCCAATGGCCTTGGTTGCTCTTTTGGTTTCTAGCTAAACTCGCCACATTAGAAGAAATCCCCATTGCGAATTGCCTGCTTCCCTCAACAAGGCCTTGTGAATCATCTATCAGGGAGAAACATGGTGCTGCTACCATGCTAAGCACAGCAGCTGCCAGGCTGCTCTCCTTGTCTGCTGCAAGACGATGCCCAACATGGGCATTCAACAGCTTTTCTGAGTCAGTCATATGACTTTCAAAATTTTTGGCCTTTTTTTTTTTTTTTCCTTCCTAGTTGATTCAAACAAGATATGTCGTCAAGGTTTTGCAAAAGAGGTTTCCAGATACATTTTCATGGCTGGGTTGCTTGTGATAAGAGGTGTGAAAAGTCTCTGCAAATCAGGAAACTTATTCTGTGGTGCAGTTGGTATAGGAAAAAGTTCAGTCGCAGCTTTTTGTGCTTGGCTCTGCCAGTGCAGATTCAACATCTTGCAGCTTCGATTCCTGCGAAACGCTCTCAAAATATTTGTCACAGGCTGCTTGTGCTCTAAAATCTATGGGAGCAGAGCAAGCTGTGCAACACAACATGCCAGCATGCTTGTGAAAAATCCTTTCTAGATGCCTGTCACTGCTCTGCTTAGCACTTACCTTTGCACTCATTGTAGCCATTTTCTTGACCTTGCATTTACCTCCGCGGCACTTGCGCACTTCTTTGCTCAGTGGCTGATCTCGTTGGCTGGCTCACACATTGCTGCACATGCAGCAATCTGTCAGCTAGACAGTAACTCCACTGAAGAGAAGATGTGCTGATTTCGTCTGACATTGGCACGTGAATTTGATTAAAATATCAAAGAAAGGATCTATTGACGTAGGTGTTTTTGAAGACCTTACTCAGATACACAACTTCAGAGACCTTACTCAGATGTGTTTTTTTGATCACCATAAGAAAACCTTGGGTTTGATGGTGAAAAAGGAATTGCTACCCATGCTTGGGATGAAGACTTCTGTAGCCAATGTGCTCTGCAGCTGATGTTTTACAAACCACCTGTCTGCTATGCTACTCTGGTTGCCGATTTCACAGCACCAGTAACCATGTGCAGCTAGATCAAGCTGAAAACCAAGTTGTAGACAAAGATGATCTGGCTGAGTGCTTCTGAAAGAACTTTCCTCTAAGCTGTGTTAGGTCACAGCCTAACTGTGTACTGGAGAAACAAGAATTGTGGAGAAAGATTATAATGCAAACCCATAACACTGCAAAACAGCATCAGGGTGACAACAAATTTCTGAGCAGCTGTTGGAAAAACAAACAAAGATGAGAGCTGCTCTGGTGAGTCAGAAATATTTGGGCATCACTGTCTGTAAACTTCAACCTTTGATACAATCTTTCTCAGCTACTTAGAAATTCAACATGTTTGAAAGTGATTTCTACAATCATCTCCCCTCTCAGCTACCAGATATTGAAAGCTTTTTTAGAATATCACGGCATCTTTCAGGGCTTTCTTGCCCTTGTCCTCTCTGTGATCTTCTCGTTTTCTCAGCAGCTAGGGCAATTCTTGAGCTACCTTCCCACCCTTCCTAGAGACCTCCATAAGATGACCAAACATTGCCACCTTCACTCCTTCTCTCTCTCTTCAAATTGCCAGACGTCCAGCACTGGTACCCTGGAGGAGTTGGAATGATGCAGATGCCAACATTGTAAGATAAGTGTAAAATGCAGTTATTGTCTATTTGTCAGTCCCCAGGGTGACAAAAGCTGGAGACTACTGCTGACAAAGTGATCTCCACAGCCTCGGGGCTATGGGGAGGGTAAGCCCTTTCCTTACCTCTGTGCTTTCTGGCAGACAGAATTACTGCCTGATTTGGAGTACTTTGAATGGCTCACACACTGCTCTGCCAGATTTTGAGTGTTGCCCTGGAAGAGGCTGCATGTCTGCTTCACACCTTAAAAGTGCTCCTCTGCTAACATGAGGTTGAAGGGTCTAGACAGGGTCAGACTGGTGCCTTTATTTGCACTCTTGGTTTAATTCTGATATTAAAAGAACCCCTCATTAGATTCACATGATGGAGCAGCAAAGAAAGTGCCTATTTGTGGAGGCTGAGGAGAATCCACAGAGATGTGGGTTACTGTTATTTGTCTGAATGGCGCCTCCTGACATCACGAGTGGCTGGAAAGCTTGCTCTAGAAAAACAGAGAAGGGAGCTTTGCATCACACATGCACAACACTTTCAGCATCTAGAATTGCATTTCTTGTCTTTTGTGACAGAAATCTTATTTTGTTGCAAGTTTCAAGTGCAGAGAGGGTAATTATTTTTGAGTCTTGTGAGAAAAGTGTGTCCCTAGCATGTTTGCAAAGTGACTTTTTAACCACAGCACAGTGATTTTACAAAGAGTAAGATTGGGTGTATATGTAAAAAAAAAAAAAATTAAAAAAAGGAAGGGGGGGGGAAGGCTATAAGAAAAGGTCGTACTAAGAAAAAAAAAATCTAGGAAGATGTTGACTGAAAGGAAGACACAATCAGGAAAAGTCCTGCTTTTCTGCACCAAATATCCTGTAATGTAAAAATGCAGTTTTGCGGCAAAGCTATGCAAGGCTCAAGTTTTTAACAAGCCAAGATATGTTAAGGACTTTTGAAAAAATTATTATTCATTTTTGTGCCTTGTCGATTTTATTTTGGTACTTGAGTCCTTCTTCGAGTGTGTATCCAGACATTCAGCGGCCACTACTGCTGGGTCATCCTGGGCAGACTGATAGCAGGAAATGCTGAGAGTGCCTTGGCATTTATTCAGGTGGGTCAAGAAGAAAGCAGCTGTCTGCCTGATAAACCACTTCATCAAGAGCTGTCAATCCCTGGCATCCCCGAACCCATTCGTTGATGCCGGGCTGTTTAGAACTGAGCACCACTGTGCAAGGGCTCATTTGCCAGCTCCAAATCTTGCGTCTTTTTCATCACTGACACTACCGGGAAGCACAGCCTGGGGGTTCTTACTCCAGACTTGTGAGTGCTGAAGGGCGTCATCAGCCATGCCTTAGGATTAAAGGGGAGGAAATGACTGGCTGCCAGGCAGAAAGTGAAGTGCAGGACCAGCTTTGCAACAGACACTCAACCAGGTCTGTAGTGTTAACTTTGGAAATACAAAATTGCTTCTGACTGCATCAAGGGTAGGAGCTCTGGATCCGTTCACCCATTAAATCTCTGCTAGGCATACTGTGGCGAGGGTGAATGCAGCCAGGGTAAACCCGCTGGGAGACACCCATGTAGACCTGCCCTGGGCTCCTGCAGAGATTGCCCATTGTTCCTTGGAGGCACAGCTCTGGGATGACAGTCCCTCAGTGCCTTTTAAGTATTCTCGTGGGTTCTTTGTTTTGCAAAAGCTCCAATTCAGGATGCTTTGATACACATCTTGTTTAGTGCTCATTTTTCTTCTTTGCCTGTTATTTCTTTCTTGCTGTTTTATTCCCTTGTGACTTTTTTTTTTTTTTCTCTTCCACTTTCCTTATCTCCTCCCACCTTCTCTTTTCTCTCATCGCTTCCTCTTTCCTTTCTGCCTCTATTGAATTTCCCATTCTCCAGTGGCTTTGGGACCCAATGAGGTGGATGAGGTGTCCCCGTGAGCCTGTGCCTCCATGAACCAATCCCCATCCCAGCAAAGAGAGGGTAGCAGAGAGTGCAGCTGTTGTCTGAGCTTTGTTTGTTTGGGGTGGTGTGTGTGTGCGTGCTGACTTCTGGGGGATTTTGTTACATCAGCCAGAGAGGCTGGTAGCCACAACTGGAGCACATAGTGAAAGTGGGTGGCTTTCAGAGAGCCACTGCTGACTTTTTTACAGCAGCAGCAGCACTTCTGTAGTGTGTGGGTGGATGGATCTGAACAGCTTCACCATTTACCTCTTTGCACCTGATGCTTTTCTCCACATCAAGCTCCCTCCTAAATCTCATTAGAGATCCCTTCCTTCTTGGATAAAAAGAGAAGCCACCAAACTGCCACTCATCATGTGCCTGGTCACATGGCACAAGTTCATCTGATCCTGGTTGAGGTTCACTATTTGGGGCTTGGCAGGTGCAAATGTAAAGCTGAAACTGCTGGTTGCTTTTCTTATCCGTTTTCAGGCCAGTGCGTGCTGTGCCTCTACCTTTAGGCAGAACCCGCTGCTGGGACCTTGCTAGTTTCAGTTTCGTCAGTGTATTCTTCCCGTAGGCCAGGCATAAGCCAGGTTTGCATTTGCAGCGGGAGATCTTAAAGCGCTTAAACTCTTTAACCAGCAGGGTTGCACTGACAGACATTTTTTATGCCCGCTTTACAGAGAGGTTAAGAAAAAGGACAGTTAGTCTGATTCACAAGCGGAGAGTGTAGTTGCTTGGAGTTGTCATCCTTCTATTGTGGGCATTTATGTTACGGACAGCATTTGTACACCAAAAGCTTACCTATTGAGTATCTTGCCCAAACGTTGCCTTCTGTGGTGTGTTAGTCACCAGCAGCATATATGCATGTATGTCAAAATACTGTCTTACTCTTATTGTCTAACCATGTTTGCATCTATATAAATCTAGCGTAAAGTGTATATAACGGTATCATGCATATGCATTTGTGTAGTGTATTCATAATGCACACATTTGTATGCAAATGTAGTTGTATACATATATAAATATGCTTTTCAAGCACGAATTCAACAATAGGGAAAAAAAAAAAAGAGTATTTTTTTAAAAGTAAGTCTTTATTGTGCCACAGCCTCTGTACTGATTCTGGCTGAAAAGGATTTTTTTTTTTTCCCTTTTCCTCACTGATGACAGGTAGCTATCAGTTTCCCAGTGAAACAAAGGAAAAAATAAAAAGATGAAATAGTTGTCAAGCATTGCACTGTGCCATGCTATGAATTTTCCTTCCTACAGGCTGAAGAGAAACCACTGAATCATACCATAACTGTCAAGTGTCCTGTTTTTAGTTCGTTGCTCAAACACAATAAAATTATTTAATGTACAAAAGCTATCATGCGAAGCCAGTCGTTTTTTTTCCCTCAGCAATATATCAAGGAAAACAAGAAATGAGAAACGCACCTGAAAACGTTGAAACATTGACCGTAGGATGTGGGAGAGAGCATTGTAATAGATCATATTTACGACAAAACAGAAACCCGACACCCTGGAAAACATACACACCACTTGAACTGTGTTTACTTCCAGGCACATTGGCCTTTGCATAGGGGTGGGCCGGGTGATTCAGCTGAATCTGAAACCTGATAAACTCTTGCCTTCTGTTTTTACATCACAGCCAGTGATTGCACATGACACATTAAAAACAGATATCGCTACCTTTGGTATTTGTAATATTGATCCTGCTCAGGATCATTTCTTGGACATACTGTACTGCAGTCTTTCACTTGTGGATGTGGGCGTAAGAGGATATATGTTTAAATGGAAGGTCTGGAGTCTAGATTGTGAGAGTCAAGAGATGGCTTGAACTTGGCAGCGCCAAGTTAATGCTTGGACTCTATGATCTTAAGATCTTTTCCAACCTGAAACAATTCTATGATTGTGTGAGTTCATGTCAAATATTTTTGTCTGTTTATGAAATGTGGGGGCAGACTCTGGTTCCCAGTAACCTATGGCTCACTTGAGCTCATTCAATGAAAATGTTCTTGCCGAAATGCTGAGAACCATGCTCAGTAGGAATTTGAGCTGTGCTAATCTCACCAACCAGTAAAGTCATATTATTATTTCTTTTCTTCAACTGAAAAAAGCATATGAGTGCTTCTGGCATGAGCTCTTGCACAAGGATATATGCAGTTAAATTCTGATTCCTTCGAATAGTGCAACTCAGAAGTGGTTTCCATGAAAGCTCTCGAATTTTGTTTACATGTTTGCAGATGCCAAAAACAAATGAGGTATGAATGACATCAAAGGAAACTGTCCAAAATACTTAGTAAATATTTTTTTCTAGCTATTTTTAATTTAAAAAAAAGTATGAAATTATTTTAAAGTGAATATGGCTAAATATTTATTGTGGCATTTGTTTTAAGTAAGAGTGACCTAGCAGTCGTTAGGTCTGCACTGAGATTTTGGTGGTGCACCATCAGCAGCTCCATCTTCCAGCCTGAGGAGCACAACCCCACCTTCATCCCTCTTGGTGGCTCGCCTTTCTCCCTTCATCCTGATAGCAGCACCCACTGAGCCCTCTGACTGCTCTCTGCCACTGAAGCTGCTCTAGAGAAATTGGGGAAGGAGGAGTGGGTTGGCTGAGGATTGTTGCTGTCCAGTTTGAAGACTTGCTGTCAGTTGCTGGCTGGGGATTGTTGCTGTCCATTTTGAAGACTTGTTGTCAGTTGCTAGCAGTGAAGAAGAAGATGATGATGAGGAGGAGAAGGAGGGAAACACAGAAGTTGCTGCAAGAGCCCCAGTCACAGCAAGTCCTGTTGTAAGCAGTGAGGAGGTGAAGGAGACAGTGTTTGGCTGTCTGGGCAGTTCTCCCATCATCAACCACAGTTCCCCATTTGAAGGGGTGAAAAGGTGAAGGGTAGACTGTACGAAAGCTGGAGCTGCACCATGGTGTGCTACGATCTGGCAGTTTTCATCTCAGAAATATGCCCAGTGAAGTGGGCAGCAAACACAGCCAGCGTGTGGCCCTAATCTCAGCCTTACAGATGTAAATTCATAAGGGCCTTGCTGCCTCTATTGGCACCATTTCAGATTTTCCTTTGTGTGTAGCTGGGGATGTACCTGAAACAAAGTAACTTCAAATTCCTCATCAGCAAGTATCCTGATAACAGTTTCGTGACAAGAATTGTCTTAAGCCTAAGGACTGGGTCTTGATAGAACTGGCTTTGAAGTCTGTCTCTGCCTATGCATCTTCTATGAGGTCTTCTGCACACAATGTGAGGTCATGGTGGCCCAGTTTATCCCCCCTGTGAGGTAGGACTAATCCTTCTGCCTTTCTTTTGCTGTCTCCACAGTGATCACTTAGCCCATTAGCCAAATGGTTTGCAGCATAGCCTTTTTCTTACTACTGAGCTTGGAAGGGCTGCAGCCCTTCTGGAGTGTGCAGGTGCTTGTGTGCATAGGATAACAAGAAATGACATAAATGTCATTTATGCCTAAACCAGGCAAGGTTTAGGGCATCCTGTTTTGCTCAAGCAAGTGGGCCTTGAGGTCAGCATCATCCTACCCACCACTTGCACCAAGCCACTTGACACTTCTAGAGCCCCATGAATCCTGAGGATGTGACAAGGGAATCATAGAAGACTCTTTTTCTACGTGCTGTAAAATGGGATGAGTAGAATTTGCTGGCCTGAAGGCAGCTAGCTGAAAGCAAGTGTGAACCACCCAAACAGAAAGCCTAGCATCCCCATGCTGGTCAGCTCTGCCATCTAGGGTGGTGAATCAACTGTCAGAGGGATGTGTTTGCCTCCTTCAACCACGGAGTGGTTGTAAATGTGACACTCACTTCTCCCTGGGCCAGCTTGGTCCCACACTGCCTGTTAGTGCTGCTGTGTGAGGTGGGAGGCAAAGGGCAGGATAGAAAGGGAGTGGGGGCATTAACACCACCGAGTCATGCTGAGGGATTAGCAGATCCTTGAATTATCTCTGTGGTTCATGTAGTTGGTAGGGAGAGATACATATTCCCAGGAGGTAACTTACAGCAGTGAAGTAAAGCTCCTGCACTGAAGTGTGCTGCAGAGGGACTGCCTTTACATCCATCAGATGTATAAGCAGACTGAGACTGGCTGGGAGAGCTTCAGACAACTTGAACTCCCTTAGTTGGGCAGTGAGAATGCTCTGTCCTTGTGGGACATGTCCAGACTGTTGTGCAGGGAGGCCTGGGAGGAGATGTGCCTGAGGTGCTACACCACCCTTCTGATATCTAGGCTCCTTGGAACCATGAGCTTATAACCAAAGCAAATCCCTTCTGAGAAACGTGAAGAAACTGGAGGTGCTGAACTCCCCCACATTTCCTCAGAAAATAAGCTTTCTCCCAGAACAAACTGGTATTTCTTGCTGCTTTTTGTTCCATTAAAATGTTTGTACTCTCACTGTGCACATGCATGTAGAAAAAAAGAGCTGTACGTGGAGTATGAGTGATTTCACATTTGTGCATTCTGATGAATTTTATCAAAACCTCAGAAAATGAATTACACAGTCAGTAGTAAAAAGATGGTACAGATCCTTTATTTTGGCTGCCTCAAACCCAGAATGTGAATAGAAGGATCTGCTTTATTCCAATGATGATAAAACGCAATCTTCAGGTCTTTCATTTGAAAAAAGTGCAAGCTGATGCTAAGGATGATAAGAGATACTGTATTGTAGAGGAGTGGAAAATGGGAGCAGGAGTAGGAGTAGAGAAATGCAAAGGTGGAGTGTAGGAGGAGGACCGTGGGAGTAGAAAATGAATTGTGGTGCATCCATCAGCATTTCAGCATTGTGGGAGATGAGATAAACTTAACACTGTCACTTGTAGATGCAGTAAAATTTCTTGTAGTGAGCCATTGCTGTACTGAGCTGTTTTAGGATGAGGAAGCCCCCCCCCAGCAGCAAAATGTGTGGTTTTTTTCACTACAGCATATCTTAAGTGTGGTTAACAGTGTTGGGATTTACCAGGAGTGCAGTGCAGGAGGGGTTGGAGCATGCTGCTTGTGTGACCCTCATGTTGTTCATAGGAGGTTTGTCACTTTGACTCTAAAATTGGTTGACCTGAAAGGATTAAACCCCCAAATATTTGCTGAAGCCTTGATGGAGGCTTCAGCAGAGGATTATGTATGTATCGTGGCCTTACAGATGGACCCATTCACCCAGGCAGATCCAACAAAGTCAGAGCAGAATGCATAGATTACTCATTCCAGGAAAGTGCACGTTGTCTCCTTGGCCTTCATCTTTACTTCAACCCTTGGCAGACCTGGGCCGAGCCAACAGCATGCAGTAATCAAAATCCCCATGGCAGAGCTAAGCTCTGCATGTTGCATTGTGAGTCATGGGTCCCCATTTGCCAAGCAAACGCAGCATTTGAAGGCTCTGGTTTTATTGCTCTCTATCTCCATGTCTCTCACCCTGCACTCCAGACTGCTGTCTATATTCACTGCTGACTTTTGAGCTATAAGAACATCACTGACATGAGGTGCAAATGTGGCAGAGTCCCTCCAAGAAGGTGAGGTGAGTGACGGCAATGCCATGTAGGGCCAAGAAGGAGCAATACAACCACTGTCCTGCAGAACCAGCCAGGCTGAACTGCAAACACACCAAGGCTTGCTAAAATCCCTCAGCAGTAGCTTTCTTCCCACTTTTCATAGCTGGCAACTGACACAGAAAAAAACCCAAACACTTTTTGTGTTTTTGCAACATCTGCATGTACCAGTGGAGGACAGGGAATAACATGTCTACTTTTGAGCAAAGGAAAGAAGCAAGGAGTGCAAGATTTATAAAAGATCCTCAGAGGAAAGCCTGGTTAATAAATCCATTTCCTTTAGCAGGACGGGTGCCAGCCTGGCTCTTGGATTTTTCTTTTTCAGACACCAAGGAAAGAAAAAGAAAATGTTTCAGTGTTCTCAGGCACTTCTTTTGTTTTGGCTCTCATTTAAACGCATCCATTCGCCGGGCGTCCCTGGCTGCTTCTCACCATTATATAATCGCTGCTTCTCCAAGGCAGGGTGCTCTCCCTTATTGCAGGGCAACTACTCTAGCTGAGTTGTGTAACGCTGCCGGATAAAGCTGTTCCAAGCTGAAACGTGGCATGCAAGTTATTAGGTTGAACTGGGAAACTGGGACTATTTTGCCTATTTTGTTTTTTTTTTTTTTCTTTCCCTCAAAACTAGAAAGAAAAAAAAAAAGAAGAAAAATAAAAGGGGTTTTCTAAAGTCTGTGGGCTAAACAATATAAAGTTGTGGGTCGAATACTTTAAAGGATTTGGAAAACACGGAAATTACTTAAAGGCAAAGGAGCTCTGAAATTTGATGAGCAGCCAACCTAAAAGAAGGTATAATCACCTTTGGCATCCGGGAAAATAAAGATGACAAAAACAGTGCTTGAAAATTTGATCAGTTACTATGCCCTTATGCATATGTTGCACTAACTACATAGTTAGGTGTCAGTGCTTGTCTTAAAAAGGGTTTTCATAAATAGAGAGCATGTGCATGTAGATGTATGATCTGTCAGCAAATTATATGCTCTGGGCCTAAAGCCAGCCTCATACTCTCTTCCCTTCATTATTGTTATTGGTTTTCAGAAAATATTTTTATAGGAACAATGAGCCATATTAAAATAACATTAAGGCTCTCTGCCTTGGTGCAGGCAGGAGGGAAGAGTAACAGGTTTGCTGACTCAAGGGTGACAGTTATCCTGCTCCAGCGGCTCTTTGACAAGCAACATCAAATGCCATGCCTGGTTGTGATTTTTTGGTGATTTACTAGCCCGTGTCTGAATTCTTTTTTTTTTTTGGTAAACACTCCTGCTACAGAAAACAGATTTGCTAGAAAGAAGGGTTTGCCAGTTTGAACAAGTGTTCAGTTGCACCTCATCTTTGGGATTGTGCCTCTACCTTAAGCATACATCTTCCTTTTAATTTTAAACAGACTAACACTTGTGTCGTCTTTTTGTGTGTTTATGGACCCGGGAGGCAAAGATGGCACGTTCTGTAACTGCTGTCCCTTTGGAAGGGAGGAAAGCAAGCCTTTCTAAATGGTGTGGCCTTGAGTTTTCCCGGGAAAAACATCAAGTATGTCTACTAGTTGGCTTAAAACGAAATTATCACGAGCTCATGGTATGAAAACACGCTCTGCCGGAGGAGGTTTATCACTTTTGTAGGCGCAGACACTTTCCGGCGACGAGCCTGCCTAGGAGGGGAGGGAGGGAGGCAGGGAGGGCAGCTGTCGCAGCCCCTGGTCCCGTCCCCCGACGCGGGGGCTGCCAGGGCCCCTCCCCGGGCGGCAGCGGCGCTCCGCACGCAACCAGCGCCACTGGGCTGCTGGTGGCAGCGGGGAGGCGCCTTGAACCCTCTCACCCCCTGCCGTGCAACCCCCTGCAGCGGGCGGATGGCCCCGGGACCCTGCCGATGCCCGGGGGCGGCAGGTACTGGCACCGTCGATGCGGCGGGCAGGACCCTGGCAGTAGTGACCAAGGCAGAAACACTCGCGGGCTTCTTTTCCGTGGCCATCGTCCCTCAGCTCGCCGTTACTTCCTTCGCGTCCCACGGCCGAAGTGCACTCACTCCCTGGCCGGGCAAGGTTGCTCCGACACCCCGCGACCCTGCGCGGCGCCAAGCCCGGGGCTGCGGGGGACACCGCCGCCCACCCACCGTTTCTCAACCCCCACTCCCGCCTTCGCCGCCGGAAAACAAAAACCACCCAGAAACAGCACGGGGGCACCGGCACCCTCCTGCCAAACCGGCCCCGCGGCGGGAGGCGGGCAGCCGGCGCGGCGCTGCCATTGGCGCGACGCGGGCCGTCCCTCCCCGCCGGGAGGAGGAGGAAGAAGAAGGCTGGAGGCGGGCCCGCGTGGGGCGCTCGTTGCAGACGGTGCGCGCCGGGCGGCCGAGTCGGTGCTCTTGGTGTCACTGCAGAGGGCAGGGAGTTGGGCAAGGGACAGGGCGGTGGGGCCGAAGCTGCGAGTGGAGTTAGTGGCCGCGCCGTCGGGGCCGCGCCGGTCCGCGCCCGGAGCCTGTATGGGGCGGCGGCGTTGAGCTCAGCCGCCCCGCTGCTGCTGCTGCTGCCACCGCGCTCCCGCCCCGGCCCCGCCATGGCCGAGGCACCGCAGCTGGTGGACATCGACCCCGACTTCGAGCCGCTGCCGCGGCCCCGCTCCTGCACCTGGCCCCTGCCGCGGCCGGAGTTCAATCCCCCAAGCTCGGCCACCTCGAGCCCTGCGCCGTCTTGCGGCGGGCAGCCCGAGGGGGCGGCCGCGGCCGGGGCCGGTACCGCTGCCTCGGGAGCGCTAAGTGCCGACTTTATCAGCAACCTCAGCCTGCTAGAGGAGAGCGAAGACTTCACGCCACTGGCCCCTGCTGCCGCACCCCCGGAGGCGGCCGCCTGCCGCTGCGGGGACTATCCGGCGCCCGAGGCCGGCTGCCGTCTCCACCCGCCGGGACCGCCGCCGGTGCCGCCGGTGCCGCCGCCCGTGGCCGGTCTGTCTCCTGGCCCCGTGGCCGGGCAGCCCCGCAAGAGCAGCTCGTCGCGCCGCAACGCCTGGGGCAACCTGTCCTATGCGGACCTCATCACCAAGGCCATAGAGAGCTCTCCGGAGAAGCGGCTCACTCTTTCCCAGATCTACGAGTGGATGGTCAAGAGCGTCCCCTACTTCAAGGATAAGGGCGACAGCAACAGTTCGGCCGGCTGGAAGGTGAGAGGCAGGTGGTAGGGGACCCTCCGTCGGAGAGGGGTTCCGCGGGGATGCGAGCGCGGTGCTCAGTGCCGCACACACTGCCGCCCGGGCAGGCAGCCGCGGGATTTCGGACGGCCGCGCACGCTGCCCATCCCTAAGCTGCTCGCCGCCCGTCACACGTTTTGCAGAGCTTGTGCTCCCTGCCTTTTTCCTTTCCCCCTTGTTTGTGTTTTTTTTTTTTTTTTTTTTTTTTTTTTTTTTTCCCCCCTTCCTTCNTTTTTTTTTTCCCCCCATCCTTCGTAAGAAAGAAGAGCGCTTTTGCCCTCCCCGTTGTGGAGCGCAGAAGGGGACGGGACCGCACCCCCTCCTCCCGGCGCTCCGCCTACCCCCCCACACCCCCCGCCCTGCTCTGCCGAAAGCAAAAGTTCACGCCGTGTCACGGCGCCGTCTCCGGGCGAACCCGCCGGGAGCGCCGCCGCCTCCTGCTCCCCCGGGGCGGCTAGTCCGGGCCGGGGTTCAACACCCACGTCGTGGGGGTTGCTGTCGGGTGCAGCGGAGGCAGCGCCGCCTCGCCTGGGGCTGCCCAGCCCCTGGAAGAGTGGTGGAGGGGGGGAGGGGCCGTGCCGGCAGCCGCCCCATCTCGGCAGGGTTTGCTGTTCGGGGGGTGGAGAGGGGGCAGAAGCAAACAGGGATGGGGCAAGAGCGGAGGCAGGACAAGGGTTGCAGAAATACCGTGTGTTTAATGAGTAAGCTGGTGTATTTGTCTTGATGGCTTTGCTAAACTTGGGTCGCGGGAATGGCTTTCTTCTGTTAAATAGTGGGAAGAAGTTTCCTTCTGCAGCGTAGCCGCTGCAGCCGTAGCAGCCTGGCAGCAGTAACCTGTTGGTCCGTGGAGATTTGTGTTTAGGCTGGGCACCGGCCGGTGCAGCTCAGAGCCAGTCTGCAAGGCCAGATGCTCGAGCGCTGCCTCTCCCGGTCCAGGGGCGCACCCGCTCGCCCGGGGCCTGTGGGCACCGGCTGCTGTCCCAGACAGGTGGCCCCGAGCTTGGCGTCGCTTTGCATGGGTCTTTGTGGACACGCGGGCCACCGTGGTGGCGGCTGCATGAGGCCCATTGGTACCTCCCAGCTCTGCATCGCAGTGGTTCGTGTACGTTTGCTGTTGCAAACGAATCATCTTCTTCTGAGGCCTCTCTGTTGAGAAAGTGTCACCCACTTGTGTCCTTGCTCATGGTGGAGGCAGAGTGCATAGTTTTGTGGTGCTGCCTGAGTGTTGTCAGGCTAAACTTTAGCTGTCTGTGTCAAGGTAGAGCCTCCTCTTCCCTGTGAAGGGTTAAATAGTGACAATAAATGTGTAGAGTGCACGCACCTGGCACAGTGGCAATACATGGTCCTTTTGTGGTCATGACTTTGGTAAGGTCAGAGCCAGCCAACTCCTTTGCTTCACTTTATGCTATCTGTACTATTTGCCTTTTTAAAAGAAAAGAAAGTGTGGACTCATGCTGTATTTATGTATTTTTTTTTTAATTGCCTCGCTGGGAATGTTTGTTATTTTCCTACAAACCCCCCCCCCCCCCCCTCCCTGGGATGTATTTATTTTAGGGACAAGCAACATCTTACTAAGGAAATGCAGATTAATCTTAAACTCATTTTTAGCTGAAGGCTTTTAAGGCTTTTAAAAGTAATTTATTAGTTTCACTCAATGTGTTTGACTAAAAAAAATAAAGGATAATTGTCTGAATACATCCTTCATGAAAACCCATAACAGGAGTGAAATGATTGATGGCTAACAACTTTTAACTAAGGTAACGTCACGTGAAAATGGTGTTTTTTCTCTAGTGATATTTCACTCTCCCTGAAGAAAGCAGGCTACATTAATTTTTCAATGAGTGGAAGAGAACTGAAAACTTAATAAACTAAAACAAAATCAAAACAAGTAACTCCCGAATTCAAGCGAGCAAATAAACTGTGTTAGCTGTGTGCCTTAGTAGATGCTTCTTATTTTATTGCTGCTCTTCCCGTGGTGCTTCAGCAAGTAAAAAGTGTTGCACTCCTCTTTCTGACAGAACAAGCTCTTCCTATGCCCACATACCTCCGCTATGACAGGGACAGCCGTTACTGGTATGGTTTTTGGCTGTGGTACCCTCTGGTAGGGTGCAGGCGGTACCCTGCCGCGGCTTGCGGGTTAATACACGTGTGCTCTCCTACCGTAATTAAGTAGTTACTGTGTTCTGCGTTGGACACATGTTGCCCTAATCCTTTCCTTGGCCTGCGTCACTGCCAGGCTGCTCAGAGAGCTGTGTGCTTGCAGCTTTTACTGCCTTAGCCAGATAAATGCAGTGTTTCCTAAACACCTTTTCGGGTTCAGTTACTGACAGTCACTGTGTGTCAATGCTACAACTGATCTCCTTGAGCCCGTTTGCCTCGTTTGTCACCACTTAGCACAGCTCAGCCTCAGTTAAGGATTATTTCTACTTTCCAGTGCAGGAGCTGTTGGCCTGCTCAGCCTCTGAGGGCTGGGGACCTGCTGTAGGTGCAGACGCGGGGCTGAGAGTGAAGCCTGAGTCAGCCGAGGGCCCCGATCGTGGCTCCAGCGATAAGCAGAGATTAGCTGCGGGATTTTCTGCTGACAGAGGGAGCGCGGGTTCGTGTTAGAGCCTGGCACAGGCTTGGGATCGGGAGTACGCTGTGTGCGGGGGCTTTGCGGGTTGGGAAAGAGAGGGTAGGTGGTTTTCCTTGCCCCTTGAATAAAGCTTTGAGACACCTTGTTGGAGTTTGAGTGTTTGTAAAGGCATCTTTCAAATTGTATGCAAAATCTACGGAATACACGAGAAATTAAAGAGAATGTGCACCTTCTGCAATCGTAGCAGTTCTGTGTTTCTCACCCAGAAGACATGGGTTAACTGCTCTCATGCTCGTGGATGTGTGCTGCCCCGATTTAATATCTGATGTTGAGATGCTTTTTCATTTTTCACTGAATGGAAAAAGTTCAGCAGTGTCAGCATTATCTGTTAGGAGCTCAAAAATAACATCCAACCTCTTCTGAATAAAATAATTCGAGTGAAAGGGGCTTTTAAAGTAAGACTATAAACTAAAAGTAGTAACGTAAAGTTATTAACAGTGGATTATTAAAGTAGGCAAAATTGTTCTTAGTAGTTTATTCAAGACTTTCTTAGCACAAGCTGTGCTTTAAAACAGAACACCTCCTTGAATTCTAGGGAAGCAGAGCTCGTGTGGCCCCGCCGTGCAGTAGCTACCTTGAATGAGGAAACACTTGTGCTGGCTCTCCCAGACCTGCTGTATTGTTGAATGTGAAGGAAAGCCAGTAGCAACTGGTGTTGCTCAGAGAAAGCTGAAGCAAGAACAAGATCTATTTCAGAGATAATGAAGAAATTGTTGTGAAAGTTGCATGGAAGATTGAAACTCTTCTAGTACTAGTCAAGTGAGAGCAAACTTTTTCCCTTACCTGTGCTAGTGGGAGGCATAGGGCTTAAGATTGTCTGCAGTCCTTCAGGAACTTTACTGCAGCTGTAGAGAATTCTTCCTTTACTCGTATTTGCTATCTTTTTGTGGCAAATCATATTATCTCAAATATAAAACACCTCTGTAATAGATGTATTTCAGGATGTGTATGATTTATGGCAAGATGCAGAGATTTATCACTAAGGAGCTGTCACAGCTAAACTTCCTTGAATGCCTCATCCTTTTCACCTGCATTTTAAAAAATGGTTCAAAGCAAACCCTGCTTTTTTTTATTAAGCTGAAGGCACAGAGTTTTGGTAGCACTCATCTCGAGGTGGATGGATATGTTGTTTAATTTTTACAGTGGGAAGTGTTAAGGACACATGGGTATTTACACCTCCTTGACTTCTAGTCCCATGGAAACTTGATCACCTACATTTATTTATTGCCATTG
This sequence comes from Psilopogon haemacephalus, assembly GCA_013396835.1. Lineage (NCBI taxonomy): Eukaryota > Metazoa > Chordata > Aves > Piciformes > Megalaimidae > Psilopogon > Psilopogon haemacephalus. The sequence continues at coordinate 267,039 of VWZI01021459.1, read as the reverse complement.
CTGAAGGAATGAGAATAGATGATACCTAGCTGCAGAAGGATGAGTCGATGTAAGCCTGGAAGTCTGAGGACAAACCAGTATGTGACAGGTGCTTTGGGTGGCCTTACTGTAGGAACACTTTGTGGTCATGACTATTCTGTAGTAAACCAATCTCCATGCAAAATAAATTCTGGGCTGCGGTATATTTAATTTCAAAGTCACATGTAGTTTGGAGTGTTTGAAAGATTCAGTGCAATCAAGAATAATTTTCACAACACTTCTTCAACGCTCGTGTTTCTGGGTAAATGAACAATTTAAATTGTGGAAATTTATACAATTTATTTAAAGTGAAATGAATGAATCTTTGTGAGATTTTTATCACACACTTATTTTTCTGTGTTGGAAATATGGCAATTGAAGACTGCCCTGAAGAAGTGCTATGTATTCCTTCAATGCTTGTTACATACCTGTAGTCATTTACCTCTGTCGCTAAGTGATTTGTGGACCCTCTGGCATCATGCATTGTATTACGCATATGGACAGTATAGGCACATACACATACATATATCGGTGTTTATGTCTGGGTGTTGGTTGTTTTGTTTTGTTTTGTTTCTGGATTCTTCCAAGTTACATGTGATGACAGTCATACATTTTTACATGTGGTACTAGTAATAGCCCCAACAGCTTTCCTCTGTTCTGCTGTGATGCTTGATCTCAGCTGGAACGGGCTCAAAGAAATGGCCAGACCAGTTCCAGCCTCTTGTCTGTCCCACTGTCAGTTTTACTCTTTAGTGGCTTGCACACCTGCCCACTGCCACTAAAAGGTCCTTCATAGCAGTCTTCATTTTCTGTCTGTGAGTGACCAGTTTGCATTTTGCTTAGTTTTAGATATGAAAGTTCAGCTTGATCTTTGCAGGTGCAAGGTGCTCTCCTTGCCTGCACCTGAATAACTCCTGGCAAAGTTAGTATGCGATGCTAATCCTTAAACATCCATTCCTTTGAAAATTAATTTTGCTTCTCCTTTTATGTCTTGCCTATTTGACCTCAGCCCTTGCTTGAAGGAAAAAGCCCATTCTGACCTCAAAACTGCCCTGGTTTTGGGGTGGTGTGCAGGCTTTCTTGGCCTCATCCTGCAGGCATGTTGTGGCCGGGGAGGAACTAAGCCACAGCTGGGATGCTCAAGATGTGTCCACTGCCAGTGCCTTGTACTGTCTAGTGCAGTGTGTCCCCAGTGTTCATTGGTGGTTTTGAGCTTCCCATCAGGGCCCTGAATTATGTATTGGAAATAGTCTTAATTTTCTTTGCCCATTTTCTGTTTGCCATGATGTCTGTTCAGTTATTTGTGTGATTATAGGTAAGTTTAAACACCAAAATAAAATGCCTGAGTGGCTTTGTATACTGACATAATGAGCTTGATTTTCCTGAGCTGCCCTGACTTTAAAGAACCTCAATACAAAAGTGAGGTAACTACTGTCTTTGCCACATATTCCTTATGACAAGATCAAGTACTTCCTTAGTATCATTACCATATTTTTGCATCACTTACAGTCTTTTATGAGCTGTCAATTGAAATGGGTGGTTTAGGGAAGTGGAAGATTTTGCTGCCTGGGATAGAAAGGGGAAACAGTGTGGTACAAGGGGGTAGAGATGTTTAGGTAGAGGTATATGTGTGTTTTTGTTTGGTTTTTTTTTTCTTTTTTCCTTTTTAATAAAGTGATCAACAATAGGCAGTGCTTTTGGTGGCTTAGGGGTTTTGTAAGACTCCAGAAATGATGTGCTCTTGAGATGTCTGTTGAGATTATTTTTTTTTCAGTTTCCAAAGCATAATACTACCTAAATATATACTCCTCTGTTTACATAACTAGTGAATATTTTGTAAAATGAGTGCTTGGCTCCTGGAAACAAAGATGTTGATACATTTTGCAGCCACAGATTTGAGGAATTGGTAGGACTCTGGCCACAGAGGTTTAACCTTCTATTTTGGGAGTTAGTTTGTAGGTTAAATAAGGATTTCTAATGGAAATTATTTTATAACCTTGAGTATTGAATACTGAAGTAAGACACAGTGAAGATGCTTGGTTTATTGTTTTCCTCTTTTAGAAAGATGTAAAAGATGGCTATATTTACTTTATTGTGAACTCCTATGAAGAAGAAACTTCAAATCCACTGATGCTGTCTGCAGCTGGTCATCAATAAGCATATGGCAATGTATGCAATATTTTAATGAATTCTATAGCATTTTATTTGTAAATCTGGCTGCCAAAATAGGTTTAAATGTTGGGGAAACACTGTTCTTCCTGGTGGTAGGCTGCACTTCAGAAATGAAGTGCACTGGGAAGAGTCACGTTTTGAAGAACAGCATCTCTGCTGCTCCATAGAGAGCTTCATCATGAATTAAATTGATCTCTGAGGACAAGTGCTATTCACATTTAAGTATTATTTCTAAATATGCTCAGTAGATGTTATTCACATATGCTTATCAAAAGAAGGTGCTTCATTCCTGTACTGTAATTTGTAATATGCAGACATCTTAAGTTAGCTGTGCAGCAGCTGTATCATGAAGTTTTCTTTGTAGGTCTCCATTTCTAATGGAGGAGGTGGAGGTATAAAAAGAGTCAGCTGCTTTTACTGAGTTGGTGATTATCTGCTGAGAGCTTCATTAGGCTTTGTACTTGTGCTGGTAGTGGATACTGATCTGCACCAGATTACTTAATACCTAAAGAAGCAAATGTATTTAGTTTTGAAGCACTTCTGCAGTAAATGGCAAAGGTTTAAATGGCAAAGCTTTGTTTTGTGGTACATCGGGCAAGAAATGGCTAGGTTTGAAAATGTGTTCACTGAAAGCCTCCTGGGACTCTTGACAGCTGCTGCATCAGACAGAGATTAGACACTTTGCTAGAGAAGCAGAGGACAACACTTGATTTGCTCAGACAACTTACTGTTGTTAAAGGCATCTTGCATCGCTGCACAGTTTCAATGATGTTATAGTTCTGTTTGAAAATATGTCTTATTCTAGAGTTAATTAAACTTAAAGGTACAAGTCTTCTCTTGTTCTAGCCTTAGAAACCTAATTTTTGGGAATGTTAGGAATCCATGCAGCTGGAAGTGCATTCAGTCCTGTTGCCGCTTCAAGCCAGTGTGCCAGGCTTGCATTGTGATTGCATTTCTAAGCAGCCCGTGTTGGTCTGAGTGCTTTGCTGGTGTGTTAACTGCAGCCCGGGCTCACAGTGGTGCAAGCCTGTGGGGCTCCTCTCTTGTTCTGTCAAGGCTTTTTTTTTTTGTTACATAGGTCTGAGTGGTGTGTAAATTCTGGGGCCTGGCATGTGCACACTTGAGTAAATGTACCGCGTACGTTGGGGACATGGTGAAATAGTACACGTTCAGATTTAAATTGGGCTTGATTGCCAAAAAAGTGCTCGCAAGCAGAGATGCCCTTAACCCACAGTATTTGCCAACTAAATTGTATCTCTTAGCCGTGCTTTGTAATATGTAAAATGTTTAATTAGCTCTTTAAACTTAAAAAAAAAAAAAAGAAAAGGAAAAAAAGAAAAGAAAAAAAAAGATAAATATCTATTGTTCAGAGGCTATTTCATGCCAGGACTCCATGAAAGGATGTAAAAGGATGAGGTGGGCTGCTTGCCGATGCTTCTTGGATGCTGGTGTCTCCTTCTAAAAATATAACAGACACTCCCTTCTTTTTGTTAGTACCAGAATGAAATTTCCAT
>VWZI01021459.1:251519-262367 GCA_013396835.1 Psilopogon haemacephalus | reverse complement strand
CCTTTCTGATTAAGAGCTATGCATGTAGTTACGAGTTTGGACTCCAGTTGTCAGAATACTGTTGGCAGTCTTGCATGCAATGAGAAGGGTAGCGGCTTCTTCAGTTTTCTTATGCTTAGCTTCAGAAACTGTGACATGGGTGGAGTTTCACTTACCCATCACTGACTTTTCAAACTACGCAGTTAGATAAGACTGAAGCAACTTGCTATAAATGTGGTGACTTGTTAGACCGCATTTATTGTGCAAATGAGCTTACATCCTGCAAGATCAGCAGAAACGCTTAATGTTTGCTTGGATGGAAATTAATTAAAATCTGGCGACTGAAATTAAAGGAATGGATTTGCTGCCCGTCGTGCTTTATGAAGCTGCCTTCCAGTTCCCACAGTGGGAATTAGCACAACTGCAAATGTTTTTTTGGCATGAGTGAGTTTCAAGTCTGAGTCGGTGCTGGGTTCTGGCATTTGTAGCCTTCTTAGATTTAGACAAAACTTTTTTTACTTTGTCTGCCTGCCTGTGAAGGTACTTGAAGCCGCTAACATGAGTAAGGATACAAACGATCCAAAATACATTGTTGTGGTGGTGGTGGAGGCTGATTTGCTTGTAGCTTGCATTTGCTTAAAACTGATTTGAGTTAATCTGCTAATTTGAATGCAATTGTTAGAATAATAACAATAATAAAGAAGTACCTGTGCCGTGCATAACTCCGATATATACCCAGATTTCAATTTTGATTGCCAAAAGCATAATTACAGACAGTGAGATCTTTGCTGTTTGGCAGCTAAACTGTACTTTACAGTGATGCTTTGCAATATATAGAAACTCTGAATTAGTAAAAAAATGAAGATACTGTTATTCAGAGATGCTTTATAGCAAGCCTCCACAGTTCTCCCGTCAGAAAGTGAAAGCACTGCATGCTTTGTGCCCCTGTTCACTGTTACCATGTTGATTCCTTGTTCCAAAAATACTCTCTTAAAATGTGAATCTTCAAATGAAATGTAATTATTTGCAACACCCACAACCCATTCTCCCGGAAAACCTGACTCTGAAGACAACCTGGTGGTGTGCTGAGGGAATGGGGGATTATTCCTCCTGTTGTCTCTTCTCTGGAAATGTCTAATTAGCAGGTGTAATTTATAAGTGTTTGTTAATCCCCCTCTTCTTCCCTTTCCCTTTTCAGCCCCTTCACTTGCAGCAGTGTCCTGTCAGGCTCCAGCATCAGAGGTCTGCAGGGCTAGGTTCCAGGGGCCTTTCCAGTTACCCTTCACAGCAGTACCCTCAGGTGCAAGCATTGGAAAGTGTGAAGAGGTGGGGAGGTGTGAGCAGGAAGCTTTTCAGGAAAGCCTGGAGCCTGGCTTCTGCCCTGGTTCTAGCAGGGTGCTGCTGTGCAGGTTTCTCTGGGTGTTGCAGTGGTGACCTAGTGGCTCCTCCAAGCTCGAGTAGCCTACCAGCAGAATTCTGCTGAAATGCTGCTTGCTGTTGGGCTTGCTTGTGGGTACCGATTTGGTTTGCTGCTCAGGTGTGAGGAGGAGGTCAAGGAAAAGAAACACATGTACTGTTATCGGTTAAAGAGATGTTCCTGGAGGTTCATCTGTAGGTTCCTCACTACTTAAAGCAGTTAAGTGAATCCTTTGAGTTCTCCAGAAGACATTGTGCTGTTTCTTCCTCAGTAAAGTATTTCATCCTTTCTAGAGATTCAAGGTGAGGAAAGCAGTGCTTGTGATAAAGTGAAAGACTCATGATGGAAGGTGTTCCAAGGTACATGTTTATTGATGAAGTTCTTTCTGGTATATTGCTTTTTTTTTTTTTTTTTTCCCCAATAGTCTTTGTGGTGATGTCAAGGAAGGTTAAGTTACCAGAGACAGATTGGGTTCAGGTACTTGCAGTTGTTGTTTTCCTGTCACTACTGCTATGCTTTAGCCCTTCTGTCATAGTTTAACCCCAGATGGCAACTAAACACCATGCAGCTGCTCACTTGCTCCCCCCAGACCCAGTGGAGTGGGGGAAGGGATCTTATGAAAAACCCCAAAACCCGGAGTAAAACTCATGTGTTGATAATAGAACACAAAAGGAAGGGAGGAGTGATTGAATATATACAAGTGATGCACAGTGCAACTGCTCTCCACCTGCCAACTGATGCCCAGCCAGTTCTTGAGCTGCAGTATTCCATGGACTGCTCCTTTCAGTTTATATACTGCTTGTGCTGTCATATGGTATGGAATACCCCTACCCCTTCAGTCAGTTTGAGTCAGCTTTCCTGGCTGTGTCCCCTCCCAACCTCTGGTGCCCCCCACCTCAGCCTCTGCTGATAGGCCAGTATGAGAAGCTGGAAAGTCCTTGGCTTAGTATAAACAACACTTAAGCAACAATTAAGTGTATTCAATGCTATTCCCATCCTAAATACAAGCCACAGCACTATCTCAGCTACTAGGAAGAAAATTAACTTTATTCCAGCTGAAACCAGGACACCTGCTTCTTTCAGCAAAGCTCTGCTCAGCTGAAGGATCTGCAGCTCAAACCAGAAGCTATTAGAAATTCAAGGTGAGGAAACAGCCTATCATGTGATCTAATCAAATTGTGTTATATAATTCAAATATAAATGCTCTATGTATTTTTATCTAGCTAGATGTATTTAGGTCTTGATTAATATCTAGAAATTTATAGTGCAGGAAGTAATAGCAAAATAAAAGAGGTGTAAATTTGTTTTTAGATATGAAAACCAAAAGTGATACTTCATATTTAGCTCAGAGCAGCTTCACTTTTTTGGTGTTTGTTATGGTATCTTGACCCTGCTGTTCATGGAATGGCATTAAGGCAGAGCTGGAAGGCACTTCTGTGTTTCAAATGCTGGCGACACCATGCTTGGAAATCTCAGAGAGGAATGGAGAGGGCTGAGCCAGAAGCTTTCCTTTCAGTCCAAGTTGAGTGATTTTTTTTCTTTTTGCCTTTATTCCCCATTTTTCCGTCATGAATATACACAGATCTTTACAGTTTAGGGATTGTCTTTGCTGCAAGAACTGAGCACCTTTCTTGGCATTGTGTGAATTTATGTTCTGGCTGGTGGGGTATTAACTCTGGTCTAGGGTCTGGTCCCAGGTGCCACTGGTGTCTTGTGCCCTTATCCACGAATGTAGTAAAACCAGTAAGTGCCTTCTTGAAATAAAAGCAGGGATGTGAGTTTAAACACAGTAGTATTCTAAAACACAGCCTGTTGCAACTGATTTTGGGAAAATAAAGAGATGCTATCTTAAATGCAGACTTTTCCATGCTTGTTAGGAAACTTGAGTCACTCTTGAATAATCCAGTTTGTTCAGTCTATGAGAACCTGATACTGCACTCTTGCCTGTTTCTTCTCTACAGTTCTGTGGCAATGACATAGTAATAAGTATTAAAAGGAGAAGCCATAATCTTCTCTCCTTGCAGTCCAAGCCAACGCTAGTCATTCCCTGATGCTATGAAGTCATCCTTTGCTTTGAGGTTTTGAAGTAAGACATTGCTCCAAACATCTGCTTTGGGTGAGTGGTAGCGGCATTAGTGAGGGAGACCTGGTGCCCTTCCACTGCCCCTGACCCCTTTTCAGACCATCCTCCTGTGGCCGAGGATACTGGTGATTCCTCCTCCTCCTCCTCCCTTCTGGAACAAAAATGAAGATTTAAATGAATTTGCAATGATTGCACAACCCAGTTATGCAACAAGGCTGACGTGGTAGCATATGCATATGTAGAAAACGCCTTTTTGAAGAGACGACATCCAGCACAGTTTCACCCACTTCTCAAAGCATTACTAGCTTCACTCCCTGCTTGGTTAACTCACATATTCACGCGTATCAAATATTCAGCTCAGTTGGCTAAGGATTATTGTTGGTAGAGATAAAAAATAAATTGGTTCTTGTGGACCGTTTATTTGGGAAGGAGGTTACTTTAGCTTGGAGCCCAGAGCCCAGACAGTTAACATTGCAGTAGTTGGTCCTGGGGCAGTGCCCTGCATTGTAGTGAGTTTTTTGTACTGTCAGCGTAATCTGAACCATCTAAGTGTGTGTTTTGTTTCTTTTGGTGGTTTGGGTTTTTTTTTTTTTTTTTTTTTTTTTTTCAAATGACTGATGGAGTTTCAGTTGGAGGCATTGTGTGCTAACCCAACAGGTCAATGAGCAAGTGTTCTTTTCATCTGGAAACCTAATTCCTTACTTCCTATGTTTTTTAATTTCTCTGGGAGAAAGTGTGCAGCACTACTGACTCGTCTTTTGTGTGAAGGAGAGGGACCGATGGCATGGTGCTTTAAGAGCTTTTTTGGGGCAGGCTGATTGGTAAGGCTGCCTTGACACTGAATGTGATGCAGGTATCTGTTTTGTCACTTCCCTGGCGAGTTACCCTATGCATCACCTGGACTGGTGAGCATTGCTGCCCTGGGAGCCTGAAGCAGGACTACAGGTGATGTATCCCACCATTGCATTCACTCCCTGGAAGTGTCTGTCTGCTGGCTACCTGTGTCCTCTATGAATGGTGATCTGAGGGGCTGCAAGATTACGTCCTTGGTGGATGTTATTGCTGAGCAACTTCTTACGAATGTCTTGGACATAATTGCTGATGCCTTTGGGTAGAGGATGGATTTCCTGAGGACTTTCATGTCTTCATCTGATCAGTTTTACATTCAGCTAAGATGTTCAGATGGGAGCTGAATCTATCCCATCTCACCAGATATAGCTGGTGCTGCTAACATGACGTGCTGCAGCTCCTGGCCTTACTTTGAGTGGTACTTTTTTTTTTACTTCTTTGTGGGAAAAATAAGCTTTTTTGTTCCTCAGTTGCTTCCCTTCTTGCTTCTGTATTAACTTCCAGCAGGTACAACAAATAAATGATGGTGTCTTCATATGTAATGCTTATTGCTGATTGAAAGAAAAATTCTGCACACTAAGCAAGTAGACTGACCTGACGACTCCTTTTGACAACTGTCTAATTTAAGTTAACATTCAGAATATTTTTATCCTGGTTTACTCCTTAGAGGCTAATAGAGTTCTGCTAGAGTAATTTTCAGATGAATCATACCATCTGCCATGCATGCTTTGCTGTTTCAGCAGTAGGGGAGGAGAGGAAATACACACATACAGTGGTCTGAAGCAGTATGTTTGCATTCACTTTAAAACAAATTAACTCTCAGAGTCTGGTTTTTGTGTTTTGTTTTGTTTTTTTTTTTTTCCTAGCAGGCATTTTGTATTTCTTGCTTTGGTTATCAGTTTAACATGCACCTATACTGCTCTGCTGGCTGTTCAGTGTCAAGCTTTGCAGAGATTTGCAAGGCACAGGGCACGCTTGATCTGGCCTGCTAGTGAGTTGAAGAGAACCATTACCAAGTCATTTTTGGAAAACACAGTTCAAATGTTGACCCTTGGGATTTCCAAGCCCAGCCAGCAGTAATTTGCACCCTTTTTAAAAATAAAGATAATAAAAGTGTTGTAGGCGAGTGGAACTGGAGCAGGTAGCCTGGCAGTATAGAGTGAAGGGTTACTTGTGGAGTAAGCTCTCTAGGGCTGATGTTCAAGACTTGTTCTTCCAGGTGCTCTTCTGAACGAGGGGAGGAGCATCCCCAGCATGCAGCTGCTTTACCTGTGGGAAAGGGCAAGCTGGCATTTGAAACCAAAAATTCATAACCACAGTGGAGCAATGGACGTGTTATGTCCCATCTTGTGTTTTGTCCAGAAGCAATTATTTGGGAGACTAGCCAATCTGTTAGTGAGGTTCATGGGTTTGGATTTGAGTTTAAAAAGGGCTAGAATCGTAATTTTAGAGCTTGTACTTTAACCCTATCCCATCTTTGAGAACAGTCCACGATATTAGATAATGCTTTAATTACTACCAGGCAGAGTAAATTCAACTGTTCTAATATATTAAAAAAAAAATCCCCTACTGCCTTTCCTGAAGATCTAATTTTCTCATAAACTGATTTGGCTGGTGAGCTGTTGCACTGAAAAGTGCTAATAGATTTTGTGCTTTGTTCATGTCTTTAAGCTTTTTACAAGAATTTTATCTCATGCTTGGGTTTAGTGCTCTGACAAACCTTATTTGAAGAAATTGAGAGCAGAATATTGAAGTGCAGAGCAATTAAACTGTTTTCTTTCCTTTTCATGTGTCTCACCCATACCCCTCAAGGGGAAGATGTAACTGGTAAACTGCAGAATTCATTATGTGAGGTCAGTTGAAGACCTGAAAAATAGCTTGCTCTCTTTTTCAGGCAGGAAAGACAATTTTTAAATGCCAAGAACTAGAAGCAAAGATTGCTTGCCTATGGATGGGAGTTGTTGCTCCAGATATCAAGCTGACATGCAGGCAGACATATGCAACACATAGATGAGGATTAGTTTATGCCCGGAAGCAAACGGGTTATTAACTCTTGTAATTTTATTTTAGCATGTTTAACAACAGATACTGTTGTTTATAAAACCCATTTAATCCTTTTTTAATCGTTGCAAGTTATTTTCCAGTAGTTATCCTGCAGCCATGAGTTCCAATGGTTAGTTACGTGCTGAGCAAAACGTATCATTTGTCTGTTTGTATATATTTTAAAGTCATTCTTTAATGCCTTGGATTAAGAAAAAAAAACAAAAAAGGGAAAAAAAGAAATCCTGAAAAAAAAAGTTGGGCCTCACCTTCTGCCTTATCCTTCTTCCTAGTTCCTCCACTCTTCAAATACCTGTAGATCCCTTTCATTTTGCTCTTTACTCTTTTGACTTTCTATGCTGCATCCCCGTTTCCCTTCGCTTTTCCCTGGTCACTGCTGTTGCTGATGTGAAACACCAGCAGATAAATCTAGTAGATTTTTATTAGCTTGGGCTTTGCTCTGCACCTCAAGGCATTTATTGATAAATAGGGGCCTTGTATTATGGGATGTACAAACAGGAGCATGTGACTGCCCTCTGCATTGGATTTGAGAACATAGGGAGTAGTGGTGGTGTGAGTGACATCATGATGCTCTCAAAGAAGGCAGTGCCTATTTCTTAGAGCTGAAGATATCACCAAGGAGGGGCTGAAAAGCTTTCAGGTGTGCAGGAGGCTCTTTGCATGTGAAATAAAATCTGTCAACTTTGAAAATATATAGCTGAGAAGAAATATTTCCATTTTCAAAGATGATCAAATTAAGAACATAATTAGCAGATGTAGAGAACAGGCATGAGGGAAGGTGGAGGGCAAAATGGTTCTCCCAAGGGGGAGAGTTAGAAGCTGTTCAAACTTGAAGAGGTTGATGGGAGGGCAGGAAGAGAATAACCCACTATAGATGTTGGTGTCATTGCTTGATCTTTTGCCCTTGCTTCTTATCTATTCCTGGGGCAAGAGCTGGTATTTGCTATGTTTTTTCATTGCTAGCCAGCTGCCATGCTAAGCAGTGGAGACAGCCAACAGGTGAACTAAGGCTGTGGTCTGCCCTTTGGAAACCAGGTTAAAGCAAAAGTGCATCGAGCACCTTAATTTTCAAGTTGTAATCCAAGTCGAGACAGAGATCAAAGATCGCTTACCAGGTTAAGTGTCCTTTTCAAGGAGTGTTGTATGAAAGCAGTGTCAAATGGTGGGGGCATGTAAGTCATGCCAAGGTCTTCTGCATTAGCACATCTGTGATTCAGGGCTGTGCTGTGGCTTTGGAGATTTCTTGGGAGGTAGAAGCTTCCATACTGCTTCAGTTCTGCTAAACAACAGGGTTTAGCAATGCACCAGATGTGATGCAGGGCAGCATTTTGTTTTTGTGAGCCATCTCTTGGGGTAGCATCCTTGTAGTGGCTCAGCGGCTGGTGGCCTTGCCCAGTGGCAGTGTGCAAGACAGGGGATGCAGACACGATGGAGGGCTCTGCTGTGTTGCCCTTTGTAAACCTTTGATGTGATTGACTTGAGACCTGGGGATCAAGGAAACTCTTTTTCTGTATATGAATGGCCCATCTGCTCAAAGAGGGGTGGAGAGCCTCAAGACTTTTCAGGTTTGTTGCTCAGTCGTGGCCACTGTGTTGGGACCTTTCAGCATTGTGCAAAAATCCGTCCTTTCCATGCTAGCCCTTGAGATGCAAGGTGGTAATGCTGCCTTGCATATGGAGAAAATTCTGCACTGTCAAGCATGTGTCTGAAATGGGGTGTGTGTACTTCTGTATAAGAGCTACTTTCCAATGCAGTGTGAAAGATTAGAAATGAGAATGAGACAGTGATAACATTTATGTCTTTCATTTATGTAAGAGCTTTGCCTCTTGGCTCTGATTAAGCCACTTTTTAGCCTGTGAACATTTTTTTTCTTTTAACATTGGGAGATCTACTATTAGAAGAGATTTTGCCATTGGGGTGGATGGCATAAAGTGAATACTTGACTGATTTGAAAAAAAAAAAAAAAAAAGTCTGTCTTTTGCTGGGAGAATCCTTTGCTCAGACCTATCCCAGGGATAAGTGAATCATGCAGAAGAGAAGTTGAAATTGGCAATCAAGGGTTTAAGTTGTTGCTGTTAAGTGACTGCTAAATGAGCTTTACTGTAAGAAACCTGCCTTTTCATAGAAATGTCTTTAACATGGTCTGAATTACAGTGAGATGTAATCACTTTCAGATTTAAGGGGAAAAAACCCCCAGAGAATAGAATATGCTTCTGACCAGGTTAATTGCCTGTGCTGCTGGTTTGCTAAAGTACCACTTACACTGAATTTTGTTACATGAGGAATAGAATAGCAAAATGTATCTGTACTGGCTTGAATATTTCTGGTCACCTGTAAGACCTTTTTCCCTTCTGCCATGTAAATCTTGCTTTAAGATTTGCCTTTTCGTCTTGTTCTGGCAACCTAATGATGGTGTGTATAACTGCTATGGGAACTGGTTGTACGAGAGTCTGGTGAGGTTCTGAGGTTCCTCTGCAGCACTGAGGCTTCAAAGTAGGAAATAGAGGTTTCTTCTTTGTCCCTGGCTGATTAGCTGATGTGTAGACCACAGTTCTCTTCTGAACTCCTTGTGAGGTTGCCTGAAGTTAGCAAGTGTAATAGTTGCCTTTAGTTAAGCCTAGTGGTTCTTTCCACCTGTTAACTTTGTTGTTCAAAGTACCTCATGGTGTTGCAAGGGAAGCTCTTGGGTAACAGGAAAGGGGAAAGAAGAGAGATATGAAGAGGGTTACGAAGTCTCTTCATAGGAGGCTGGTCTATTTGGGATTGGTAGCTGATGAAGTAGAATAGTTTCTGCTACAACTGATTGTGAGGGAAAAACTTGAGCAGGCATGATGAACAACTCCCTAGAAAGGAGGTAGCCCTTGAGAACATCTCCAGAGGTCCTTTTTGTCTCAAATTATGAGATGTCATCAGTTCAGGGAAAAGGCCAAGAGGCAGTGTCAAATGTTGACAAAATAACCTCATCAAATTCAACCCTCTAGTCCTTGAGTGCATGGGACTACAAGAGTACCCCAGCCTATGTTGTTTTAAGTTCATGTGAGGACTTTGTATTTTGGGTCCTTGAGGCACTGGCCTGCTTTGCCATGTTGTACAGACATTCACAGTTTAGGAACCTTTGAGTTTCAGTCTGTGCAGACTGTATTTTTGCAAACTGATTTGGAATCCAAGCTCTGGGTATCTTTTTGTGTTTACCACAGTGGCTATTAAATGACTGGGAAGAGGGTTCTCTAAGAAAGATGAAAAAAGTAAGAGCTAGTTGCGAGACCTGTGACTTCTCTACTATGCAGTAGCAATAGTTTGCTCCTCCAAGGAAGTGCAAAGGTGACAGTCTTAGATGGGGCTTAACCAGTGCCTGACTTTCTGCTTGTCAGCACTGGAAAGTCTTAACTCTGATTTCTTAAAAACTGAGCACAACCACAGAATTCACACATAGTATAGGTGTTTTGGTTTATTTCCAGATAACTAGCATAACCTCCATGTGTATGAAGTCCAAGAGGGTTTCACCCTTTTCCATTTTGAAAACAACACCCTTTGATAGGAAGCACAACCCCAGTACAGGGCTGTACACTGTTGCAGTTATCACATTGCTGCTGCAGTTTTATCACATTGCAGTTGCATGTGATAAAATAGGCTCTTTGAGCCAGAGGTGGCCATGACACTCATCAATCTTGCCTAATCCCAGGGCAGACGTTAAGGAATATCTGAAATCCAAGTTGTTTTATGCTTCCTAGAAAGCCTGTAAAGGGTGGATGATTTTGATATGATGACAAAGGCTATAACATGCTGGTAAACCTCAGCGGGTTGCAGGGTTGCAGAGAAGTTTCCTCATATTTGTGAGTTATGGTAATCAAAGCAAACAAATGTTTGGCTTGTGGTGTTTATAAGAAAAGACCAAGAGAGGAAATGGGAAGCCTTTGAAATGTGAATTAAATCATGATTGCCATGACTTGTGTTTTTCTTGATTTTTGCTTTGTAGAGTCCTGCATTCTTTTGCTGAGGCTTAGTTAAGGAAAATTTTACTTTCTAAGGAGAAGATATGCGTCACAAAGAAAAGGAGTATCATAAAGGCACATAATCTGCTATGTAGTGGAAGGGTTCATGGTGGAAAAAACTGCAACAGAAAGACCTGATAGGATTTCCTACTAGTTAAAAAAACCCATCCAGCTTTACTTCGAAGCATGAACTCTTCAAATACAGATGCAAATACAGGGAAAAGATGCCGAATTCAATGAATGCTATAAACAAGCTGCAATTAATAAGGAAAGTAGCTTACTACAAATTGTATTTAAGAAAATGGCTATTCCCATGCAGAAAATTAAAATAATAAAAAGAGTTAAAGGGAGACCTTGTGTAATTCAAAGCTTGTAAGCTTTTCCCAACTGTTATCCAGTACAAGGTATGACATCTGTCTGCAAGTCTTGTCTTTAGACATACGTATTCTTTTCCATGATCTTTGGGT
>VWZI01021459.1:198776-251487 GCA_013396835.1 Psilopogon haemacephalus | reverse complement strand
TTGCTTTCAGAAGCAGCACTGTGTAATGTCAGTGAGCAGATCTGTTCACGTCACAAGCCAAAATGGAAATAAATTTTAAAAATCCCGACAAAACAACCAACAAACCCAGAAGCTTAAAATGAACCATTCTTCCTGCATCTTTAAAGGTTGAAATCCAAAGTGTGAAAGAGATACAAAATTTCTAAATGTATCTGTGGGATATTTATGAATCGTAATTTCTTGCCATTCCAGATGCTGAGTGCTTGTGCTTCCCTGTGGTGTTGTCATCAAAATTGTTTTGATTTGTAGCGCTTTTTGAAGTGGAGCTCTGATGTGAAATGGGGCCCAAAAATGCTGGAAACTTTACTCAGTTTAGAAAAAAAACTTTAATGAGTCACAAGGCACTGATGAATCCAGCTTCTATGCTCATTGCTGTAGTATTCATTAATATGGCTAACTGTCATTAAACATCACTAACAAATGAAAAAACCAAAATGTTTGGTTCAAGAGTTAAGCAGCCTTGCTTAGGATCTGCTAGGACCCTCAGAGGGGTGTTTAGGAGGGGCCAAAGGGTGCAGTGGAGTTGGGGGGCTCTGTAGAGGAGGCTTGCAGTATTTGGGGACTGCAAAAGACAAAGGGGTGGAAGCAATTAAGTTTGAAAGGGGGTGCAGATCATGGGGATGAGGTTATGTTGGTGGGAAGATGTGTGGGACATGGTGGAGGAGGGGTTTTGTAAATCCACAGGAAATCATGGCATGGCTTGTTGTGTTCACATAGCTTTAGAGTATCAGCCTTTTGCATGCCAATATTTTTGCTTATTTTGACATGTGTTTGTATTGAGGACATCTGAGAGGAGCAATTAAAAACAAAGGCAAACCTGAAAGTTTCACAAACCTCCACAAAAGTGTCTAAAGCCCAAGGAAGTCTAAGAGGAATAGAGTTTCAGTGCCCTTGCTGGTGGTGGTGGGGCAGCTGAGGAGGAGCACAGGGCAAAGGAGAGGGCTGGAGCTGTGTGGGGGCTGGTGGTGGAACCTGCAGCTGAATCTGGGACTATGAGTCAAAGTCCCATGACTCCATTGCAAGACCATTAGTCCTTTTAAGTAGCTGCCTTCAGGGCTGCCAAGAACTACGGCTGATGGATAGCACCAGAACAGAACTCAAATTATTTGGGATTTTCAGCTAGAAGGCAGCATGAGGTGGAAACCAAAACTGCAGTGTGTCTCACAGGCAAGCTCGATCACTAGAAAACATGTATGGGAAGGAAAAGTCTGACCTGCTGCAATTGTAGCTCTGAGTCCTGACCATTGTTAAGCACAGTATCTTCAGATTTTAAAGCTCATGATAAATTTGATTTACCAAAGAATGCATAAGAAGCTGCAGAAAAGATACAGAAGAAAAGGAAATTATTAATTTGTGTTTAAATAGCTTGCATTGAGAGACATCCTTTAAAAACATCTGTACTTTTATCTGCATTTTTTGGTACAGTATTAGATTTTTGGTCATAAATAACTTGGTAGTTATTGGTTAGCAGTTTATTAGCAGTAGTACTCAGGGAATTACCATTTGCTTTTCATATTCCTGTCTAAAACATTAGTTTACAAGTTGTTGTTCTACATATAATGCAGAAAAACTCAGTCGTGTTGGGGTTTTTTTTTTTTTCCCCTAGAATGACATATTGGAGAAATTTTATATTCTCAGTACATGTTATATTAATTCAAAGAATTTTGCATTCTTTGTATGTCTAATATCAACAACTGTGTATTTCAAATATGCGGAATCACAGAGCTTGCAATTCTTTGGGACAGGTAACTTCCCCAGGAAACAATCAGGGCTGCCTTTGTCCTGTTCACCCCAGATTTTTTCCTTTTAGTTTCTACAAATACCAGTCTGTTTCTGTTTTCTACTATTTTAGGTGTTTTTCTTTCTTTTTCAGATATGGGTGCTATTAAATTTTTTTTTTTTAATCCACAATTTGCTCATAGATTCTTTTTCAGTATTGTTCTGTTTTCTAGATTCTGATAAGTGTTCTGTGTATGTAGGCCACTCTGCCTGTGTGTGTGTATAAAAATACACGTGCTCCACATTCAAGCTTGAAATAGCCATTTTAATATATGTCTGCTTTTTTCTGAGTACATAAAATAGTGGTGCTAATTTTCTTCTACTTGTTACAGTTCTTTTAGCTCACAAAGAGCATAAGGGCTGACCCCACCTCACTCACCATACTCCTGCTGCTTTGTATTTCTGTGCTAGGTAAAGGGTGGGTGGGTATTTTTGGGATGCCAGTGCTTTGCCTGTCTCTTCATACTTTTCAGTGAAGCAGTTTGTGTGGTTCGTGTGTAGCGTTTGGGCAGGACCACCAGAAGCAGGGCGCTGTTTGCTTGCCAGCACTGCATGAAGCAAGAGATAGCAGCCTTTGGAGCTTACAGCCAGACGACCTGAGCGTGCAAATGCTCACTGCTGCTGAGCAGTCGTGAGCCTGTTACGAATGCTGGAACCTGATTAAAGGCAGCTTCTTGGGAGCAAAAGTGCAGGCGAGGTTAGAAACTAGAC
Organism: Psilopogon haemacephalus; assembly: GCA_013396835.1. NCBI lineage: Eukaryota > Metazoa > Chordata > Aves > Piciformes > Megalaimidae > Psilopogon > Psilopogon haemacephalus. The sequence continues at coordinate 248,958 of VWZI01021459.1, read as the reverse complement.
TTTTACCTCAGCTCGGGCAATCCACTGTTTACAGGAGCAAAGTGGTGGAATCACTTTGGCAAAGAGGCTATTTGTCACAAATTTCGTATTCTTTGGCTATTGGTGCAATGTTTTCTTTCTTCTGTATTTTTTCCGAAGGTATTGTTTTTGCAGGCCATACTGAAAACATGCTTCTTTTTCTTTTCTAATTTGATTGTAACAAGGGCTTTGTTAATCAAAAATAAGTGCAATAAGGCAGAATGACTTGGTTATTTTTACATTTTCCTGTTAAAAAAATAAAAAAAAAAAGCCTCAGTAAGTGAGCCACAATAAGCCGTGATGTATTTCCTCCATCAGGATGGAAAATAAGCCATTTATTATTTCAGCTCTGACTCACAGTGAACCTGCTGACACTGAGACATTTTATAATCATAAGGAACAGGTTAGGGCAGTAACTTGGACGCCAGGCTGGGGATTACCTGCTTATTACAGTGTTTTACAACCTGGATGCTTTAGGTTTTCTGGCAGAATATCCTAAACCTCACACTAAACACTACGTTGTTATTGTACAATTACTGCTTGCATGTCTTGCTGTAGGTGGTGCCAGCTAGACAGATGCCTTCATTATAATTATCCTTTTTACTATATATAAAGATTTCATCCCTTTAATCCATGTAAATTTTACTGCTCTTGAAAGTGACACTAATAGTTATACTTCTCACCCCTTCCTTCTTGTCTTGTTGTCCCAAACTGACCGGGGCTGGGCTTGCTCAATCCCAAAATGGGATATTTCTAAGGAGAACTTGGGTTCTGTAGGACACAGTGCTGATGACTCAGTAGGCAGCAGTGGTGGTCATCGCGTAGTCCCCTGACACAGTCTGCAAGAACAGCAGTGCTGCTCCAGCATCCTGGCCAAATTCCAGCTGAATAATTACTTTCTGTCTGCTTTGAGTTCCTCTGCAGGTTCAGTTGGAGAAGGTGAGCTTCATTTCCCTTCTTATAAGCAAACCCAGAGTGTTCAAGCTGCTTCATCGTGCCTTGGAGGTTACTGTATTTTGATGTTGAGTGAGTGACTTTATCCTTGCACTTGAGTATAGCCCAAGAAGTGTCTGGTGCATTTTTGTATGATAAGTCCTGGCTTTCATTCTTTGCATTCATGAAAGCATCCATCCCGTTATGTTTCGTGCTTGTGTAAATAACTTCAAAATACATGGCCTGGTAACAGAAATAATCAGAACGTGAGTGTTTGGCTGGCCACACCAGCTCCTAAAATGCTCCTTTTACTATGAAATATATGTCATCATCTTGTACTCTACTTTTTCAGTAATAACCTGTGAATATTACTGCATTTAGTGATAAGTGCAACTGATAGCCTTTTGATAGTTATATGTAGAAAAATGACTGGGAAAGGAATATCGAGATCCTTAATAATAAATGAGCTAAGACTCTCCCCATATAGCTATTTAAGCGTAGTAGGTGATCTCTTGCTCTTTGATATGTATCCCAGTGGACAGCCCAGGCAGCCAATCATGTCCTGGGCTGCATCAAGAGAAGCATTGCCAGCAGATCAGGGGAGGGGATTCTCCCCTTTTACTCTGCTCTTGTGAGACCCCACCTAGAGTACTGTGTACAGTTCTGGACTCCCCAACACAAGAAGGATATTGAGTTGTTGGAGCAAGTCCAGAGGAGGGCCATGAGGGTGATTGGAGGGAACACCTCTGCTACGAGGGCAGGCTATGAGAGTTGAGGCTCTTCAGCCTGGAGAAGAGAAGGCTTCGAGGAGACCTTATAGCAGCCTACCAGTATCTGAAGGGGGACTACAAGAAGGGATTATTTACAAGGTCTTGTAATGGCAGGATGAGGAGTAATGGAGGAGATTTAAACTGGATGTTAGGAGGAAGTTCTGGCACAAGTTGCCCAGGGAGGTTGTGGCTGCTCCCTCCCTGAAGGTGTTCAAGGCCAGGTTGGATGAGGCCTTGAGTGACCTGCTCAAGTGAGAGGTGTCCCTGCCTATGGTAGGGGGGTTGGAACTAAATGATCTTTGAGGTCTCTTCCAACTCAAACCTCTGATTGTTTATCTTTAGTCTGCTCAGACCCACAGCTCTACATATATTGTGAACTGAAGAAGTAGGAAGTTAAATCAGAAAGTAATGTCTACTTTGAGAGTGTCTTCAGAAATACCTGGCTAATGTCATCAGAGGCACAGCTGAAAGACTCACATCTAGTTGACAATGTGTCCTTTCAGGTGTATCCTTTTACATTTAACACACATATGAAAGTTACTTGCAAGAGACAAATTGCAGGTAGAAGAACTGGTTGACATGTCTGAAAAATCTTAGCCCCTTGGTTTCATGTGGGGGCATATATGCATGAGAGCTTGAACTGCTTTTTTATGAGGAAGATGGAGAAGTTAACCTCAGAGTTAAGCTTCTGCTGAGATTTTCTTTTTTGTGCTTGCCAGATAGTACATGTTTGAGTACAAATACTAAATCAAGATCCAGTGAGACTTCCTATGCATGTAAGACCTACCTTTTGGCCATTTATCCTCCTGAAGAAGTTAGACTTTGTGTGATCTGCTCTTAGATTACGTTACCCTTTAATTGCTTCATCTTGTCTCTTCTTGATGAGAAGATTACTCATGTCTTCTTGAAGCCTGACACTTATCAGCATTCTCTAGTTAACCATCAAATACACTATTCTACACATGTTATACTATTTTGTCTCTTCCCTCCCTGGGTGCTCAGGAAGTGCACCAGCATTGCAGCATTTCTGTCTCCCAGTATTGGGTAGATGCAATATTGGATGTTTGATGGTAGTCAAAATAGTTGTTTGCTTAACCAATCCAAGTTGCCCACTTAGCTGTGCAGGGTGAAAAAGGCTGCTTGGTAGGTTTCCACAGTAAATCCCACTTGGCAGTGTGTTTTTTAAATCATCTTTAGGGAGTATGTAGTATTTCATGAGTTGTCCACATCAGGATGCAGGAAAGCATATAGATGAAAACATAGCAGAGAGTGCCTGGTAGCTTTAGACTCCTTGGAAATGACAAAATTGGAGGTGCAGGCAGTTCATCTGCTTGTACCATGGAACTCTAGTGTATGTAAGATTGTATGACAGCTAAAGGCACAGACTTTCTGAGGAAAAAAAATCAATTTTCTGAGGAAAAATGGTCAATGTAGTTTTCTTCATAAGGAAATGTTAATGCCAGGCTTCATAATTTATGTGATGGAAGAGACAAACAAAGTTACCGGACTCCTTGCTCTTTGTACAAAGCCTATCTTCGACCTACTTCTTCATAAATTCACAATCTTTGTTTATTTCCATGCAGATGGAACTGAAGTATGCAACCAGCATAGTTATGAAATTGTCCAAGGATCCAGTATCTTACCTGGTTTTCTGTAGCTTGTCATTTCCCAGTGCCATGGCTGTGTACAGATTTTCCAAGATGAAGAGAAAATTTTAGGCTAAAACATTGGCGTATCAGATCTGAAAAAACACAGTTTGGGAAGAGGTTATATAAAATACACAAGTTGGAAGGTGGTGTAGGAGAGTTTATTATGAAGCCTTTATCATATGAAGCATATTGGTAATCTGCTGTTTATTACAATGATTAATTTTTTTTTCCCTATTGGACCTGAACTCATGTTGAAGAGGAAACAGAAAGGTGCGGATTTTGAACAGACTTTAATTGTGATGTTTGCAGAACTGGAGAGCATCTCCCAGAACAGGCTTAACATGCAAATGGAGCATGCTAATTGGAGCTCCTGTGTGAGACAGGCAGCAGGTTGTTAGGTGCTTTCTTTGGAGTCACATGGATGTATAAGTAGGAGGAGCTGTCTGATTTAAAGTGTATGTGTATCAACAGAGAATGTGTTCCTTGGGAGTTAAGATGTAGCTTTTTTTTAAAAAAAAGTATTCTTTTTTGTGTTGTCAAAATACCTTGTCTTCTCTCTGCTGTTGTTACTTAGTCTGGCTGTAGCAGTGCATTGCATGTTTGTAACCACAAGTCTTTTCCTAGGGAAGCCATGTATCAAGCGGAGAGAGCTTTCTGCTTGATACTTTCCTTTAAACTTTGAAAATCTGATGCACATAATGATTTATGAGATAGAAAAAGACATTTATTGCACGTGTTCTGAGAGAAAAAGTGTTAGGATAAAAAGGAGAGTTGCAGGGCCAAATCCTAGGTACTTAAATCCAGGTTAGCAAAGAAACACATGTGGGTTACATCTCTTAGACGGATAGTGCTGGGTAATAAGAAGCTTCATAACAAAGCAGGAATGTATTGCTGATTAACTTCACATGTGCCCAAACATCTTTCTACTACATTTTTTGATACTATTATATTCTCAGTTACTATGAAAGACTGGTTTAAGGCTAAGAATGAACTAAATCTTACCAACCCCCTATTCTCATCAACTTCTCAAGGTAGATTTGTATTAATCTCAAGTATGTGGGCCTTTCTCAAGCCATTTGCATTATGATAGGCATTTTTGTTGAGAAAATGTAGCTGAATATGTTTCAGAATTTTGCCTTTAAGATCAAGTATTTATAATAGGACAAATCCAGAAGTGGTCCAACACAGAGACTGAAAAAATCATGTAAGCAGTATTCTGCTAGAGCCTATTTGTGGTAGTCATCCCAAATATTTAATAGGAAGGGTTTCTCTAGGAAGCATATTACTTCCTTAAAAAGACTACAGTGAGTGTTCTGAGCTCACAGTTTGTAGGAAACCCAAACCATAACATGTCAGAACTCATGGTGTGGTACCTACTGCCCCTGGGTCTCTACTCACCTTTTTTCTTTGAGCCATTACTTGCTCTGTGAACCCACCAGTAAGTATCCATCTAAGAAGTCTTTGCCTCCCAAGTTGTTATCCATGGAAAGTCAGAGAAGGCTGTAAAGAAGTCTTACGCAGTTTCATTTAGGTGTTGGTTTTGAGGTGTCTTTCTTTCTGGGACATTTTTGTATTTTGGGGTTTTTTTTCCCTTATTTTTCCCTCCAAGTATATTGCCTGCTTCTAAAAAAAATTTAAATGTTTTGTTCTTCTTTGCTACAGCATTCCTGTTATCTTCCTTCTGTTACAAAATATGCACTTTGAAAAAGCTGCTCCCAGAGAGCAGTTCTGCGTTGTGGTTAGCAGCTTTTTTTCTTTTTTTTTTAATATCTATTGGGAAATGGACTTTCTAATAATGCTTTCTGCAGAGCTGAGGTGAAAACACCTCCCAGTATCCTTGAACACAATTCATTGTGCAAATCGTGTGGGGATGTCAAGGCACACTGTGGCATAGGTGAAGCTGTCAGCGTGATGGCTGCCAGCGTTATTTGAACCAGAGACTGCAAGGACTTCCCCTCCACGCAGTCCTCTGCTGCACTGGGAGGAGCAGCCCATGAGTGGGTTTTTTTTGTTTTGTTTTGTTTTGTTTTTTGGTGGGAGAAAAGCTCTCTTCAGAAGCATCAGTCACAGAGTTACAGAAGGTAGGTGTTAAAAGAGACCTCTGAAGATCATCTAGTCCAAACCCCTGCTAAAACAGGTTCACCTGGAGTCATCATTCCCACTTTGTAAGACTGCAGTGAGAGAAGAAAGCCCAACTCTCAGTCCTTGTTCTTCCCCATCCCACTGCTTCCTTTTCCCAAGTCAAAGAAACTCCCAGCTTGGTCATTTTTTTTTTTCCCTGCTGCAGCAGCTTAAAAGTTGTCTGCCATAATTAAGGATTGCAGCAGGGTAAGACAGAATTAATAGCTTTTTGTAGAAGGCATGAGGCTTGGACAGATGTGGTTAGTTCAGTCTGAGTTTGAGAAGATAAGGGATAGATATACTGCTCTGGAAATGCATATGAAGTGGATGAAGGATCTCATGCCACAGGGACTGGAAAACACATTTTTGGGGTTGTTCTCAACTTCCCACTTACCAGCCTGGTAATGTCCCTCTTTTCAGTGGTCTGCAGCAATAAGACAAGGAGTGATGGCTACAAACTGGAACATTGAAGGTTTCACCTCATCATGAGGAAAAAGTTCTTCACAATGAGGGTGATGGAGTACTGGAACAGGCTGCCCATAGAGGTTGTGGAGTTGTCTTCTCTGGAGGCTTTCAAAACCTGCCTGGATGCATTCCTGTGTGAACTACCCTAGGGAATCCTGCTTTGGCAGGGGGGTTGAACTCTAAGATCTCTAGAGGCCCCTTCCAACTTCTAAGGTTCTGTGATTCAATTTTGCCTCTGCTGTTGAGAAACCTTGAGCTGTTCCTAGGCAAGTATCAGTCACACATATTTTGTCTGGGTGAGAGTTTGATGCCAGAATTACTAATTGGATCGGGAAGTCTGGGTGTACTTTCTTCTACAGCAATGTGTGGGCAGAAATGCCGTGCCTCCTGCTCCTGTGGGTGATTGAACTTGCTGGGTTTTATAGCTTTGAGACTTTGGCCTCTATCACATGCATCAGCATGAAAGTGGTGCCAGGCTAGAGCTTCTCAAAGAGGCGCTTATGTGGGGAGGCTTCCTTCAAAACCACGCTTGGAGTCACTGGCTGCACTAACATGCTGGAGAGGCTGTTAAAGCATAAGGGAAGCTGTTAGGAGACGTATGAGAATATGCACAGCCAAAGCCCAGTATTTCTGCTGTGAATGGCCTGTGCTAATGGGAGTTTTGACTGAAATGGGGTAGAGAAACACAAGTGAAAGTTGTATTTCTATTCCAGTAGACAGAGGTAAACAAATCAAAAGCTGTGATATTGCCAGCTTTTAGAGGATTTAAAACTCACGTTAATATTGCAGTTTCAAAATGTATGAATAAATGGCATGAAGTTAGAAATGTGAAAAACAGGATAGACACGTGGCTGAGTGTTTATGAACACCTATCCTGTCCCAGACCTGCAGTATAGCATGTGATGTTGTTGTTTCTCCTCCAGCAGAAAGTGAGGGGAGAGAAAAAGCATGGTCACCAGAAAGGAGCAAGCATTAATTTGGTTTAGCATAATCTGAAATCCTTTCATCAGGTTATTTTAAAAATTTTTGGTTTGCTTTGTTTTTTTGTATTTTGGAGCACACAGTACTCTAAAACATCTAAAATAAAATAATTTATTTTCCAAAGATCTGTTTCAGTCCATTCTGTATTTCATGGCTTCTGTTGTAGTCAATAATGCGCTTCAGTCCCTTGGAAATCGCAGGTCTGTGTTCTGGTTTGTCAGATGCTTTTCTTTAAAGCATTACCTTGTTGCCACTGTTTGAAGTGATCTTGGGAGACAGAGAAGTCCTTCCTTTATGGGAGGCATTGCAGAAATTTTTCCTGACTCAGGCGAGAGAGACCTTGAATTCCTCATGTGGTGCCAAAATGCTGCAGAGCACAGCCTGCTGCAAGCTTGCAGCAACATGGATCTGAGCAAATTGGACTTTTCTAAGTCCAGGTCCTTGAGATCCTGTGTAAATTCAAATGTCTCGCAGCCTGTGCTGTGCTGTGTGGCAGCTCCATGCCACAGTGTACTTTGGTGCCTATAAAATAGTAAAGGGCAAAATACATTTTTTCTTCCTTTTTCCTCTGCCTTCTGAAACTTGGCTCCCTGAGTGGCCCATTGCCAGCCAGGGCAGAGTCCTGCTCGCAGCAGCATTTCCTGCGTGAACCTCTGCCCTCTTGTCTCAGGGCACCATAACTCTGTGACTGGACTGTCACAAGCTCTCTTCCTGTGATTGTTATCCCAGCATCTCCCCACCAGTTTGTTTTACAGCACGATGATAGTGAACACAGGGAGGAAGGAGTGGGGAGGAGCTCCAGTCATAAAGGGATTTCTCCCTTCTAGTATTGCTGTCTGTCCAGGGCATACTGTGCCTGGCTTTCTCATTGATGTGCAGGGAGAAGGTAAGTGGTAGGTGCTATGTGTCAGGTGATCTGTGAGATAGGGCTGGTGAAAACTGGAGACGTTTGACCCATCAGGCCTAATGTCAGGATTACAAACAATTCAGCTGGGTGCACATATCACGGTCTGCCTTCAGGCTCTGTTCACTACATGATTGCAGTCAAAGCTCATGTTTAAAAGTGAATTCCAGAATACAAAAATGGCCTTCAGTGTATTAGGCTTAAAATCCTCTATTTTTTTTCCCCTCGATGCGTGGGACCTCTTTTATTTAGAGTTCAAGGTCAATTCGTGCATCTATCCAGTGAAACTCCTTCACATTCAAGCATGGGCTTTAAATTTATTTTGTGGAAAACGTAATTAAATTGGATGGATAAAGTGTTGGAGCGAGTCCAGAGGAGGGCCACAAAGATGCTCAGAGGGCTGGAGCACCTCTGCTATGAGGACGGGCTGGGAGAGTTGGGGCTCTTCAGCCTGGAGAAGAGAAGCTTCGAGGAGACCTTATAGTAGCCTTCCAGTATCTGAAGGGGGCCTACAGGAGGGCTGGGGAGGGACTGTTCACAAGGTCTTGTTATGACAGGATGAGGGGGAATGGGTTTAAACTGGAAGAGGGGAGATTTAAACAGGATGTTAGGAGGAAGTTCTTTACAGTGAGGGTGGTGAAATATTGGCACAAGTTGCCCAGGGAGGTTGGTGTTCAAGGCCAGGTTGTATGAGGTCTTGGGTGACCTGTTCTAGTGGGAGGTGTCCCTGCCTGTGGCACAGGGGAGTTGGAACTGGGTGATCTTTGATGTCTCTTCCAACCTAAACCATTCTATGATATCTGGAACACACTGAATTTTCAAGTTACACGTGTATCTTTCTTCATAAATACTATATTTTCATTTTCTTGATTTGTCATGTTAGATTAGATGAATAGCAAATAATGCCAATGATGTCACATTAGGCTCCTAAAATATGATGTAGTATTGCTGTCACTGGTGTGCAGAAAATGCTTGTTCAATTTTGCAGGTTTCATCAAGGAAGTACTTGGTGCTGTTGAAATTTTCAGTCGTATTTCTTGTTGAGAGGAAGGAATCAACAAAAAAAAAAAAAAAAAAAAAAAAAAAAAAAAAAAAGGTGAATCCTCTGGACTATCCTAAAAAAAAAAAGAAGAAAAGCAGTGTGAGCTTCTGGTCTTTTAGGATAACTTTCACTAAAACCATTATAACTCTTCTTAGAAACGGTATCTTGTGCATAGCACCTCCGGTTGCAAAAGGAAGAAGGCAGAATAAGGCTGACTTGCATGTGCAGGCATGTCTACAAATAGCAGTATGGACAGAGTTCACTCCTCAGCTGTGAATGGGGCTTGTAAAGGGAAATTAAAATACTGTGGGTTACTTAAGTTAAACCTTCAGTTAAATATGTAGTCGGAGCAAATGTGATACATAAAAAGCAACTGAAAACACATGCCAGGCGAAAATATTTTAGTATTTGTGTATTGGTATGAACATTAGGGGAAAGTCAGTTATCTGAGCCTGCCTCTGCATATTCCTTTGGGAGTGGAGAAGGGGAAAAGGAGGTGTTACCAGCTGTTGTGCAGCGTTAGTCAGCAGGATGCCTCATCTAAAGATTTATATACACACACATAAGGAAAATAGTTATTTATAAATATTATATGTGTATATCTAAAAAAAAAAAAAAGTATTCTGTTGCAAATATGTATATAATGTGTTTGTAGTAAAAAAAGCCAAAACAAACCCAACCAACAACAAAAAAACCCCAAAACCCCCCCAAAACTAACCTAAAGCATATAGAATGACCAATAGACAGATAATGGTGGTGCTGCATAGGCAGATGCTTTAATTGCATGCAGCCTTTAGGAGACATGTGAAATCCATGTGCTAAAATCCTGTTTCTGCAGCAGTTATTTTAATAGATAGAGAAGTGGACCAAAATGTGTTTTGTCATTGTCTAAAGACTAAGGTGGATCATAGTTAAGGCATGTCTACTGGTGATGAAGTCTTTTAGTTTTATGTTCTTCCTGCTGATTTTCTGTATACAGAGTTCCTTTCTGAATAGAAAGTTTTGTTGCTGTCATCTTTTCTCTGTACCACAGGTCACAGTTATTTTCAGTCTCCTGACATGTGGTTTAATAAAGGCTATTTTAATAGGAAGTCACTGAGTAGGAAATACTGTTGGAAGGGTAAGACAGAGACAGCTGTGCTATGTGGGGCTTGTTTTCTGTTCTTACACGATTGCCACTAGATTTAACATGCAGCCCGGGAGGACTACTTTTAGTAATATCTATTTAACTAACCTGACTTTAGCAGTGTGAATAGAGTGAAGGCATCCCAGACCCAGATTTCATGCTTAATTCATCTCTTCTATTACCTTTTCACTTGTTTGTTGAGGGTAGAAGATACTATGAAAAAAATTGAAACAAAGTCATATCCATGTTACTCAAAGGAGGAAGCAGAATTGTCAGTGGATCATGGTAAATATGAGTACCCTATAAATTCTGGAAGTAGAACAATCTGCAATGTCAGAGCAATATTCAAGTGCAGCTTTTTAATGGAAACTTTGTGGCAAATAAAACTTCAGTGTATGATGCTGTTAATGAAGCTTCTGGCAGTTATGTCCAGAAAACAAATGCCCACTTTGATTTTGCCTTTGAAGTGTGGTTTTATGATACATAAAGAAAAAAAAAAAAATCTGAGGAGAAATCAGTTGTCTCTCCCATGGAAGTATGGTTTCTCAGTACAGCGGGAAGTTGGGACAGAGTAGACCTTCTGATTTCTGTCTCTGGATCGATTGTGACTTGTAGGAGATGCCTTAATCACTGAATCACGCAACTTTAGAGGCTGAGAGGGACCTTCAGAGATCATGGAGTCTAGCCCCGCTGCCAAAGAAGGATCACCTAGGGTAGTTAGTCTACATGGGAGCATGTCCAGATGGGATTTGAATGTCTCCAAAGAAGCAGACTCCACAATCTCTCTCAGCAGCCTGTTCCAGTGCTCTGTCATCCTCACTGTAAAGAAGTTTCTCCCCATGCTGAGGTGAAACCTTCTATGTTCTAGGATTTAGCCATTGCTCCTTGTCTTATTGCTGCTGACCGCTAAAAAGAGATTGGTCCCATCCGCTTGACACCCACCCCTCAGGTATTTGTGTACATTAATAAGATCTCATCTCAGTCTTCTCTTCCTAGTGCATAGATGTAGGTGTATTTGGGAGTAAGACTTGTTTCTAGTATACTACATGTAGTACAAACTCTCCTCAGTCTCTTTTGTAGCCTGGTTGTCCTGGGCTGTCGGCTCTTTGGGTCACTGACCCGATAAACTTCTGTGCCTGGCACAACGAGGCCCTTTCTGCTCAAGGTCTCTGGGTGCTACTGCAGTACAAATATTTAATGATAAAACATGCTTATCTCCCGCCAAAAATCTGGCAACATCCTTATCGAGATATTATTAAATTGTCAGTTCAGCCATATGCCAGGCATTTGAGGCGAACAAATGTTCGCGCTGGCTCTCGCACAATACGTGAAGACTCCGAGGGAGACAGGTGGCCGTGTTTACACCATTGAGTACTGCCCGGTTCCTTACAAACAAAAAGTTGCATTAAGTGACTTTTGCTTTACAGCAGCTTAAAATTTTATGGACTTGATATGCTTGAGACAAGGTTGATTTGATTGCGCTTGAAAGGTTTGAGGTGTGTGGAATTGAGGTTGGTGGAATCTATGTGGTTTGCATATTAAAGGTGTCTCTGCGTTGCCCATGGAAAAGAAATGGGAGAAATGGGGGAAAAAAAAAAAAAAAAAAGAAAAAAAGAAAAAAAATCACCCTTGGCAATGAAAGTGTAGTTTAAGGTTGAACGGTGTTTTTGCTCTCAAAGTCATACAAAGATGACTGAATGCATACGTTTCATTAATTCCAGTATTTGCCATTGATAAATACTCAGGAGTATCCTGGTGCTTTTTCAGACAGTTTGCTCTGTGTTTTCATCTGCTTTCTGCAGATGACATCATTTATCGCTTTAAGATCCACCAAGTGATTGTCAGCCCTTTCATTTTATCTTCAGTTTGTCTCCTTTAGGAATGAGAAGGGGGATGTTTTCTGTCATTGTACTAGCATTTTTTCCCACACTTTTGTTCTTGGAAGGTAGCCTGTCTGGCAAAAAAATCAAAATAGTCTGATTTTTGTGAGCATGCTTGGAATTTTCTTTCAGAAATCCCTGGTAATACTGCATAGCCTTAGATGTAGTTAATCAAAATGATATTTTGATTCATTTCAGTGTTGTGGATTTTTTTTTTTCCTCCTATGATCTTGCTTTAAAAATAAATGAATAAATTTGTCCACTGTGAAAGCTATCAACTATGACAGATATTTGCATTCCTTTCATTAAGAATTGTGTTCTGTTCTTGGGGCCTGCTACAGCTTCTGGGATTTGATTTCCCTTCCTTTTAAAAAAGTTTATATCACACTTCTGAAATGATAAATAAGAGGGAGGTGTTATTTATCCTTTACTTTTTTTTTTTCTTTAGTCTTTATTTTTTGATGACACTTGAATGCATTGGAAAGTAATGAGCTGAAAAATTAATCAGAATTTATACCGAATATTTTCTTTGGAAAAAGAAATGTTTTCAAAATGCTTGATGAAAATTCATTTGAAGGAAGTTACTGATTTGTCTTTATTGATGGACGTTACTTTGTAATAATTCTGCTTCTTCTGTCTTTGCAATTTCTTTGGGAGAGAGAAATGTTCACTAAAGTATAAAAATCAGTAACATTAATAACTTGCAATATCTGATGCTGTTTTGTGTGAGCTTCCCTTACTTGAAACACTAGTTAGTTGTATCCCCAACATCTTCACTGTATTTTTGACCTGTGTATTACTTTCTCTGCAGTCTTTTGGCAGAAAGAGTATCTGTAACCACGTAACTGTCCTGTAGTACCAGGAACAATGTCATCCAGTCCCAGCATGCCTCCTAACATCATCTGTGCAGGCTAAAGCTAGAAGAGCTGGACACTTCATTGACAACACACCCCAGAGCATTGCAGCTGATGGAAATCCCTAGGGATACAGAGGAAGGAAGGAGAGGCTTGCTGCCTTTTAGAGCAGTGCTCCTCAGATGCATTCTCATAGCTGTTCAGGCTGTAAGGGTGATTTAGATGTTACCCATGCAGGAGCTAAAATACAGCTTGTGGTGATTTGGTCTGAATTCTGTTTTTTTAAGTAGTGAGATGTTGCAGTCTCCTCAACACATTTGCTTTTCGATCTATCCTGTCATTGTTTAATGACTGTGTACTGCAGGGGAAGTCCATTGACTCACCCAAACCTGCTCCAGAGCAGAGTAAACCAAAGATATGCTGGGGTAGCTCGGTTTCAAGACATGGATATTGGAGCTGTGGTGACTTGTTTTTGGAAGGCTTGGACAGTGATGAGTCAGTGGTTTGGGAACATGAGGCTCCTTGTGATTTTCCATTTAAATATTTGAAAGTCTTTCATGCTGTTCATAAAATACAGAAAGTGCAATTCCTTTGGAATTGCTGTGGGCCAAGATGTCGAAGTAGCACAGAGGTGACATGGATCGAAGTGCTGTTTAAGACTGGGTACATAGCCAGCCTTCCTGTGGCAGTGCTGGAGTTCTCAGGGTGTATAAGAAAACTGTCAGAGGAGACAGGCTGGGAGAGACATCACAAATCACAGCCTAGTTGAGTCAGGAAGGTGCCTCTGGGAGAGTCCAGTAGTCTCCTGAATCTGTCAGGGCTGTAATCAGGACTGGATCCAGTTGGGTTTTGAGCATCTCTTACAGCAAAGGCTCCACAGTCTCTGTTTGACCACTATCACAGTAAAGAAGTTTCATCTTAGAACAGGGAAATAATGATTCTCTAGGGAGAAAGGGAGGTAGGGCATGATAAAGTGGGGTTAGGAAAGCAAATGATCACTTTCAATTTTGTTAAAGGTTTTGAAGCACATTTCAGAGATTACTGTTGAAGAAACTAGAAGCTGCTCTGTGTTTGTAGGGTGTCCCTAACCATGAGAAAAGAACCTTTCCTATGCTCATGTCCATCCACGGTGTGGTTGCAGAGATGGCCAACCCCTGTCCCTTACCCATGCCACATCCTGCCTAAACACCACCTTCCTTCTCTATCACATCAGACCTGAGTGTCTCATCTTCACTTTCAGGGCCTCACTTAACCTACTGCTATTTTCCTTTCCACTTCTACTCACTCCTGTGAGTTCATGACAGCCTCTGGCTTGCCTGCAGTATCTGTCCCCATTACCTGCTTGATGTACCTGTACAGACCCTGTTTTAGTGGTCTTTCGTTGGAGAGAAACCTTCCACAGAAGTACTTCATTATCCTCATTCAAAAGCTTATTTAAAGTCTTGGTAGTGTTTTAAAGACCTTGGTAACAGACTGGGTTGCTGAAGTGCTCCTATGGTTGCCTTGCAGATACAAGTTCCCTGGTTGATTCAACATTATACTGCTCCCATATCACTGGTTGTATGTTGCTATATTCTTCTATCTCAGGTTGTAACTCCCCTGCCTGAGAGATGCTTATTTTTACCCTCTGCAGAAGGCAGAGCATAACAGGACACAGTCCCTGTGTTGATAGGATAATCCATAACTCAATAAAATCATGGTAGATCTATGATACAGAGACCTGATTTGTCATCTTGGAGAACCTGAATGAACAGCTAACTTCTGTAGGGAGCCTTGTGGTCCAAAGGGTGCAGCTGGGTTTAAGGACAGAAGTGAAAACCTATAAAAGGGAAGAACAGAACAATCTTAAGTAGTCTTGTAAGGTCACCTCTGTTAGATGCTACAGTGCTACAGCCTGTCCTTGGTTTGGGTAGGAGGGGAACAGTTGTGTGATGAATTGATCTCTGCAAAGCTCCTCTTCACTGGTTTGGTCAGGATAATTGAGGAATTTCAGCCAGATGCAGCCCACAGCAAGTGAAATAGAGCAAGGTCTTTTGCTGGGAATTTTGACATGATTCCGTATGTCTGTACTCCAGTGTACTTCTTCCCTGTTTTTTGGACAATGCACTACCCAAATTATTCTTGTGCTTGTGGTGGCAAGAGGTCATCTGTGGTTGGGCTGGAGGGTTGGAAAAGTACTGAAGTTGCTGATGGACTGATGCAATCCTGCTCAACTCTGTGCCATGACCAGCAGGGTGTGGGGACCATTGGTGTTAACTTGTCTTGTCTGTGGTTGTGTTCACGATGCAAAGCAGCCACCAGTTCACAGGACAAGGTGGCTGTGAGTCTAGTGACTGCTGTAATGTAGTTTCTAGACATTTCCCCCCCTTTTGAGAAATGTAATATAGGGAACATCACTATATAGAGAAAATGAGTGGCCACGTTGAATTAATAAAAAAAAAAAGAGGCTTTCTTTCTTCCTTCTTATAATGTGTCATCTCTTTGTGGCCTAGAGCAAATGTGTGTTCTTGCTGTGATTGAGATACTACAAAAGTAAATGACTCTGAAGTTAATAATTTGAAAATTGAAGTCATCACTATAGTCATCATCAGCAGAAAGATGTCTTGTAACAGGTGTGCTTAAGAGCTTGACTAGCAGCAAATCAAACTTTGGGATATGTTAGCAGTCATACAGACATAGCAACAGTTAAATGTTTTGAATATTTGAGCTCCTTTTTAAGGGTTATTCTCCATTATGAAATGCCTTCTGACTGAACTGAGAGTTAGTAGAGCTTGATCATTAAAATTACTGTTCCACTGATGCCTCTGAAACAGTGTCTTTAATGTACTTGATGTTATTAAAAGGTTGGAATTTCTAAAAAATACAATATTTTCTTGTTATTTTTTGTTCTTAATGCAATTCCCATATGAAAAGTTAAGGAAGTCAGTTGATGATTCTTTTGCTGGTAGAAGTGAAGCATATAGAAGCTCACTTGCTTATCTTCAGCTGCTCTATGCACAAGGAGTTTCAGGATGAGTGTGAATCTGCCAGTGTCCAACTACAGCCAGTATTTGCATGCACCTGGCATGTTTCAGGGATCTGCCTTCTGCCTTTCCTCATACCAAGGAAAGTCATCTTCAGTTTAAACGATTTTAACTTCATACAGTTTTGCTGAACTTTGGCTCTCAGTGAGATAGGATGGGAGCAGTGTGCAATAAAGTCTTACTTAATCATGTTGCCATCTCTTCTCTTTAACTAGGAGCCTTTGGAAGCAGAGTTTGCATTTTTGTGGAGCCTAGCAGGGCTGTAGACTTTTTGGTTTTGGTTTGTCAATGAATGGCCCTTCCCATGCTTCTCTCCTAAAGACGGAAATATCAGGTGGAGTTAAACTGTTTATCACTGGCCTTTGAATCCGTGCAGTTTCTCTTGTGCTCGTGTAGGTAGTTCCATTATTATTTAATTGAAGTGTATGAAGGTGCCTAGAATCATGGAATTGGAAAAGACCTTTAATATCTCAAAGTCCAACTGTAACCCACCTACCATGACCACTAAACTGTGTCCTGGAGTACCACCACATGTATACACTTCTTGAACATAGGGATGGCTACTCCCACCACCTCCCTGGGCAGCCTGTTCCAACACCTCACCATGCTTTCAGGAAAGTATTTTTTCCTAATACCCAGTCTAAACCTTATCTGGCACAACTTCAGCCCATTTCCTCTTGTCCTCTCTCTTGTCAAGAAATAGAAGAGGCTATCTTTATTTTTGTTGTTTTTTGTGGGTTTTTAAAAATTTTGTTAAGTGTGATAGGAAGTTTTTACTACCTTTGTTTCACAAAACTTTGAATTGGCATGAATAGTGCTTGTTCTGGGTGAGCAGGTTGTTTAATAGTGAACACTTATGGAGATACAGATATTTGTGGCAGAGAGTCTTGCCAATGAATGTAGGTTTTTCTCTTGGCAGCGGTTGTCTCTGTGGTCATTTGCAGATTCTGTCCAGTGATTTGACACACTGAAAATCTCTATTGGATGAGCACTGATTCAAGCCTCTTGTGTATGTGTGTCATTTTTACAGAGAAGTCTGCCATGCATCTTAAATAAGCCTTGAATGTGTGGAAGCAACTAAAATTGCATATGGCTGTTCAGTGTAAATGGACTTATTTGGCCAAAGTAGGCTGAATACGTTGGAGAGCCAGTAGAATGCTGGGAAGTGGTTGAGATTCTAAACTCTTCAGCTTGATGCATTATTGTTGACTTCTTGGGTGGCAGAAACTAAGCTTTGGTCTAAATATCATTTGAACTGGTTAGATGCTGAGAATAGTGTATACTCTAGGGGACTGCTGTGGTAATACTAACAGCTTTGTTTTTTCTTGAAAACTCAGGGTTGTAAATGGGAAGCTCTGTTATCAGAGAGTGAGTAAAATTCAGGAGGTGGCTTTGAAATTATTATAACCAAAAATACAGGTGTGTACTGTATCTGGTGATGTTACAAGGTCAGTGCTGAGTTTTCTGTTCCTCTTTGGCTCTACTGAACGTGACCAAGCTTTTAGTTTAAGCCCCAATTTTAATGTCATCTCTAAATATTTTTATTTTTATGTTAACTTCATATATAGAGGGAACATGGAGAAGAAGAAAGGGAAGGGAGGGCACTGTTTACTTATGTGCACCAGAATGTAATGCTCTTTCTCGTCATGAAATGTCATTATCCCATTCTCGTTTCACTTCTCTTTCCCTCACATCCATATTTCAGTCTTTTATGCAAAATATGTCAAAGCCAGTTACTTTGTGATCTTGATGGAAGAGTTGGTCTTGGTTGAATGTTGAATTAAAAAAATAAGGTATTAGCTTTTTTGTCTCAGACTAGAACTGGTAATGTGTGCCTGTCTCCTACCAGACATCACTAGGTTTGGATAGGAGTTATGAAGAGTTTTTATATATGTCAAGTTGACCACTGCCAAGGAAGTCAAGCCAAGTGGTGAAAAGTTTATTGAAGGCTTTAGATTTTAAGGATTGGGAATATATTGACTACATATATCTTTTAAAACAAGGATGCATTTTTCTGACTCTTGTTTCAAACTATTCTGTAGTTTCCCATCATGTCAGTAAAAGAAACAAAAAAATAGAGTAAGCTTAGTTGTTTGTCTTAAGGTTCTCAAAACCAAACAGAGCCTTGAATGCAGTCTCTCACAAAACTCAGGAATCGTTTAAAAGAAAGCTGAATACCATCCAATGAACCTTGCTTCTGATTCCCCTTAAAAGAAAGGGGAGTAGAAGAAATAACCTGCAAGTTTTAAATTTCTCCATTCCTGTTTATAAAAGTAGTGTGAGACATCTGTCTCTGCCCTGGTGCAGTCATGCTCCGGTGCTCCCCTCACTGAAGCGTGGCATGTCTTTGTGCCTCAGTTCACATGGCGCTTGCCCCAGTGCTTTGAGGAGAGCAAGCGTTTTGGAGATGGTCCCAGCTGTGCCTTGCAGGTTGAGAGATCTGGTTAGCACCCCAAAATATCCAGCCACAGGCAGAGATGTTATTGGCTCTGCTTGATAGGATGGTCCTTTACCTTCTGCAGCTTAGAACTCCTGTAGGTGGTGGCCATGCAATTTTGGGGCTGCCTTGGTGCCCAGGTTCAGGTCCATTGATGGTAAACTGTCTGGCCACACCACACTGTGCCATTTTCTGGGTTGCGCAGCCAAGGGCATTGGACTTGGTTACATTCCCCTAGTCTTGTGTATTTAGGTGAAGCTCAGACTTCAGAGGCTTTGTGGTTAGCAAGTGTCTCGTGTGTGTGGCGAGGGTGGGTCCCTGGGGAGGCACTGCAGTGCCCTGCTAAGTGAACATCCAGTTTTTATTTCAATTTAACTCTTATTTTTGGAACCATGGGTGACTTATTCTTGGAACCCCGTTTTTCAGAAACCCATCTGCACGCAATGTTGCCAGGATTTCTGGTACAAATATTTTGTCATTTGCTCTTGAGACAATCTGTTGTTTCAGTCCTGGATGAAGTTTTGTAATATGTTGCTTGAGATATCATGGAAAAAATATCTACGTGATGGTGCAATCTTCTAGGTAAAGACACAAGGTTATAATTTTTTTTTTTTTGGTAGAAAAAATATTATTTGGCTTTACCAAGGAGTAAAATCTGTAACATCTTTAAAAAACAAGAACCACCAACCAACAAAAAAACCCCAACAACATGCCAAGAGTTCAGTGCCCCTATTCTTTCCATATCTGATTGCAACAGCTGAGTTAGAAGCGAGCCATCTTTTTTTTTTTTTTCTCTTCTTTTTTTGATCCCAAGGAATACTTCAAGTTCTCATGTTTGATGCTCACTTTGTTCCATTCTTTCTCACTGATTTCACATGCTCAGAGCATGTGAAAGCCTATTTGTTTTCATTTGATTTTCCTCTCTAGAAACAGAACTCATTCCTTTCACTGCTACCTCTGTTACTGCATGCATGAGGGTCCTGCCTTTGCTGGCAATGACATAGCAGAAGAGTTGAGGAGAACTTTTAGAAGTTGCAGGTTTATAAAAAGGACTCAGTCTTTATTTTTGAGGGACAATTCTTTATCAGATTTGTGTGATGCTGGACAAGTCTCTCCATTTCCCCTGTATCTATGTGTATAGAAATTGAGGACACTGTTTTGCTGTTGTGATACCAAACTGACAGTATGCTACAAATAATTTTCTTAGGCAACCCAGTCTGAGCAATCTGAGTCCTGCAGCCAACCAAGAGTTGTTAGTGTAGACCCTTCTGGTGCTGTCAACAATGTGATCTCCCCTTGGTTGGTCATGTAGGAGGCACAGGAAGATATTGTAGGCTGGTTGCCCATGGTAACATCATGAGTGGCTGCTTCAAGGGGTAACTGCTGATATTCTGTTTACTGAGATTTTTAATTTTACTTTTCAATTTAGAGATGTTTTCTTTTTATTCCAACCGTAAAGAATGAAACATAAAAGTGCCTTAATAAGGGGGATATCAGAAGAACTGGGACTGGGTTTTGTCACTGAGTGGGAAAGGCAGGGGAATAAATGTGCTTGCTGTGGTTCATACTGGAGTTTATGTTTACCTGTTCTCATGACTCTTCTATTTAATTGGCAGCCTCTGAAATGTTAAATCCCCGACTTAGCAAATGGTTTAAGATTTCACATGAATGGAAAAAAATTCTCAGCCTTCCAAAACAGCCTTCTGAAGGTGAATCACCTGGACCTGCAGGCAGGCAGGTCCAAAACCTTCATGACAACTGCGGGAGAAAGCTCTGCTTAATAATTAGATCAGCTTTCTGCATCTGGGAAAGCTGTTGAAGATGAGTTTTCTAACTACAGAGAGAATGATTTCCTCCTGATCCAAAACTGGAGCGTGAGTTGAGTTGTTGACAGGTTTATTTTGGCAGAAGAAGCATTGAAGGTGATGGCTGATGCTAAAGCTATACTAAGAAAGACTCCTTTCTTCAATGAGCAGCTGTAAGTTTGAAAAAGCTTTGGATACTCACAGAATTTATGTAGAGTCTTTACAAATACCGTTCCTTTTGGCACTTGCTCCTCTTCCTGTTCTTATAGCTGGGCCTTGGAGCAGGCAAGTGGTGCTTCTTGCTCAGCTATTGCCAAACAATTCTTTATCCTGGTGTTTTGCTTGCTCTTGTTTTGCTCTCTGGATACCACACGCCTGGCAAGCTTTCAAGCACTGGTAGCTCCTCCATGCAGGAGAGGTGAGCAGGTCTGACAGCACGTAGCTTTGCTGGTGTACTTAACTTTCACTTGTCTTCTTCCTGCAAAATAAATAAATAATTGATGTGTGAAGGGGAAAAGCGTGGGAGGAAAAATGTCAGGAAATTCAAAGGTGAAGCTATTTCCTCCCTCAGTAATATTTTTCTTCTGCGTGTTGTTTCTTCTCTTCAAACAATGGGGTGAATTTGAATCCATTCTTAACTATCAGCCTTGCCATTGTTTATTCATAAATCCTTTCATGTGTGTGACAGACCTCAGGAAAAACCCACACTTCCATTGTGAGTCCTCTGGGCAGGCTCTCTTGTAGTACAGTGCCAGTACCAGAGGGCTCCAGTCCTCCTTTGGGGTCCCTGAGTGCCGGTTACTGGTGAAGCATATTATGCACTCGATTTAAAGGTGTGGGCAGTGTTATTTGATAAGTCTGGCAAAGTTTTGTTGTTTTTTTTTTTTTTTTTTTTAATAAAAGCAAATAACTAGCCCAAATACTCAGAACAAGGATTTCTGATGTTAATTACTGAAGCATAACTGTATTACTTAACTGTTCGTGTGTATCAGTGCATATGTGCCCCCTTGCATTTTGGGGTAAGAAGGGTGTTTTGCTGAAGCAGGTGAAAGTTAGTTCTGTAGTATCAAACAGGAAGCAGATGGGTACTAATTAAAGCCCTGTTGATGATAGAAGGGTGACTGAGCTTCTGAAGCAGCTGCTTTCCTAATTTTTAAAGTATATATAGCTGGTACATACTTTATAAGAGCAGACCTCCCCACACTTCATTGTTTCTGTGAGGCCGGAGGAAATGCGTGTACATGTGCGTGCGTGCGGCCATGGCTGAGGCATGCTGCTTCCAGCTCTTGCTGTCTGCTTCCTACTCTGTGCTAGAGAAAACTGTGTTTTCCAAACATCTGACAAAAATTTCCCTCCTTCTCTCCCTCCACCTTTCCACATGCATCAGGCTGGGAGAAGTGCCAGTCAGCAGTGGTGCCACGGATAAGGGAGGGTGGCTTACTGTGTGTCACAGGTTTTTGTCAGTCGACTCATCGGCGAGAGATGTGTCTGTGAGAGAAAGTTATTCTTCATAACTGTTTGTTGTTGCTCTGTTAAACTTTCTCAAAGTGATTGAGAAAGTCAACAACCAAAATACCAGTGAGGGTGTCAGCCTCCTCTGTTGTGACCCACAAACCATCGTTGTGGTCTTCAGTCTTCACAAGCACTCTCCATGTTGCCTTTACTGATTCTTCTCTTATTTTGGGGCTGGTAGGATGGAAAAAAAACCCCAAAATGTTCAAGCATATTGTATTAAAATGTAGGCCAAGGAAAAATAATACTAAAGTAGAACAGATCTTCATATGATAGAACTAGCTGTGTTAATTGAGATATTTTGATATAGAATCATAGAATCAGTCAGGGTTAGAAGGGACCACAAGGATCATCTAGTTCCAACCCCTCTGCCATGGGCAGGGACACCCTACCCCAGATCAGGCTGGACAGAGCCTCATCCAGCCGGGCCTTAAAACACCTCCAGGGAAGCGTCCCCAACCACCGCCTGGGCAACCCGTTCCAGGGTCTCACCACTCTCATGGTGAAGAACTTCCTCCTCGCATCCAATCTGAATCTCCCCACCTCCAGCTTTGCTCCATTCCCCCTAGTCCTGTCACTACCTGATAGCCTAAAAAGTCCTTTCTTTTGTATATCCTCAATAGAAAAATGGATGTTGGACACAGAGAAATTAATTTTAAGTTTCTGTTGACCTGAGCAGAGTTAGGTTTTGTCTGTGTATTGGATCACAGGAACCTGTTTACCGGCAGATTTTGGCACTGGGAATTGGTATGGGGGAACTGGTTTCTTGGTTGAGGAAAGTGCCTGTGTTCCGTCCCAGTTCTGCAGATGTCATCATTCTGGTAAAAATAAACTTGCTGTGAGCAGGAGGAAAAAGGGGAGGAGGAAAATTTTGTTTAGTGACAGACTTGTGTCCAGTACCATGCAGGTTCAGGGGATGCCAGCTGAGGTGTGGAGGAATATGTTCTGTATGGGGAAACTGGTTGCATTGACCACATATCTTAGTGAACAGTGCTTAGGAATCACGATTTTGAAGAACCAGGGGAGTATATGGAACAATGCCAATGTTGTCTTCTCCTTTGGTCAGTATGTCTTCCAGAAGATTTTTTTATTCTGAAATCATCTGGGTTGCCTGAATTTCTGTTTACAGGCTCAGTGAGATGAACTGCATCACCATAACCAAACTATTTGCTGGAATTTACCGGGTGCCAGAACCTGGCCTGGGAGAGCTTTCCTTTGTGCACTGACTGTGGAGTTATGAATTCTCCTCTGCTTTATGAATCCTCAGTGTTCCTCCAGAAGCAGTTGCTGTTTGGGCCTACTTTGTTACCACACTTGTGCAAATCTCCTTTGACCTTACCCAGGAAGGTTGAACTCAATGATCTCTGGAGGTCCCTTCCAACCTCTAAAGTTCTGTGTGATTGTGTGGGTAATAAATCCTTCAAACTATTAGAAATGTAATTTCGTAGAACTTATGGGCACAGCTCACAAAATAAGTTTATTCTGAAGTGCTAGCCCTCCAGGTTAACAATATTATTAATTTTTTTTGGTATTATGTGCAGTAATGTCTAGGAGACTTACAAAGAGCATTTTTATTGCGTGAGGTCCTGTACACGCAGAAAAAAAGAGTTAGTTGCTTCATCCAAAAAATCCTAAATTTTCCAATGAAAAATTAGTTCAGCTGCTTTTTGTAAAGATTAATCCTCATATTAATAAATTATCTTTTAAATTGTCCTTTTTACAAAGTCTGGGGCTGGGTTTAAGCTTGGATGGTTCTTGCTCTTTTTCTAGAGTCAGCAACTTAAAATTGTCTATTTTCATCCTGTAATGCAGGCGTATTTAAGCCAGGATTACGGGAAAGCCACTGCAGTCGGTGAGGAGATTTGACTGCCACTGCCTCCCTTAGCTGCTGTCTGAAGGATTTTAATCTGGAGGCCCTAAGAGGCTGTGGGCTTTAAGCTGAGAACAGCTACAGTAGAAAGGATGTGAATTTGCCAATGGACTTAACTGAAAAAGTAAAAATCTGCATGGTCCAGGCCATTTGAGAAGTAGGCAACCTCTGTGGTGATGCAGAGGAGTCACGCAAGCTGATGCAAAAGTTAAGGTGTGCCCTTAGAAGACTGTGCCAGGAAGCAGTGACTGCTTGTCAGTGCTGCTCTCTCTATGGTCTTTCTTGGGGTAAAAGGCCTTTCAACCTGCTTTAAATGTTTTTCTGTGGCTTTTATCAGCCAACCATACTGCACAGAAATTGGGTACAGCTGTGGGAGATTTGTATGAACTAGGCTTTTCTACTGTTCTTCCTAGGAGTGAATGCGTGTTGTAATGCTTTTGTTGATCGTGCTCAGTCTTGAATCTTTTAACGTTTGTATACTTAACAGGAAAATAGATGAGAATTGCAAAAAATTTAATCTTCTCTCATAAAATATCACTTACATTTTTTTGAAAGAGCTGCAGAGCATGGAAGTTGGTTTTTTTTTGGTTTTTTTTTTTTTTTTGTGTCAACATCTCTCAGCTACTACTCTCCTTGGAAAAATCTGTCAAATGTGTTGAATTTGTGCCTGTGCGTGATGGCTTCTATTGTTAGACAAACTTTAAGCAAGATAACTCTGAGCTTCCTTATCAGATGTCCCGGAGATGCCTGACGTTGAAGGAAGTGGAGAGCAGTGGAGGAGTGAGTGAGAGATCCGTGAATAACAGACAGAGGAGGAAAAAGGAGGATTGAGGCCATGGCCATTTTACCAGTTTCCGTTATTTGACTGTGATGTGTGTGATATGTTTTTAAGTGGTAGGAATGTAGATGATGCCTTGATATTTTCATTAAAAGAGAGTGTCTAAGGGGATACTAAACTTTGTTAAAATACTAATTAGTGCCTAGATATCTTAAGAGTGCGAGGTCCAGGCTATTGCTCTAAGGCTGACATTTGGAATTAGCTTTCTCACAAAGCCAGTCTTGTAGAAATGTTCTTTGATTTAGTTCCCTCTCCTTTCTAGGTAAATGAGGAACATATAGTTAAATCAGATCTACTCTTTCTTCCGTGTCTCCTTGACCTTTTATTTAGTCACACACTTGAAATTCAGGGATGGATGGTGAGGAATTCTTCTGTTGTTACTGGTTTGCTAGGAGTGTTGTTCTGCAGGTAAGTTGGTAAATGTTTTCCAGCTCCAAAAGATGGGTATTTTTGGATGGCTGTAAGGGCACTGAGGTTTGCTTGGTTAGATTGTAGATGTCTGTGAGGAGAGGGAGTTATCTTGTTAAGCATCTTTAGGTCATAAGTCTGTATTTTTCCTAGAAAATGAGAACTTCCAAAGTCCATGTTAGGGGGATCCAAAATAAGGCTTTAAAAAGGTGGGGTCATTCACTCTGCCTTTGAGAACAGGAAGAATTGTGGATTTGATCCTGCATGCTTGGAGGACTTGAGTTATGAATATGATGTCAAAACTCTAACCCTTAAAATTTTGAAGATAGATTTTTCATGAAGATGACCAAAGGAAAATATGCAGTGAAACGGTCTTGTTTCTTCCTTCTTCTTTATTTGGATTCTTATGACTTCTCTAATGGAGGCAGAAATCCTGCTGCTTGAGAATTGAAAGCTTGAAATATAATGTCCAATTTTGGCCTACGGAAAAAAAAAAAAATTCTGTGAGAAATTCTTGAAATGTAGCTCTGTAATTTCTGCTTTGGTGCAGACACTATTTTGCACGAATTGTGTGACTTTTGAACAATGTCTCTCTTTTTTTTTTTCCTAGTCCAAAGGGCATGTTCTTAGGAGTCACGATGGGTTAGTAATCATGTCCACAGCAGCCGGAGATCCTGATGAGCAGCAGTGATGGCATGTAGTTCAAAGTCTCTCTTCCAACACTCTGTCTTAATGTCAGGGTGAACATAGGCAAACAGTGCTTTGCTGGGGCTCTGCCTCTTCCAACTGTGTTACCTGCAGTGCCTGGTTACGTGTGAGCAGACTCCAGAAGAGCTTTGTTTGTTTTCCTATGATTTCAAAACCGAACTCCAGCAAATATGGTTGCTTTACATTCCTCTCTCTTTTTTAATGTCCTGGTTCTCACTCTTGTTTGTTTGGGTTTTGTTCTGACCATGCTTGCGAACCAAAGCTGTGTTTGTAGGTTACAAAGCTGTGTAAAGTTAAGAATTATCTTTTTACTGTTGTAAGTCAGCAGCGGGCAGGAAGAAATACTGAATAGGCAGCATACTGCTGCGTAGGCACTTAATGTTGTTACAGTGTGATATAAGTTAAAATATTGCTTATTTCCTCTTTGCTGTTCAAAACAACCTGAAGCATGTTAAGACCAGGATCTAAACAATAACTGAATAAGTAAGAACAAATGCTTTACCAGAGAAAGGCATGGCCTGCCAAATAATCTACATAATTTATGACTACAAGAATAATCAACAAACAAAATACTTGAAAACACCTGACTTTCGGGGGAAGACTTTAATTTCATTTTTTAAAGTAAAAAGCAAATGTGGAAACATGTCCTGTAATATCTTCAAAACTGAAAATTATCCCCAAATTAAATAAGAGCAGCAAGGGTTCTGCCAGTGTCTGCTGGAGTTTGCCATCAATTTAATGAATCTGTGGACATAAATCCATAGATGTACCAGTGACAAATTATTACAAAACTTCATAAACAAACTTGTCTAGAGAAATAATATGGGAAAATATGTCCCAGTAAACATGCTTGCCTTTTTTTTCCTGGTTCATCCTTGTTTTTAAAGAGGGCCTTATGTGATCCACAGAGTAAACAACTTCCTGTATCTTGATAACTATTGCAAATGACAGCTCCTACTGCTGACATTCCTGCTATTTTTAATCTGATGTAAGTTTGTGTCCCATGAAGTTGATGTGGGGTATGTTTTGTTTTTGTTTTAGTTTTTTGGGTTTTTTTTAATGAGTGCCCCACTCTGACCTAGCAAGCCAATTCACTCAAGAAAAGAGCTTGTGCATCTTCAGAACTGCATGAGAGCTGTGTTGCTTTCCTCTCTCAACATCTATGAGAGGGAAAACTATACTGTGGTACTTCAAAGAAGCAAAAACTGTCAGAAGGAGGCAAATACTGAGCAAGTCCCTTTAGAGTGTCTTAAGACTTCCTTGCTGCACCTCTTTGAATTGATTAGGGCATTTTAGCTCTCTGACTCAGCTGTGCTTCTTCCACAATGTATGTCTGGGGAAAGCTGGAGGAGAGCTCCTCTGCCTTCCTCACCTTCCAGCAAAGGTTTGGAAGGCCCATGTCAGCCTTTGTGATTGCAGAGTTGGATGTTGCAGTCCTTCAATCTGAGTAACTAGCAGACAGGCTCAGGCTGCCCTGTTTGTTACTCATGGGCTTTTTGTTTTGGAGGGATGGGAGCAATGATGGTGAAGTTTGGACCAAGCAAAGGTTGTGACCTGTGGTAGGAGAGAGCCTAATCTGAAAGATAAGAGCTTTTTGAGTTTGTGGGATTACTGAAGGGGGGATGGGAGGCTTTTAAAAAACAGTGTTTTCTTCTCTGATGAGGGTGATGGCAATGCCCTTCCTGGGACACATCCTGTTGCACCTGGCGGTCTCTGGTTTATGCATAGACTCCTTGTGTCAGGCTCTGTTCAGGGGAATGGAGGAAGGAGTGGTGTTTGATCTGAGCAGCCACAGTGAGGCTAGTCTTTCTGCATATATGAACTGGAGAGAAACAGTAAGGAGGTGAGATCATTAAACCTAGTTATAAGGAGAAAAATAGCATCGAAAATGTCTAGCAAAGCTCTCTTTTGCAGAACAGTATCCCACTGTATGAGCTGTCTTAGCTGTCCAGTGTGATCCTGCACCTCTGTAGCAGCAGATGTGTATGTAATAGGTTTCAAGCCACAATG
The DNA here is from genome assembly GCA_013396835.1 of Psilopogon haemacephalus. Lineage (NCBI taxonomy): Eukaryota > Metazoa > Chordata > Aves > Piciformes > Megalaimidae > Psilopogon > Psilopogon haemacephalus. Next base: position 221,604 of record VWZI01021459.1, on the reverse strand, counting down.
CCGTAGCTTATCTTAATTTTCCTCATCATAGTATTTTACTGTTTTAAAAACCTGGGATGTTAGGGTAGAATGATGAAAGCTGAGACTCCAAAGCTCTTGGGCTCTGTTAGTTCCATTCTTGTCATTAAAAATGTAGCTTTTTTCCTTGTCTTTTTTACATTTCTTGTTTGGGAAGGAGGAAAGCAAGTAAATACAGAACTGATGGTTTAAGTCACTGTTGCCAGACAACATTCTCTGGGAATATGGACTTGTCAGTATGTCGATTGTAAATAGTTCTTTGATTTAATAAGAGCTGGTTAAGTACAGAGCACAACCTAAAGTAGTGAGGGAATAGGAATGCTTCCAAAATGGGTGTGAAGAAAGAAATTACCCTTTAGATTTCCCTCCTCTGTGTGCCCAGCTTGCTCTAAGAAATAGTATGCTGCTTCCCGTAGCTTTCTGAAAGTTGTGTGTCTGGGGGCAACTTGGTTTAGAGTTGGTGCTACGTGTTTTTCAAGATCGGACGACTCTGGCTTTATAATGCTGAGCAGATGTCATAAAGCCCAGTGATGAGCGCCAGCATTTCTTGAAGCTGCAGCCTGGAGAATGTCACGGAAAGCGATGTGTGCGAGGAAGACGCTGGCATGAGCAGTACAACCACCCTTCAGGAGTCCTCTGAGTCCCAGGACCCTCCCGTGAGAAAATAAACTAAAAACTCTTTAAGTATAAACCACACCTTATGTCAAAGAGGGTGGGCTCAACTGTCCAGGCACTGGAGAGGGTCAATACTCGCTGGATTATAACTCAAGGCTATAATAAAATTTGGATGAGGGCTTTTTGTGGGCATTGTAGTAGTAAATCATGTTATGTAAAATCCACTAAGCTTGAATTAGAAAGAGCTCCCTTGAAGAGAGTGTGTTGGTGGTCTGGCATGCTTCTGTGGTGGAGGAGAAAAGTATCGAGGCAAACTGTGTTCAAAGAAGCAGGGTAAAAAGACAATACCTAGAGTATGTGCTGCCTCCAGCAAACACAAAGAAGAGTACTTTGGAAATTGGTACTTGCTTCTTGTAACTTTGGAGTAAAGAACAAGCCTGAGAAGAAAAGAACAGAAATAAAAAATGAATAAATATTGACTGCATAAAGCAGTACCCTTTATCTGCATATTGGCAGACGATGCAGCAGTCTAAAGAGAATTAAATCTGGTCCTGTTTAAGCTATTGTAGTAAAAAAGAATTTTTTTCTTTCTGCTAATTTATTCTTTTGATTAATTTATTATTTCTGCTAATACTTTGTTAAGAAGACAATTTAAATAAATAAATAAATAAATAAATAAAAGGCAAGGTAAAAGGCAAATTGGATAGAGGAAAAAAATAGCAAAAACAGTGGCTTTATATACTGGACAGTACTATAGAAAACAAACTAAAGGAAAGAGAAATGTCCCCATCTTCTTTCCTCAGTTTCTTTTGGATGCTACAGCAACATCAGATATTTACAACATTAGGTGCAATACCTTCAGCATCTACTTTTGTACATTTAACTTAGATGTAAAGAGTCTCTAAACAAACAAACAAAAAACCCCCGTTGAATTCTCTTTCATTTTTTTTTCTGTGGTTTTTGGGGACCATACTAACATTTTGCTAGCCTATTCTTGCACTTGCTGTTGTCAAAATAAAGATCAAATGCATAGTGAGATGTAGCGTAAGATACTGTTCAGCCTGTAAATGGAAGGCTTTGCCCTTCTTTTTACAAGATTTGCAGTTTCCTTCAGCCAGGGATTTCCTGTGGGGCACAGCAAACCCTGCTGCAAAGGAAACTTGCTGCTTTCATTGACTCTTTGTTTCTGAAAAACTAGTAGTCAGTGACACCCATGTCCGGAGAATTGGAGTCCTTTGCTTGCTAGAGGGAAAACCTCCCTCTCCTATGCCAGTATAACTGCAATATGGAAATTTATTTGTTTTAATTAAAAAAAAAAAAAATCTTCAATCTAGGCAAAGATTTGTTCAACTCAAGTTTTTATACTGTTGAATGCTGTGTTGCTTCCGAAGACAAGAAGTACAGACAGGCTCGGTGCCTTTCCTGTGAACAAACATCTCTCTGCTGCCCTTGTCAGAGGAGTTTATGTGCTGTTGGAGTAGAAGACACAGTGCTGCAGGTGCACTTGGCTTCATCTGTGGATCCACGGCTGCAAACTGGCAGCTGCTGCTTCTCCATGTCTCTAAGGAGAGGTCTGGCATGTGAGTGTTGTTGAATCTGAAAGAAGTCCTCAAGCCTTTCCAGCCATGGCTGTCCCGTGAGCAGCACAGTGAACGGGGCAAGTGTCCTGGGATTAGCCCATGTCTCCAGTACATCCTGCTTTGCTTTACCAGGCTCAATTCCGTGGTTGCAGCTAGTCCATTGCTTGTAAATTTGTGGTAATTATTCCAGCCCTTTAGGGTGTTAGTGATTTTGTGAAATCAGACAGTCTCAATCCATGAAGATGACGAGATGTGTGCTCCCTAGTACAGCATCCAGATGAAGCCAAACGTTTAGTATGAGGTCTGCTTGTGCCTTTACCTAGGCAAGTGGCAAATAACTTCTCTGGTCATTATACAGGTCTTTCGGTATGTAAAGTTTGTGACATCTCAGCATCCTTCTAATTGGTTCAGATATGCCATTTAGGCTTTTGTACTAATCATATTTGCTTTTTTATTGTTGTTGGTTTTGTTTCCCCCTCCTCCCCTCCTCCTTTTTTTTTCCTTTCTCAGTTCTTGGAAGTTCTCTTCACATGTGCAAAAGCTAATGCCCTATTTTCGAACTAGGATGGTTTTGGCCTCTGTGGTTTACACTGAGACTTTGGCCTATTTTTCCCCATATTGCTTCTTATTGATGAAAATGTTTCTAGATCTGCTGGTCTAATTAATATTGATATACTTAGCATGTGTACACATTTGTACCTCTCCACTGCAGCTATCAAATGTCAATAAAAGGCAGCTTAATTTTAGAAAGAAAAATGAAAAAAGGAGGGGGGTAGCTTTCTATAAACAGTGCCGTAGTCTTTGTGATGAATTGGGTACAACCGTGAAGAGTGGCAGAGGTGAAACAGGCTGTCTGTTAAACAGGAAACAAGTGATTAACATTTTTTGTCCTACTGATCATAATTATCCCCACCAGCTGAAAAAAATAAACACCCCTTAGACTGTCTTTACTGTAGTCACAGAATAAAATGTTAAGCTATTAGTCATTCTGGCATTGTATGGATGAACTCCTACTTCACTACTCTGCATTTAAAAAAAAAATAAAAAATTAAATACGCTTTGCATGTCATTGTGGTTTGTATTTTCCTCGCAATAATCTGCTTGTGCTCTGTGTTTAAGGACAGCTTTGCCTCAAACTCGTTACCACTCCTGTAGTGCCTCTGCATCCCTTGGACAGCTGCATTCCCACTTGCTGTGTGAATAACTGTGAGAGCGCTCACCTGCCTTTTACAAGACAGCAGCTGTCCTCAGGGCTTATTGCATTACAGGTGATTTTAATGGTTTAAATCCCTTTGCTGGGCACACATAAGAAGTGGTGTGTGGTGCTAATCCTGACCTAACTGTCATTCGATGGTGACATTGACATATCTGCAGGTGTTCTCTCGCTTACCTTCCTGAAACAAAAAAGGATGTATTTCTCTTGTACAGCTGTCAGTCTATATTCTGTGGCACTGTTTTTAAGATATGTTCACTATATCCCTTACCTCTGATGGTTTACTAATTGAATCATTTATCAGCTTTTCTATGATAGCACCTGGGACTGATGTCAGGGCACCCAAGTTATGCATGTGTTCTCCTGCTTTACTGATTTTTGTGTTACTGAGATAATTGCAGCACAGGCTGTTTGTGAAGGTTAGATTTCAGAGACTCCTGAAAGAGGGAGGAGGAGACCCCAGTTATAAGGGCATCCTGACTTTGAAATATTCGTCTTCAGTGAGGCTTCAGTGTTGGTGTCCTGTGCCACTAGTGAAAGACTTCATCATTATAAGCTTTATCTGCATATATATATATACACACATACATATATATGTTCCATATTTGTGGAAAACAGAAATGTTTACTTGCAAGTATGGAACCTTTATATTTGTCAGGCACCTGGTTTCCAGCTGTAGAAATAGGAAGGCTACAGCATCAGTTTTGTAGAGGCAGTATTAGGACTTGTCTAAACCATCAAATATGTAGTTATCCATGCTAGCTGGTATTTGTTTCTTCCATTATTTTCTATACTGCACAACATTTGCCTGATCCTAATGGCTGTTTGGTCTCTTTTTAAAATTTCTTTTTTTAATGTTGATTTTTTTTTTTTGTTTTGGTAACATTTTGCTGCCTTATTGTTGCCTTTCTATCACCCCTGAAAACCAACAGATTTTAGATAGACCTGTTGGCTGCGTTGGCTTTCCTGATGATTTTACCAGAGAGGAAGTTCCGTTTGAAAAATCCTTTTAAAAAATCTCGAAATTTTCATATGCATCTTCGTCTGTTGTTTTTCCTAATCAGTGTCACTTAGTTTGCTTGGCTTTAAAATGCTAGCAAATGTTTATATACTTGATGTAAGCTGTGTTGATACCAGATTATGCCTGTTTTGTGGTTAGGGAAAGAAATGTAGTGTTATAGATTATTTGCACTGTTGTAGGTGATCTTTGACATGAGCGTGGCTCTGTCTCTCTTGAAGGTACACAAAACATATGGGTGAATGTAAGAAGTTTTGATTTGGGTTATCACATGTTGAACAGTATCCGGGTGTGTGTTTGGTCTGTGTGTATAATTCTTATACTATGTTTTAGCTTGTTTATGGTTTTTATACCTTGTTTATGGTTTTTATACTCATTCTTTCTAAATACCCATGTAGGGAAAGTAGGAAGGTGTTATCATCTTAGTAGAAATGTCCAAACTGCTATTATGGAAAAGTGCATCAATGGAGTTTACCTAGAATGAAGGAGATGGTGTCTGGGGATAGCAATTGGGGATTACTCAAATACATGTCAGTAGAGTTGCCAGTTCTGGCATGTAAGTATGCATAGCCAAGTCCATTAAACATCAGTGTCTGGAGCTGTGCTTGTGTTTTCTGCATACCATGTTCTGCAAGAGAAAGATCCAGTGATTGTGAAATCCTATCCTATCCCTTGTGCCACGTGTGGCATTAAGATGCAACCTGGAGGATGGCCAAACCTCTTCAGTGTCCAAAGTTTTTCAGTCTAATACAGCTATAAGAAGGAAGCATAGAAGAGTATAAATCTGTGAAATTAACTGCAGGATATGCAGGACTTAAATGAAATGAATGCCACTGACATGTGGGCACAGAAGACACCTGTTTGTGCATGAGAGAAGTATAGCCACATAGTGATAACGTTCGTGAATGGAAGAAGGGATGCATTGCTGATATCTGATCGAATGAAACAATCTGTGAAAGTATCCCTATGTTTGGAGATGGTATTTCACAGGCAGTGGTCTGGCAAAGACTCTAGCTGTGCTACCATCCATAATGAAAGGCACAAAGAAATAGTGCAAGGGCCCTTCTAGTAAGATCGAAGTGTTTCTGCACTATTTGCGGGGGACACTGCTTAGCCGTGTAACAGTGCAGGACAAAAATCAAGTCAAACAAAAGCACCCCCTCAAGAACAAAGGACCCAAAAAAGCATGACCTGTTTGGAAGGAAATCCTGCCCTTCCAGCTTCATGCAGCTGCAGATGGCAAATTGCCAGCATCTTCTAAATATGACTCTTTGACCTGAGGCAAAGTGACATGCTTTTTTGTCCATGCTCTTATCTGGCGATAGGGAAGGTTTCTGATCTGCAATCAAAGAATGCCACAATTGGGTGGCAAAGATAGCCATTAGATTAGCATTTGAAATCTCTGACATTGCAAGCAGCCAGATGTGCAGTTGTGTTGCACACTGTGTGATCATGAACCCTTGAGAGAGAAATGTGACTAAGGGTGTTTGTTGAGCTATCTGTTGACCAATTGCTCTTGAGTGTTTCACACTAGCTCTTAGGCACACCGAAGCTCTGTATGCAGCATCTGTGTCTGAACTTCTTGTATCTTATAGGCATTAGGTAGGACAAACAGGATTGCTTTACACCAGGCTGTTGTAACAAAGGAAATTCTGATGCTTCTGAGCCTATGTTTTTCCTCCTTAGCCTCCTCATCCTGCTCCTGGAAATTTGACAGGATGGTTGGAAATCATAGCAAAGTTGATGCAGGCAGTGTAACTTTCCAAACAGACTCTGCCTGTTTCTCCAGGCATAGTCTAGCTTAACCTTTCTCCAGGCATGGTCTAGCTTAACCTTGAATAGGTGCTACATGGTGCTATGTACCATTGGTTTAGCTCCTGTGCCTGCTGTTTGGCTGTTAATAATGAGGGAACCTTGAGCCATATGTGCTGGTGAACTTCCTGCCCTTTGTATACTTTCCTATGAGTTTTTTAATAGCTTCTTTGTAGACTAATTCTTGCCATTGGGATTCCATGGAGAGGGTAAGTAGAATATCTGGACGTACTGTTGAGTCACCATGTTTCTTTTGCAATAGTCTCCAACTGTCAATTTAAATAAATCAATAAATAAATAAGAACTCTCTGTATTTGCAACCATTTCAGCTAATGGCAATGCAAACTGACTAGCAACATGTGTAAACTGCTTGTATGAGGTGTGGGAAAGAATGAACTAGACATTTTTCTGAATGAAAAAAATGGGTGCACAGTTGTTAGGCTGTTAATAGTAATGTTTGACCTGTGTCCTATGGAAGCAACCCTGCGCTTATGGCCTCCCACTTTGTTATGGCTGCCCCTGCCTCCAAAGCCCAACTCCTCTTGCTTTTGTTACTAGTCACTAACAAATCTTATTTTCTGAGGTGCCATGGCATACTTTATTGCAGTATGTCCTGGGTTGGGAGAGGTGTTAGTATCATCTCTCACCCATTTAGTTCCTGACACACCCCCCAACCCTTGACACAATACCACCAGCATATGCACCTTGATAGCAAATGTAGTATTTTTTGTAAAATGTGTTGACTGTTGCCTGTGTTTCTTAGGCAGCTGCTGCAGCACTACGGCTGAAGGGGTGTTGCCTGTGCCTGAGTGTGAGTGTATGGTGGTAGGAGAATCCATGGGCATTTGTAGGTGCTTTTACAGCTCCCTGGATACTCACAGATCCAATTAGATCCTTAGAGAGGTTTGCAAAGGGGTTAAACAGGAGCTCTGCTCTGCTCTGCTTTCCTTTATATACTCTGGCTGGGACAGAAAGGAGGAAAGAAGACCAGCATGGCTATCATGATCTTGCTTCAGTAAGTACAGACCTAGAGTGTGTTCAAGTTTAACAAAGTGATCTAGTTTTTGAGCGTTTCTCTTCAGGAAAACAATTTACTGGAAGACAATTAAATGCCTCATCTTTAATTATAATGGAGATACTCAATTTTTTTTGGCAATTAAGTTGCATGTTTCAGTATGTATATCACAGGTTTAAACGCAGTATTAAGTATTGGCAGAGATACTAGCACCCAGGGATTAAATGGTCAAGGCACTTATTTCTTTAATTATTTAAAAACTTAAAGCAGTTTGAGGGTTTTGGTTTTTTTCCATAAAAGAGCAGCAAGCCAGGACACTTTTGCAGCAGTGCAATTCGGCAGTAGGAAATGTTGGAAATGCAGCTGACTTCTAAACGTGTATATTCAAAGGAATAGTTTTCTTGGCTTCACCAGTGTTATTAGCTGGTATGTGCTCATCACATCGTTTTTAGCAGATACTGGTTTTGTGTGTTTTGGCTTTTAAATCCGCAAGTATGCGGATAGGCAAATGCGCAGTTCCCAGTCCATATGCTGAATGAAGTGTGGCGTGAAGTCGATTTGCAGACCTAACAGGAGCAGAGGCTCTCTGCACTTCATCTGAAAGGCGGAAACTCAGTCCCAGGAGACACCCCACAGGTGGCAGCAGCCCTGCTGTGGTCCTGACAAGATTTTGATAACATTCCAGCTCAGATGCTCTCAGAGCAATCTGGCATGCATCGACGCTGTGCAGAAACTCGCCTCAAAATGCGATGGCTTGCTTTTCACGTCATTCAGACCAGGTTTTGGGAGGCTTTGCTTAACATCCCACTCAAAGCCGCAGCTGAAGGCATCTCGCAGCGTGCTGGGGCCAGCGGTGCCGTGGAGTGCCTGGGCTGCTGACAGCTGCACTGCATCTCTGGCTGCCAAGATCCACCTCTGAAACTATACTTTTTCATCAGGTCATGTTTGCATCTGGCAAAGATTTGTAGACACAACATCATTAACAGCAGTGCATATTTTCACAAGATTTACCTCTTCAACACTTTTTCCAAGTTAGTAAATCATAGCTTCTTTAATGTCCTGCTGGCTGTGTGAAAAACAGGAATTTATGTAACAAGCTCTGGGCCGCAAACCTTTTCCTGTTAGGAAAATTTTTTTTTTTTTTTCATTGCTGGCAGAGTTAGGAGACAGCTCCGTTACTCAAAGAGCGACCTCAGATGTCCTCAGTACAATAATACCAGATTATAACATTTTTGATGACTAAGGAATAGCAGTGATTTCTTAAATATTTAATGCTTCTGTTTCAGAGAAGAGGGAACTGAGCCTTTGTATGGTATTTTCTCTGTTTGATGCTTTGTGTGTTTGATATGCCTATTTTGATAGTAAACACTAAGTCTGAGCCAACCGGGGTATGTTTACAAAATACAGTAAAAAAAACCTAAAAAAAGAACGGGTGCAGGAGGTTTTTTAATCAACAGACGTGCAGAGCAACTTTCTTGCGACATTTCTAGAGCTGGACTTGTGTCAGATGGGGATTCGGCTGTGGCGCTTAAGTGAAAACAACAGGCTGTGCCAGGCTGACCTCACAAGGCTTCCTGGTCAGTCTTTGGGACTGTGGGCAAGTTCAAAGATGGATTTTTGGGCTTATCCTTCTGATGTCTTAGCTACACCTGGTAAAACTGAAATTTCAAGGCCTTCACTAATGCCCTGTAGCTAGGTGGACAATGAGATTTTGATTGCAGGGTTACCTGCAGTGAAGAGGTAGAGTCCTGTGTTAATTAATTAATATGAGAATGTCTTCCTTTCAAACTTAAATAAGGAAGCACTCAAATTGTTGCTTGTGTTTGTTTAACTGGGATAATTTGTTAAAGACAGCTCTTTGGCAGAGAGGGAGAGGTTGGAAAGGCTTCTGAGGTTAGGCATACAGTTTGAGTCCTTGCTGTTCTGGTTGAACAGTGAGCTGCCATGAAGTTGAGTTCTGCTGTCACAGAATCATAGAAGGCTAAGAGTTGGAAGGGACCTCTGGAGATCATCTAGTCCAGCTTCACTACTATCATAGGTGCACCTAGAGCAGATTGCACAGGAATGCATCTAGGCAGGTTTTGAAAGTCTCCAGAGAAGGAGACTACACAGCCTCTCTGGGCAGCCTGTTCAAGTGCTTCATCACCCTCAAAGTAAAGAATTTTTTTCTCAAGTTCAAGTGAAGCTATTTTTAAGTTGGGTAAAGCTGCACTCCTGTGGGGATAGTCCCAAGACATTGCTGCCTCTAAGACATTGCATGCCTTACAGATGTTGCCCTCATCTGCTGAGGGTCTCCTCTTTTGAGCTCTGCAGGTGGACAGGCCTGCATGGGCCTTGGTGTGTTGTGGCATTTGTTGGAAAATTGAGCCTGTTGTCTTAGTTTTGAGCCATGCCTCACGAGATGATTGTTTTCACCTGGCGTGCCTCCTTATGCTCTTAGCTCCATTTCTTCAGTCAGCTGGATATATAGGCAATGGGGAAAAATGTGCGTTTTTGGGAAGGCAGAAGTACACAGGAAGAAAGGTAGAGCAGTGAAGGCGAAAGAAGAAATTTATGGAGATGCTGCTGTCCCAAGCAGGACTCTGGGTTGGGAAATACATCAAAAGCAGTTGTATGTTTATTTATAAAAATCAGAACTTAATCCTCAACTGGTTTTCAACATATGTTAGAACTTAATCCTCAACTGGTTTTCAACATATGTTTTCTCACATAGCACAAGTGATATAAATCTCACTAGTGCTCAGTGGCAGTACTCATAGGCTGGCACATTTGCAAGATTTAGAGATGTGCATGATGAGAACCCATTACAAGAAGAGAATCTAGCATACCTGAACTTTGCATGAAGTAATTAATCCCCCCAAATATATCCCTGAAGTCCAATCAGGTTCAGCTCATTAGAATGAAAGTGAGAAGAAGATTCTCAGTCTTGTTCTTCTTGATCTTGTCTCCTTTGTGAGAAATTTGTATTTCAGAACAGCTCCTTCAGTATTTTATTTAAATCAAACTTCTACTTCTTTCGAACAGTTCTGAGTGGTGAGCTGATAAAAGATGTTTCTAGACTGGCAGACTTTCCCATTTCGTGATTACCCCTATGTTTTCTAACAAAACGAGAGCATGTTTGCAAAGACAGATATTAGTACACCTTAAAATACATACGTGTTTTCTTAATTTCTTACACCTTGCTTTGTTTTTCAGAATTCAATCCGTCACAACCTGTCTCTGCACAGCAAGTTCATCAGAGTGCAGAATGAGGGAACAGGGAAGAGTTCCTGGTGGATGCTCAATCCTGAGGGGGGAAAGAGTGGCAAATCTCCTAGGAGGCGAGCAGCATCCATGGATAACAACAGCAAATTTGCCAAAAGCAGAGGCAGAGCTGCCAAGAAAAAAGCATCCCTTCAGTCTGGTCAAGAGGGAAATGGTGACAGCCCTGGATCGCAGTTCTCAAAGTGGCCTGCAAGTCCTAGCTCTCACAGTAATGATGACTTTGATAACTGGAGTACATTTCGACCTAGAACTAGCTCTAATGCTAGCACAATTAGTGGAAGACTGTCTCCTATTTTGCCAGAGCAAGATGATCTTGGTGATGGCGATGTGCACTCCATGGTATACCCATCATCAGCCACAAAAATGACTTCTACTCTACCCAGCCTTTCAGAGATGAGTAATTCTGAGAACATGGAAAATCTTTTGGATAACCTTAATCTCTTATCACCTAATACATCAATGACTGTGTCAACCCAGTCTTCATCTGCTACCCTGATGCAACAGACACCAGGTTACTCATTTGCTTCCTCGACTACAAGTATAGGTTCACCAAATCCTGACTACAGGAAATTTACGTATGCTCAAGCTAGCATGAACTCTTTGTCCCAGATTCCTATGCAGACTCTTCAAGACAGTAAATCGAGCTATGGATCGATGAACCAATATAACTGCCCTGCAGGACTTCTGAAGGAGTTACTGACTTCCGATTCTCCACCGCACAGCGATATCTTGGCATCGGTAGACACTGGTGTTTCCCAGGCTGGTGGCAGGGCACTGGGCCAAAGCGTGCTGATGGTTGCTAACTCGGTGATGCCAACTTACGGTAGTCAGCCGCCCCACAGCAAAATGATGAACCCTAATACCCGCCCTCACCAAGGACATAACCAGCCAACACCTGCGGTTAATGGTCGTGCCTTGTCACACACAGTGAACACCATGTCACATACGTCAGGTCTAAATCGCTTGTCGACAGTGAAGACTTCATTACAAGTGCCTATGAGTCACCCAATGCAGATGAATGCTATGAACCCATATGCCCCTGTTAACAGCTGCAATGGCTATGGAAGGGTGGGAATTGTTTCCCTCCACCAGGAGAAGCTTCCTAGTGACTTAGATGACATGTTAATTGAACGGTTGGACTGTGACATGGAGTCGATTATCCGTAATGACCTTATGGATGGAGAAACGTTAGATTTTAACTTTGACAGTGTATTGCCTAACCAAAGTTTTCAGCACAGCGTAAAGACAACCACACACAGTTGGGTGTCAGGCTAGGATGTAGTAGGAGGTAAGCTGTGCTTTTTATAATAAATCTGAGAAATTAGGAAAAGACATGACAAAAATGCTTAAAATCTGGCTGGTCCTCTGTGTTGGCACATGAAGTGCCTCTATTACAGTCAGTCACTTTCCAGTCCTTTGTTAATTTGAAAATCAGGTTTGCACCAGGCATTAGCATTGTTGTGTACCAACTTCTGTTACTTCATGTGAAGCATTAATGATTTGTCATTAAGATTTTAAACTAAAACCTTGCTGGTAACTAGCAGTTAATTTTTTCCCCCTTATTTAAGATATCTTAGAGCTACTTTGAGCATATTTTCATAGTTTTAATCTNTCTTTTTTTTTTTTTTTTTTTTTTTTTTTTTTTTCCTTCCTAGGCTTCGGGTAAATTCTCCAGACTTGTCTGACAGCAGGAACTGAGAAAAGCAGTACAAAGATGTTCTTCACCTTTCTTTTTAATTTTCTTGACAAAGCTGTGCTCATGCACTAGCTTTTTTTGGGGTCTTTTTTTAAATTTTTTTTTTTCTCTTTCTCTTTTTAATTCCTTTCGTCGGAGTTGGCAGCAGACAGAGTATTTTCCTGTACAGGATGTTTGCCCAAGGTTTGCAGGTTATGTGCTGCTGTAGATAAGAACTGTGCCATTGGAAATTTCATTACTCTGAAGTGCCAAATTCACTACACCATATAATCACAGCAGAGACTCTTACTTACATCATGTCGTGCTTTCGGTTTTGTACAGTATGATCTGTAGAAGAATTGTTTTTTAAGACTATCTGTTTTGGTCCAAGAAATGTTTATAAACTTTTGTAAGAATACTGTGATGATCTCACGCCCTAAGTAAGTTTAACCTTCATTGATGTTACCTGTGTTTTGATGAATTGAGATTAACTGTGGACTTGCCTTGCAGTAGTGTGAACTGCATTATCTTACTCAAAATTGCCTCACATTTCATATGGGAACAAAATAGCCTGTTAAATATGATCCTACTAAACTCACTGACTATTCAAAGCGAACAGTAGGTTAAATGCCATTCGATAAGTTACCTGTATTCATGTAAATTTATGCAAGAATGTATTTGGATTTCATTGTTAGACTAATGACTTTGTTGTTGGACTTAAGATAATTTTTGGAATACTTTCCAAGCTATTTTTCTTATAATTAAAGTCTACTTTTGTTATATAGACAACATAAAAAAATAAATACCTGAGATCTGGCAGCAGTCATAACTTCTTCATTTTGTACAGTATTTTAACAGGATTAAGTACGTGTTTTTATAAATTTCCCTAGCACCTGGGAGTGCTAATAAAGGAAATACTTAATAAGGATCTTGAATGCAAAACATTTCTGTCCCTTTTTATTTTTTGTTGTGTGATGTATAAATATAGACAATTTTATGTTTAAAATGTATTTAATCACTTTTATATATGCATTTTTGGAAATGTCATCTGCTTCTACTATCATTTTAACTTTGACTGCCACAAAGCGTTAAGTATTCATTGTTAGATGCTTGTACAATGCTTCACATTTATATTTATTTTGTGGAGGTCTCGTAATGTTTGCATTCAGGAGCAGGACCTTTTGGAGAAAGTTCACCATTTTAGTAAAATTAATGGCAACATTTTAATTTATCTTAATTAGCACTAGTTTTAGAGTTTGTCAGCATTGATGTTGTAATGCAGTATGTTTGAAGCAGCAGAAGTGCTACTTCTGAGTGAGAGGCTAATGCTCATGGGACACCTTAATTCAGCACAAAACATTACTTTTTTTTTTTTTTTTTAAATAAGTAAAGATAAAGTCAGTGGCAAAGTTGTACAAATATATGGACTTTGGGGTAGAGGTGTCAATTAGTGAGAGAGGCCTTGTTCCTGTCTTAACACTTGTTCTCGCTGGAGTGGGCACACTGCCGTCTACCTGAGCATTTTCAGGATAGATAAATGATTTCTGTTTTTTTTGTAATCATTCTCTCTGGTGTTCATGGATGTGTGGATAACAGGCTTCGCCTGTCTTTTCACTGCACATCATTTGTGTTACAGAAATCTTTGGAGCTTTTTTAATGTACTGTCAGGATGAACAGCTTTTGTGCTAGGACTGGCTGTAGTGAAGAAGGGAAGAAGTAAACATTTTTTCACTCTTTTTTCTTTTGTCTATGTAACTGAAAAATATTCCACCTGAAACTTACCTTCCTTGTAGTGGTGTATGATGGAGAAAGAAATGGGATGTGCCAAGAAGATGAAGTTTAGTAACAAGCCATATATTTAATGATCCTGTTATGACTTTCCTAAGGCTCTGCAATGTATTTATTGATGTGCTAGCATTTAGCTCCCTGCCGGGCTTAAATCATTACTAATTACAGATGGTCCTACTTTTTAGATACCCTATTACAGTTGTCAGCAGTTCCAGAGCCTGACTTTAAGCTGTCCTGTGATACAGGATCTCCCCCAGCATGAAACTGGTCTTTGAACTTCCATTGAACAAAATGAAATGTTCTTAGCATGAGCCTTCAGTGAAGCTGCCTGCTTTAACAGGCAAATATCTCTAATAGACTCTTCACCATTAAATTCATAGTCTATAAAATGTGATGGTAAATTCTGTCATGGAGCAAGCGGAGGGGTCACAAGTGGGTTTCTGCAAATCCTCCTTTTCTACTGAGTGCTCAAAAATATTTGCTCCCAAATGGGCACTGGTATGCTGAGTCCAGAATCATAATGTTCACCCCTGCATGCAAAAAAGAAGCTATACTCCATGGGGATGCAGCTGAACATGCTACATTTAACAGTATGCCTCCTGATTATTATTTACTGCTACTCTATAGCATCCTGTATACAGATATTTTCTTCATTTCCTTTTATACCTATGAATAACAAAAATGTAGCCATTCCTTAATTACAACAGTCTGTAGGAAGCCCCTTTTAATTATTGTGTTAAAGCAGTTGTAGATAATCAAGAGGTTTGGGCTGTGGGGGTCAATTAAAAACATTTTTTTTTTTAAATCTTTGGTAGTGCCTCCCTTAATGTTTTGCATTTGTGATTCTGGAATACTGTGACGTTTGGTGAAGGGGCATGTCGTCTGCCTTGAAAACAAACATTATGTGACCTCTAGTAATAAATCTTTTTCCAGTAAAAGTACCAAGTTTCTGGAGTAACTTAGTTTGTCAGAACTGTTGTAAATGATTGGTTTGTGAATTGTGCAGATGATCTTACCTATGCAGCCTTGTTTTTGACTTTTCTCTGGTTTGTACTGTTATTAAAAGTTTGTTGTATGATAGAGCTGTTCAGATATTTTAAATATAAAGATGTATTGTTTCCATAATATAGCTATATGATATATGTTTAGGTATTAGATGCGTTAATTGGAAAGCTCTGCTTTGATAAACTGACAATTTGCCTACACTTATAAGCAAAAGTTGTATTGCTTAATATTGGCTTAAGTCAACAGAGCAACCCTAAGAAGAGACGTTAAAATTGGACCAATTATTAAACAGTATAAAATTTGCACTTGTTAAACCACTGGATGTATGTTAGTACTTTTCTATTTTTTTTTTAAAGTGACCTGAAATTCCTATTTTCATTATGAAATAGCTAGGATTCTTAATTTATGTCTGATTTTAAATAAGGTGTTCTTATTACTAATATTGTTTTGGTAATCATAATGTAAAATGCAGCATGGTTTCTGCGAGCAAAAAGCAAATCACTCAGCATTAAAACTGGCCTCTTTTTGGAGGGCGTTCCGCAAACCAGCAACATCATGAGAGATTGGCGTGTACATCCTGATAGTTCTACTTGCAAGTGGTGTGACAGCTCTCCAACGCTTCACTGCTCTGACTTAGTCACACTGCAGAATTAAAATTCATACGTGGATATTTTCCAAAAAAGTGCCTGATGTACCTTTTACAGACACACGAGAACAATCCCTGACAGTTTGCTGTATAAAGCCATAAATGTATATAAATTAAGTTTAAAAGGTTTTGTGTCCTTTCTTGTATGCAGAGAATGAGATTTTTACCAGGGTTCTACTTGTGATCAGTAATCCTTCTACTCAGACCTTGCTGTAATCACTTTCCTTACTGTGCAATTTTTTTAAATGGTGATGATCCCATTTGGACAATCCTGATGGCATTAGCAATTTTATATGGAAAAATACCTCATGGTGCAAAGTCTTGCCTGGCAAGATGATACCATATTAACAAGCGAACACTAACTGCAGAATAGTTAATTTTTCCATTATGAATTTTCTCTCCCTTGGCATTGCTTTTGGAATTGGAACCATAGCAGGTACCAGAACCTAACAGGGCTGCATTTACCAGTGTTTTATCACAACATAGTGTGCTAAAAGTTACTTGTTTACAGGTCTTTGAGACTAAATGCAAGAAGAATCCATGCCTGACTCTTAGGGCTCACAAGAGATCTTTGTGTAGAGACTCCTTGTTACTGGAAGCTGCGTTAGGCAGCATCAGACAATGTTGCCAGTGCTTCAACAAGCTTAGTTCACAGAACAGTACAAAAAAAGAATCCTGAAACCCTTTCAGAATGGGTATTTGTAAGTATAAGCTCTTAATAAAATTGCTATGACACGAGATGTTAATTAGTGTATCAGAATGTTATGTAATACATTGTTAAAGAAGGGAAAAAAACCCCGGGATGCTAACATCCATCAAACTGCAGGAAAGAATTAGTCTTTTCGTCTGAATTACATGTTAGTCCACAATGCTATTAAATAGGGGCGAGCCCCTCTGAAGAGACATTTTTCCCTCTGCTCCCTTTGTTAAAGCAAGATGGTTTCCAAAGTCCTCTTGGCCCTCTTTTCCCTTATTTTTGCCTCCTGCCTTGCTCTGCTCCTCCTGAAGTCCTTACCTTTTCTTGGAGTAAGAGTTTTTCTTTCCGGGACACTTGGGCTATAAAAGCCAACGTGCCCTCCTTTCATAGCTGTGCTTTCTGCTGGGGTGGCTGCAGTGCTGATGTGACTAGAGAGAGAGAGAGAGAGAGCAGGAATGTCAAATTAAAAAAAAAAAAAAAATTGTGTTTCAAAACAGAGCTGGAAGAAAGGAGGGGCGGCTGCCAAAACAGACAGCCAATAATAACACCCACGCCACAGTAGTCTTGTGAGGCCCAGATCCCTGCTTGCCTGCAGGTGGGGAGGGAGAAGGGTGGCAGAGAGCAGGCATTAAATGAATTGCTGGCAAAAATGCCAGCTTGATCTTAAAATGAGCAGAAGTAGACCTGAAGAGCATGAAAGAATGCATTGCACATAAAAATACAAAGATCCATAAAAACAATTTGACCTTGTGCTTAGTAATCCTGTCTTCATCTTTGCCTTTTTCTCTTCAATGTATACTCTTTGGAAAGGGGGTTGTCTGTTGGAGGAACCTGAAGCTTTCTTCACTGATGTTTTGAAAAGACTGGCTTCTGGAATGGGAGGGTTGCAAGATCCAAAGACACTCTCTCTGGGTGTTCATGAAGCCATTGTTGGAAAGGATGCCCATCTAATTGGTACGTGGCTACTACTTGCTGCTGTCAGGAGAGATGGTCAAAGCTTATCTCTTGGGAAGGGACTGGCTAGCAATTTATGCCAATCTGGCAACAAGGGATTTGAATCTGATGATCAAGCACAGAAGCCTCAGAGCATCCTTATGCTCTGACTCAGTCCTGCATCAATGTAATAAACACGTTTTTGTGCAGAAACGTCAGCTGGCATGTCACATCAATTGATAGTCCAATTGAAAGTACAAATGCCAGTAGAACTTGCAGACTTTTATTGTGCAGCTGGTGTGCAAAGATGGGGTTTCTGAAGACCCTGAGAAGGAAAAACCTGCAGTAAGCAGTGACTATAGTCATGCCTAGTGTTGGAACTGCATGCAAATCCTTGTTCATTACCTGGTGATGTTTGCCTGGGGTAATGTTTCAGCATGTGCCAAAATGATAGCTAAAATGAGAAGGCAGGGACAGCGCCCATCTTATTTTAGTTTGTTTATCTACTTGTTGTTGGACCCCAGGGCATTCAGAAATTTTGCATGTATGTTTTTGTGAGTAAACTTTTTGCGTGGGTGTTTATCACTGAGATGATGGAAAGAGGGATGAGGGCTTTGCAGAGCACAACTCAAGCAGCACTGCAGCAAGTTTCTGGTGGGTACAATAGGGCTGTGGAGTGAAGAATCTGACAAAGAGCTTGTTCATAACTTGAGACCTCAACATTTTACATCCTTACCGTGTGCACATGTGTAGTTGTGTATGCTGTCCTTCAGTGAAGAAGTCTTTCCAAGTGGTTGCATTTCCTTCTCAGTACCCTGTGGTGACACTACCTGAGCAGGGAACTGTCCAGAGCTTGCACAAGAAATTTGCTGGGTTTATAGTGACTGTGGAGCTTGGCAGATATGCCTAAATCGTTTCTGAAATACTCAGCTTCAGTTTTGCCAAACAGAGGAGTTTGTGGAATCGCCCTTATTGAAGTGTGTGCATATGCAATGGAAAGAGAGAAAATCTCTAGGAATAATGAGCGATTTTTGAGATGATGAAGCAAGGGAGGCTGGATTTATCTGGGATAAGGCTCAATGTAGCAAGAAAAGAGCTTTCTTTCTGATGATTTTGAAGTTTATGTCCAGTGGCAGCCATAGACAGCACAGCATCCTGGGTCAACTTGTTGCTTGGACTTTATGACCAGGTGAAAACAGGTGATGAGCTGTGAAACCTTGTGAGAGCTGGAGTGTCATTTCAGGAGTCCAAATATATTACCGCTTCCTGCTCCTTCCTTTCGTTCCCCATTCACCCGGTCAATTNCCCAATCTTTCCAGTCTGCTCCAAGTAGCTGGGCTATGCAAGACCTCGTGTCCTTCTTAAGCCCAAACAGTGACAGCTGTGATATAGAAGTTCATTGCCTCCCGTCTCAGCCCATAAACAGACCTCTCAAGTTAGCTTCCAGACAAGCCCACAAGCCACAGTTGATTCACTCGCTGGATGGCTCCAGGTGCCCTTTGAGGTGTAAAGTTTTGTCTGTCTTTGGCTCTCCTGCTGGGGAGCTTCTACCTTGAAAATGGCCTGAGGGTGGCAGGGGAAGTCCTGAGGAAGGGGCTTGTCTCAGGGACATGCAGCTGCTCTCACACACTGCCTCGGTGTCCTTTAGCCCTTGCTGGTCTGCATGGCAGTTCCTTCACAGGGGGAGTTTCTGAGCAGTCTTTCTGCAGACAAACTGCTGGTATAAGCCCTTGTACTTAGAAGTTTGTTTTCAGCATGAAATGAGCACAGCCCTCCTGTCTACAGACTCCTTAAGCATCTGGCTGTCTTCATCTCAGTGGTCCTGGTGTGACAGGTACAGCAAGCCAGGAGCCTGCTGGTGACCACACAGCATGTAAGATAGACGGGGCTAATATTCACTTGAAAAATAAAATAATTAGAATATTCAATATTTAATGTTAATATTAAATATTCTGGACTCCAATGTAACCTCTGGGACATCCATTGCTTAAACAGAACCGTGTGCCAGATAAATGAAGTGAAAATGAAAAATGGTGGTGCTGGTCTTTGCAAGGGCTGAGTGTGACTTCCACGCCTGGTAGCTTCACAGAATATGTAACGCAGACTTGGTAACAGTAGTTGAGTCCTTGCTGGGGGGAAGTTGAGTCCTTGCTGTGCTTCTCAAATGTGACTAAATAAGCACACATCAGGGGACATGAATGAATGATCAATGTAACCTGTTTGGATTTTCAGTGGCTTCAGAAATTTTCCTCATTTAAGTTCCAGAGACAGCTGGGATGTAACAGAGGTCCTCTCAGTTCCTACTCTGCTTTAAAGTGTTGACCATCTGAGTGCTAGTAGTACTTGGCTTTTCCAAACTAGGGAACTGCCACTGTCTTCCATCAAGGACCTGAACTGTTCAGTGTCAGTGGTCAGCAGAAGTGGTGGATGACCTAAGTGGCTGAGTGTATCATTCTAAAGGATAGTGAAAGGTCAGTCTGTGCCATGAGCTGCAGAAGGGTTTCCAAATGTTTTATGACTGGCTGATAAACCAGCAGCTATGGTTAAGTGTTCATAATGTGAAATAATGTGAGGGGAAGAGTTGGTCCGGTGCCTATGTATGCATAATGAACCCTCAATGAGGTGCTATCACCATGAGAAAGGTTCTGTAGTTCTTGGAAGGGTTTGCTGCAAGTCTCAGTTCATAGTTAACTGTAGACAAAAAGAATCACAGAATATTAGGGGCTGGAAGGGACCTCGAAGGATCATCTAGTCCAACCCCCCTGCCAGAGCAGGATCTCCTATACCAGACCACACAGGAATGTGCCCAGGAGGGTTTTGAATATCTCTAGAGGGGGAGACTCCATCAACCCCCTTGGGCAGCCTGTTCCAGTGTTCTGTCACACTCAGAGGGGAAAAGTTCTTCCTCATGTTTACATTAAACTTCTTATGCCTTAACTCCCACCCATTGCCCCTTGTCCTGGCATTGAGCATCAAAAAAGACTCAACAGAAATAAAAGTAGAAAAGGATAGAAAAACCTTTATTGTGCTACTGCTTGCATGCAAAGTGCATCTGTACCACCAATGCCATATGCTCTTTGGTTTTCAAAAAGCTACAAAGAGTAGAGCCTAAACAGAAGAAAGGATGAGTAAGGATGGGTATAGATGAGTGAGGTAATAGAGGTTTGTAAAATTGTGGATACTGTGGAGAAGGTGAATAGGAAGTGATTAATCAGTACTTCTCATGACACAGTTGGAGACACCCAATGAAATGATCAGGCAGCAAGTTTAGAACAAACAAGAGGAAGTACTTTTTCACACAATACACAATTAAAATTTGGAACTCATTGCCACGGGATGTTGTGGAGGCCAAAAGTATAAATGGAATCAAAAAAGGATTATACAAATTAATAGAAGATAACTCCATCAGTAGCTATTAAATACAATGGTCCGGATGTGGCATCTAGCTCAGGAAGTCTCTAAATGGCTGTTTGCTGGAAGCTTGGATCATGTACTAGGGAAGGGATTACTCAATCTGTAGTCTGTTCCTTATGCTCTTTCCAAATACGCGTCTACTCCTCGCCACTACCAGAGACCTGGACACTGGCCTAAGTGGACCTTTAATCTGACCTCACAAGGGTGTCTTCAGATTTGTAGCTGTACTAGGACTACGTACAGCCAGAAACAGCTGACCAGCACCTCTCTGTGAGGAGATTTCAGACATGCATATGTACCTTTCCATTTTTCTGTCAGTGGTCATGGACTATCTTTCTCTGTGTTGGGAGCTACAAAATCTTGCACTGGGAATCATCAACAGAGATTATGTTCTCACCATAACAAGCTTTGTTATTAAAGAAAAAAGAAAACAAAAGAAAAAAAAAAAAAAGAAGGTTTCATTTGTAAGCTTTTTGGTCAGAAAACATTGCACAAAGGAGAAAGAGCAGGGAGAGGCAAAATCTATTTTTCCCAAGCAGCTTCTCTCTAGCAGCTCCCTGCAGGCAATGCTGAGGGCAGCAATAAGACAATGTGTTACAAATACCAACCTTCCTTCCATACTTATGACTAAAGCACTACTTTTTCAGTTCTGCTGGCAGGTTGGCAGTTAAATTCATTCATGTGGGCATGGGAAAACTTTTCAAAGACAGTCAACAGTGATACAGGCTAGCGAGCCTAGCAGTATCAGAAGTAATGGTGTGCCAATAGCTGCAGGTTCTTCAGTGTTGGCAGCTGAGGTCAATCAGAAGAGAAATGTGTGTGAAATATGCAGTTTTATATTTTTCTAAATATTTCAATGATATGGAATGGAGTTCTAGTGGAGAACAGAACAGCATTTTCTTGTTGGATCCATAGTTTGAGCTCTTTCCTTTTAATGTTGACAGAATAACATCAAGCTTGTTAACTTACTATAACTGATAAAGAAATGCTGACCTGAAGATGAAGGGAAGGTAAGGCTTGTTATCCTGCCTGTACCTGAGACAGCCCACTATAGGACCCCATGTGCAACTGAGTCTTGAATGCCAGCAGCTATAAATACTGTGTGAGAGTGAATTTATGCTATAGCTCACAAGTCAATACGCAGGAAATCACAGACTTCACTCAAGTGTTGAAAATATAATGCTAATGGACTACCATATGCATTACAAACATAGCTTTCTTTCCTTAGATCTGTGTCCAAAGCTGCTTCCTCTGCGAGGCTTTGAAATGTGAAGTCTGATCAATGCTGACTCTTCTTCAAACATTCAAAAAGAATTTTTAAGAAAGCTGTCACCTCTGTATGTTTCCCTTCATGAGCGAGTGGTTATTTTCTCTAAATTTCCACCATTAAAAGAAAATGGAAATATCTAAACCTCCATAAATGCAATCTGTAAGTTGCTTACCTTCATGTTTGGCACCTTAACTGACAGAAACCTAGACTTTTTAGTATCTTTAAAATTGAATAATAGAGAATCATGCATTTCATAAAGCATTGATTAGGATTTATTATCATGCAGATCCATTCCTTCTCTATCTTTTCTCACCCACCTTCTTTCTGATGGTAGGTTTGGTAGTGGCTTAGTGACACCCAAATCATGGGTGCAATGTCAGAGACTGGGCATCCAGAGCTCATTCCTGTGTTTATTGTCATCTGTTGATTGTTGATCAGCTTCTCTTTTGCTTGCTTTTATTGGTAGTTTTTGCAGTTTTCATATATGATGAAAATATACCTAGTTCTGAAAAAGCTTACAACTGACAATTTGCAGTGAACAATAGTTTGGTGTGACTGGGTTTGGAAGCTGTTATGTCTCTCCTCAGAGTTTCCTAGTTTGTCCTGAACTCTCTTCTGACTGTGTTAGCCATTAGCAATGTGAAGATGTGTTGAGGTCATTATAAGAGCTTCAGGAAGCTCTCTGCCACCTACTCCAGAAGCTTGGCAGCTATTCTTGAGGCTATTGTAAATGCAAAGTAAAATGTGTGAGCCTACTCCCTCTGAATAAACTTAATTTGGAGGTGGTTTGCATCAGGGTTCATTTTTTGCTTTCTTTTCTATTTTTTCCTTTTTTTTTTTTTTCTCTTTTTTTTTTTTTTTCTTC
>VWZI01021459.1:179064-198722 GCA_013396835.1 Psilopogon haemacephalus | reverse complement strand
TTTTTTTTTTTTTTCCTTTTTCTTTTTTTTTTTTTCTGTCATGGTGGTATTTACCTGTCCAGTTACTGCAGCTCTTTGGAGAAGTGGTAATGTTTGTCGAGCAGAAGCTGTGACTTCTTGCACCTTTAACCATGTAAAAGGAGCCCACAACCCAGCTACCCATGACAGCTTCCTTATTCACCTTCATTTCTATGAATGCTCATAATTTGACTGAGGAGGGCCTCATAGTTCCCTAGTCTAAAAGGCAATTGTGTACCACCATTATGGTTGCCTTCTGCACATTAGTTGAGTGATGATATGAAGCTGCTCCTGGCAGCCAAGGAGATGAAATCCAGCTGGCAGATCTGCCGGTGCAGGGTCTCACTCAGGCAGCCCTACTTGCTCTGCATTTCTGGTACTGCCTTACTAATTGCTGGAATATGACTCCTATCCATGGTGCATGGGGATAACACAAACTGGCAAATTGACTGTCCCCAGCTCTGAATACTACTTTGCTTAGGTAAGTTGCTCCTGCAACTCAGACGCTTTGGAGTTGCCCATGAAGAACACTAATCCCTTCCTGCTGATGGCTGTGTGAAGGGAGCGGTCCTCACAGGGCATGTGATGACATCTGTTCTCTCTTTTCTTTTTTAAGGATTATAGTTTGTCAGCTGGAAAATACCCATCAAGTGTTCTTAGAGGCTTTGTTGGTGCAGATGTAATAAATTGTGCTCAGCAGCTGTGGGAGGGGCCTGTAACTTCAGAGGCACTGGAAATGATGGGTAGGCAGTATCTGTGTCCACTTGGGGTAATCTCTATCTGTTGAAAAAATTACCCACTTTTCTAGAGGACTGTTTTGTTTGTTTGTACTGTTTTAAAAGGCCAAAGGTGTGCTTAAGGACCAGATACATTTACCATGTTTAAAATTGATCTGCTTATTGCTCAGATGACAATGGATTCCAGCATATTGATAGGAACAGGTTTAACGTTGAGGGAATTTTTTTCTCAAGACAAGGTAAAAACATGGCTCTAATCAATGAATTTAAATTTAAAAACAAAACAAAACAAAAAACAAACTACATTCCTTCATTGCTCTTTTGGGTTATAGAAAATTGTGAATCATATTTTACCTATACAGTTGAACAAGGCAGATCTTAATTATTAGGTTTGTGTGGAGAAACTTGACTTGCTTTTAGTATGATGTAGTCTAAAAGAAACCCAGTAGCGTGGAGCTGATGATGGAAATAAAGGGGTGCTAGGTTTCTGGGTACCTGTTTTTCATAATGTTTCCTATGGGCCCCATCTCTTTGGAGGGATTTATACTGCTACTTATCAGCATTGTATATGACAGAATGGGGTTTAGAAAAACCTATTCCAGGAAATCATCTGCTTTGCAGTCTTTGTGGTCTTTGTTGTGAAATGGGAAGCTGGGTGGGAAAAAGGAAAATGAAGAAATGGATTGAGTAGCATGCTGGCAGCTAGTGTTAGGAGCCACGTCTTCAAATATTTGGTTTTGAGTTGTTTAGCAACAGGAGCTAAGGAGAAAGAAAACCAAAAGGATCAGAGTTGCAAAAAGGAATGGAGGTAAATGAAACTGGACTGGGGAAGAGGGATAAGGGTCAGTAGAGAGCACTGCGGAGAGTCACCAGGTGTTCAAACCAGTGGCCAGTCAAAATGTACCTGATCTAAGAGTTACTGTGGTGCAGAGAGCCAGCAGAAATTTCTGGGAGGTCATGGTCTCAGTCACTCATCCAGGTAAAGCAGCTTTCAAGCCAGTATGTCTTCAGGCCAAAGCTGATAAAATAATCCAAACCAGTGAGCTTAATGGAGGTATTCATAGCTGAATGAATAACTGTATAATATATGGAGTGTATTAATAGTCTGTATAAAATAAGTAGCCTAGACTACACACAGAGAGTGTTTGGACACCAGATTGCTGGGAACCATGGGCTCCCAGATCCTGGAGGAGTTGTTAATGGTATTTTTGTGGCTGATCGAGCATGAACCATGGAAGTGAACACGCCAGTTGCTGAGAGAGTCAGACACCAGGTAGAGTCATTCTCAGTGCAAGCGCAGTTCCAGTGGAATCAAAATGAGGCAGATAGCAATGGAAATGGAGATTATTCAGAACTGAAAGCAGTCTGAAAGACAAAATGTTGCTTGTATTCTTAGTGCTACAAGCACAGAGATATCTTAGGTTTTGTTTCCAAGACATCAAATCTCTTCTCAGATTTTGCTATATACATGTTTGCTTTCCTGTATCAGCTTTTAATCTATCATCTATTCAGTCACAGGATCAGTGTGAAGCAGATGGACTTGTGATATCTAGATAATGGTGAGTGAATGCACACCTCGAAGACCTGTTGTCAAGGCTGTGTGTGGGGCTGGTTTTCTGCTCATTTTAAGGGAAACTGGAACTGGGATTCATGAAGCCAAGTGCTGAGTTTTGGGATGGGGCTATTAGTGGTCTGTGCAAACTGGCACTTACCTGCAAAAACAAACAGCTGAGACACACCTTCAAGATCCTGCCAAACTAAACACTGTCTGTGGCTCCTCGCGTCAGTGACTGCATAGCGCAAGAGACTTTGGCTACTTGTCCTTGCCCTTCTGCTGACCATGCAGAGTAGCTGCATGCAGAACCGGCTCAGAGAGCTGATTCAGCCAAAAATTAACTTGCCAGAAAGGAGATTTTGTGAATTATAGAGTTGGAGAAGAGCAGCTGTAGCTAGTTCAGCACTTTCTTCAAAGTAAGGCACAGGAAACCACAGGTATTACTATCCAGCCTAAAAGGCACATGCAGAGACCTACACCAGTGACTGTGCTCATGAACACAAGTGACAGAGAGCAATGGCCAAGCAACAAAGCTTTCACTTTTGTGAAAGTCCCAAAGGACAGTCCTTTAAATACTACTTTGCTGATGTTTGTTACATTCTTTTCCTCTGCAAAGCCAGATCCATCTGATTAAGAGAACTCTAAACAGTGCTCCTGGTCTAGAAGCTTTGGAGTCATTGCTTCTTTTTATCCTTTTACTAAGGTATTTCAGCTGAGAGTGAGTTTGCTGAAAGCTAAACAAACATTGGATCTGAAACCTTAAATCTGGACTACACTGGCAGATTTAACAGCTTAAATATTCTACTGAATGAAGTCAGCCCTTCTGACTTGGGTTTTGCACTTGGTCCTAGAAAGGCAACTCCCCAGTGCTTATTCTTCCAGTGCTGATATGGTGCTAGCCACCACATTCCCATTGACACGTTCTCTCCACCAATTCTCCCACCCTCTGTGGGCTTTGATCTACAGTTTAAATCCCTAGAGAAATGAGTAGAAACAAACATATGAGTGTTTTGTAATACAGAAGGATTTCCAGTGGGCCCTTCACTTTTAAGCATGGATGGATATGTGCAAATAGAACTCTGTACATAGTTGGATGCTCAAGTTTATTTCCAGGCCCTCGCAATTATTTTGGAGCATGATGTCTGTTTGGAGGAGAAGACAGTCTCTTTCCTCCTCCTGTTTCATGTCTTTAGACTGTGCAACGTTGTTGGGTTGTTGTTTGTTTTTTTTTTTGAGCCTGTGGTTGGTGTGCAGTTTCATTTTCAGAGTTCAGCTTCTCCTTGCAATGGTCAAGCACTCTACAACTAGGTGTGGCAAGATGCCGTTTTCAGTCAACCTGTTCAAACATGGCTTTTGTGATGAGGCGCGAGTATGCCTATAGCATATGATACTTTGAATAGGTCACTGTTGAGATATTTTGCTGTGCTTTTATTAAACTGGCTGATGTCCTCAGTTTGAACTGTCTGGTTCTAGCAATAAAATTCAGCAGCTGTGAAGCCTATCAGGTGCTGAGGGACCTTTAAGCATAGGTTAAGCCTGATGTCTTTAGGTCTGAGATGTTTGGCTTCAGAGACTTCATACTATAAAACTGCATTTGTTGGAAAATTTAAGCTGCGAAATCCACAAATGGGTTCCAGTTTTAAGCATTTGTTTAGCTTCTGGCCATCTCACCCTCAGCTGAAATGGCTGGTAAAATTAAAACCAAAACAAAACCCCAAACAAGTCCAGAGCTTCTACACCATGCCCTCAAAGCCATGGGGTTGCCTCTCTATTTCACAGGAGATTTTAAGAGACAATTTCTAAATATTTTGAGTTCTACAGATTAAAATGCATACACATGCCTACCTGTTGTTCCTACAGGGGCTGCTTACTTAGGCTAGGGCTTCCCTCTCCTTTGTGCACAATAGAGAAAAAGTCGGTGTGCGCAAGACCATGCACAGGAGAACTGAAGGAGCTCTATGGCTGTTCCCTGGTATTTCAAGGAGCTGTGCAGCAGGTGTTCGGGAGTTTTGGGCTCAGAGCAAAGAGAGGGGTGAAAAGTGCCTGTAAAACTCCTCAGCTTGCAATAAATATTTTGGGTTTTGGTCACCTGGTACTAAAGAAAGTGTCCAGCCATCTTCTGTTCTGACCAAATTTTCCTAGTAATACTATCCTCTCTCCCTGTGGTGGTTCAACCATTTGTCAGTGCATTGGATTCTTGTTAGACAGCTGTTCTTACTTGGTATAACAGTGACCAAACAAATCTGAGGTATGTGCTGTATCAAAGAACAGATTTCACTTGCTAGTTTGAAAATAATCATGTTGCTTTCTAGTGCTTTTTTATCTTTGCTCCTACTGCTGCCAGGACAGTGAGAATCCCAGACCCAAGCTAGCATGGACAGGTTAAGATGATTGTTTGCTTCTTGGTCACACATGGGACTGTATTAGCCTTTGGCTGAGTTTTAGAAAGCAAAGATGTGTGATTCTGTGGCAGCTCCACCCTAGCCAGAGATGAGGGAACTATTCCCCATAATTTGCAATAGCAAGGACAAGCATTCCCTCCCACAAAGCTACAATACAGGACATGAACTGGCCTAACTAACTCTTGCTTTTCATTCAGCCTCTGCACTGTGCCAAGGTGAAACCTGAAGAGCATAAAAACAAGCAACTGGTGTGAGTGTTGTTGTTAGAGATGCTTGGCTGGCCTTTGTAGGTATCTTCTTTAAAAAGCTTCATTTTTTCCAAAAGCACAGACAAATCAAGAAGAAATGCTGACAAGACCTTTGCTCTAGTTACTGAGCCCAAACTGACTGCTTGAAAAACAGTTCAAATGGTCTTCAAAAAAACCTTGCCTTTTTTTTTCTTATACTGTATGTCAGCAAACTGGTCACTCTTCATCACTTCAAGCATCCAGGTAGAGAGTGTTCCTGTAGTAAAGCAAGGGGCTGCTTGGTGAAGAAAGACACCAACAGCCTAGGTCCAAGTGTGCTGGAGTGAACAGGTACCACTAGTTTGCCAAGTGCCAGTCAAGATCCAGACATAAATATAAAAACTGTATGCACATGTGTTAAACACATATATTTATATATATGTACACAGGCACATGCACAATGCTTATTTAAGCCTGCACAGCATAGCCACTGTTACAGGACAATAGGCAGCGAACAAAGACCGATTATCTAAATAAATGGGACAGCTCACATCAAAAATTCAAGCTGTCTTACAAGAAATTTAGCCAAGTGTAGATTGATGGAAGGCCAGCAGGAAGCACTTCGGCAGTGCTGCCTGATCACCTGCATAATGCAGGCCATGGAGCTTGTCACAACAGCAGTGCACCTTCTGACCCAGATTTTGATGCCCTTGCTGAAGAAAAATCTGCTGTGTTGTCATGGTGCTGTCAAAAGTGAATTTGATTCCCAGTTAGACTAGGTGGGTTCTCTCCCTCCCAACTTCAGAACTCTGCAAAAGAGATATCTAGATTCAAGAGCATTTGTCTCTCTGGTCATTAAAAAGACAGAGGCACTTTAAGGGTATAATGCATGTGATTCAAACCTAGGCATCTAAACTGGATGTAGAAGAACTGCATCCTGTAAGACCTTGTTTTCCTTATTGACTATAAAGGGATTCTGAAGCATCCAGCTCTGCTGAAGATACTTTAATCGTTACCTAACTTATTCTTTCAGCCTTTGAATCTTCTCCTCATATTTTCTGATAGAGTGGATGAATTTCTGTTCCCTGGTAATGTGCTGTGGTTCTCTGGCTTAATTTTCTCTGAGGAACAAATTGTAGTGATTGGCTGGAGTCTTCATAAGGCACATCTTTAAAACTCTTTATTCATTCTTTAGGTTCCTCTCTGAATTCTAGTGTTCCACTCAACATCAGAGCTGGGTACATTGAACTAGAGCAGTAATATGATTCTAATAATGAATTTGTTATGGGTCCACTCAAACATCCGAAGACTGTATTTGTGTTTTGGCCAAAACACAACACTGCAAGTTTGCTATCTAATCATGACCCATGACCTGTCAGAATTGTGAATGTCTGGGGATTCTTTGCCTATGGAGCATCCCTTAAGACAGGTGCCTGATGATTATTGTAATTGACGTTCTGACAATGCTGATTCTGATTAAACTTATCATGCATTTTATTGATCTCTTCATACTCTATCATCCTGATCCAAATGTTAGTGCCCATAAAAAACACTTTATATATAGTTAAGCAGCTCTACCACCCCTATTACTGCTGTGAAAAATTGTGTCATGTTGGGACATCAATTCAATATGAAAAGATTTATATTCCATAAGTCCACGTTGTTTATTATTAACTATATATAATTCTACATTGTTGTCAACCCTTTTGTCTATCTCTTTTACCAGGGTCAATATCAGTCTGATAGATTAGGGTTGTCCTATTTATTCACCCTACAGCCTGCAGTATTAATAGGACACTGCAATTTGTCCACAGTCTTCCTCTTTTTTTTTTTTGTTTTGTTTTGTTCTACTCTTGAGTGTTGAAGACAGGTTACCTGGTATAGCACTCATATTCTGAGTGGAGTCACACAGAAGTTATGGCATGAAGAAGTTTCAAGCACTTGGACTGTCTTTATTATCTTACTCTGCAACCATTAGGAGTTGCAGTGTTGAGAGTTTCGTTCCTGTGGTAACATTGAAACAGTTTGTGGGAAGCTTGGAAGCTAGACTTTAGAACAAGAGCAGTGATTTCAGGAAAAGTTTTATGTCTGCAGATCCATAAAGGTGAGTAGTTTTGACAAAAATATAAGCCACATGTGGACCATCAGTATCATTAAAGCCTAGGTTCTTAACTGTTCTTTAACTGTATTTTGTGGACCTTAATGGTCTCCAAAGGTATGGTAAGTACCCTTTGTATTTCACTGGCACATCAAATTTGTCAGCTGCAATGTGATGTCTCAGATGAGAAAGACGCTATGATGCTGATATGCCTGCTGGGACTGGCCCACATTTTCAGACCCTTTGAACACTGACCATTTACTCTGTGCCACAATATCCCATCATACAAAGGATCACAGTGCACCATTTTCTTCTCTGACATAGCTCTCAGGCCACCAGATATGATGGGCTCTGCTAGTGCACTCCTCAGAGGAAAAAGTGCTCAGCAAACCAGGTATGTGGAAGAACTGCTTGGTGGTTGTCCTACCATCTGGGGATGAGCTCTTGAGAGTAATTAGTTGTCATGAGTTAGGGACTTCCCCTGCCCCCCTAGTTGGAATTTACCAGACTAGCTCAGATGGCTTGGAAGTAGGGTGAAGCTATATTTACAGTGAATCACAATATATTTATAAGTATTTACAATTACATACAAATTAGAAATATAGAAATCCAAACTCATTCTTGGACAAAGGAAACTTCCCAGAAGGGGCTTAAAGCTACTTCCTCTTTCTCCTTCTACTTTTCCAAACAGACAAAACAAGCAGCAATGTTATGTTGTTATGTGTTAGCCAAGTGAGGGAGGAAGTGAATAGGAGCAGTGTCGCAGAACTGAGTGGGACAAATTGTTGACATTTTGGCTTTTCATCCATCTCAGCAAACCAGTGAACGATATAGACTTCATAATTATTTTCTTTTTACAACCAATGATCTAATTTCTCTCATTAAAATATTCCAATTAGCCTCAGACCAGCACATTAGTTGAGTGTCCTTAGCTGTTTGCAGCCCAGAGATTTCTGCAAAACATTTCTAATTATTGCAGTCGCTTAGAGACGATGAAAGACATTGCTGTTTGCTGTAAAAAGGGTGTGGACCAAGATATACTGCTAGGTTTTTTGAGACATAATTAAGAGGCCATCTACAGTGTAAAAAGTCTCAATAAAGTTGACAATCACTGCCAAAAGCTAGATGGTGCAACGCAACCTAGTGTGTGTTAACCCACTGGCTACATTAGTTTATTGTCTTGAAGTTCAATGCTTTGCAAAGGATTTAATGATGTTGTAGACATTTGCTTTTTAGTTTTGCCTTTGGTTT
Organism: Psilopogon haemacephalus; assembly: GCA_013396835.1. Classification (NCBI taxonomy): domain Eukaryota; kingdom Metazoa; phylum Chordata; class Aves; order Piciformes; family Megalaimidae; genus Psilopogon; species Psilopogon haemacephalus. The sequence continues at coordinate 190,434 of VWZI01021459.1, read as the reverse complement.
GTATCAAGCTAAAAAGATCTGGGGATAAAGGAGTAAACCTGTAGACCTGTCTGGCCAGTTTATCTTGGAGGCTGCACAACTATCTAAATGAAAAATATCTTTATAAGGATATTTTATGATGGAAATGGAGTTGTTTAGTGAGAGGAAATGGATATTATCCGGTGGAAGTTATTGCCAAGGTCCTTCCATTATTCACAGAATCAACATATTCCTAGCTCTAGGGAGAAGTACTCCACCAAGTATGGTTATAACTTACGAGTTCTTTCTCCAGGAACAATAGCAAATGTCGAGAAACCTGCAGGGGAATGGAATATTTGCTCTTCAGGATTGTTGTTTGTGAACAGCTTGGGTGCTCTCTGTGGGAGGGTCCAGGCATGTCTCTGCTGGCAGGATCCAAAGCTCATGTCAGTCTGAACACCTACGCACCAGGATGCTCTTGTCATCTGGGGACATCAGGTCTGGAAGGAAGCTGCTAAAGTTGGACCTGTGTTGTGTGCCTGACTCAAATGGACCATACCTATGGTTTGGCAGAAATATTGAGGGCTAGCAGGGAGAGCGTACTGATTTGGCATAAGTACTTAGACCTCCCAGACCACTTCTAGCTTGGATGTACAGTGTAGATTTTCTCTCTGATGATGGAAAAAACAAACTAGACAATGGAAGGGGTCATTCAGAGGCTCCAAGAATCTGCTTTGAAGAGGGTGTTGGTGTCTGGCAGCTAATGCTTTGGAAGTTTTCCTTTGCTTGAAGAGTGGCTTAGAACCACCATGGTGCTGATTTTTAAACAGAGTAGCATCTAACAGTCCATGTTGGGAGAGGCAAAATGGAAAAAACCCTAAACTACATAAAGCCTTCAGAAATGGAGGGCTTGCTGGTGCATATGCTGCTCTGCTGTAAATTTTGTCTGCCTGTAGATGAGAACAGCAAGCAAGGCTTTGAGAGCTTTTGTCAGAAAACCTCAAAGCTTTTGATGGTATTATAAATGTCAAGTACATTTTAAAAAGGAGGAAAGTACCAGACTTTGTACAAGACAATAGGGACTTTGTAATATTACAGGAAGCTGCAAGTGAGAATTACAGAGAAGTTAAGGTCTATGATATTAATGCATTGTAAAACTGAGCTCTTGACACATTCAATTTATGCCTCTTTTGGTATATTCCGTGGCACATGCAGTACTACACTGGTTGGACTGTGGAGTGTAGACTTGTCACTTAAATAAAAGAACTTAAGAGTTTTTCCCCATGTTCCAGTCCTTCTAAGTGAAAAATTTAAAATAAATGAATCAAACCCAAGCTCTTGTTCTTGGTTGTACTTCAGATGAATTGGTCAGTAGGGAGCATTGTCTTTAGCTGCTGGTCTTGAAAGAATGAGAGAAACAGCGATGCTGAGAAGTTGATGAGTGGGAAGGTAGGCTATATCTGGACCCTGCACAAGAGGTGAGTTCGTAACTGCTTATATCTCAGAGACATTTGAAATAAACAGGGAATTAAAAACTTCTACCCCAAACCTGGATACATGTTGAACATAGAAAGCTAAGATTACAGGATGCTTGTAGGAAGCTTGGAATAAGAAATGACCCTTGAAAATACTTCAGCAGTCTGCCACTCCTTTGCTACTGGCCTTGTACCAACCATCTATGATTCTGTCTTGGCTGAACTGAAGCAGAACTCATTATAATCTACCCAAGACTAAATCATCTGTAGATAATTGGACAGTGGAGAAACTGAATTATGAAATACAAATGTATCCATGGGAGAACATGGGGAAGATTTCTAAGCTGATAATATACATGGCCTGAAAGCACTGTTACATTACACCTTTCAGATTTTTTCTCATTTTGTATCAGTGGGCTAGTATTGGCTGAGTGTAAAGAGGGATATGTGAAATAAAAAAGAAAATCAAGTTATCTTTGTAAACTAAGGGAGAGCAACAATTGGTATGGACTACCAGAGCCCACTGGGGCTATTTCTAGGCTTGATTTTGTTTCTGTGAGGTGTTTATCCAGTTTATGGCTAGTTGGGGGAGAAGATATCCTATAAACTTAAGGAAGATCTTGCCATTCTAAGAACAATTATTTGTGAACTCAAGAAGAAAACTCTCTCCGTCCTCTTTTTCAAGCATTATCTCCTTTCCCACTAGCCCACATCCAAACTCCCCTAGACCCACAGTAGATTTGATGAGGATAAAATTTCCTCCACACAAATAAAAATCAGTCTACATGGCAGGCTGCAGCATGGCTCAGTATCCCCAGTGCTCCTTTTCTTTGTATAACAATTATTTCTGACTGTTGACCTTTTTCTGATCACATCCCTCTTTGAAAAAGAGTCATGGGGGAATGTCTCCTTGGTGGATTCAGTTATCTGCTCTGCCCTGCTTCTTGGGTACTCATCTGACGCTTTAACTCTTGCCATATGACTGAAGCAATGCTGGAAGGGAACTTCTCAGCCTTTTCTGACAACTCTCTCAAAATTTCTTTATCTCTGCCCTGCATTTGTAGTAATTCATAGTAGCAATCTTCCCAGGTCTAACCCAAAGCCTACTGCAGTCAATGGCAAGCCTGTGAGCTAGTGGATCTATTCTTGCAGCTAAACAGAAGCATGGGCCAAGGGCCCAGGGCCCAGAGGCAGACATATCAGAGAGATGTTCCTGAAGGTCAGTAAAGATGAGACTTTGCAAAAGAAATAGTAAAAAGGGTAGCATAGATTGGTGTGAATTGAAATTTACTTCCCAGCTGATGTCAGTGGCACCTGATATAGAGGCCTCAACATGGGAAGCACATTGGATGCGGGTCCAGAGGAGGGCCACAAAGCACTGATGGAGTGGGTCCAGAGGAGGGCCACAAAGATGCTCAAGAGGCTGGAACACCTCTGCTATGAAGGCAGGCTGAGGGAGCTGGAATTGTTCCAAGTGGAGATGAGAAGACTCCAGAGAGACCTAGTAGCAACCTTTCAATACCTGAAGGGGCCTACAAGAAGGCTGGAGAGAGACTGTTTACAGAAACCTGTAGTGATAGGATGGCGGGCAATGGTTTTAAATCAAAGCAGTGCAGATTTAGATCGGATGTTAGGAACGAGTTCTTTACCATAAGGGTGCTGGAACACTGCAACAGGTTGCCCAGAGAGGTAGTTGATGCCTGTCCCTGGAGCTATTCAAGGTCAGACTCGACAGGGCTCTGAGGAACCTGACCTAGTGGAGTATGTCCCTGCTCACTGCAGCTGGGCTGGACTAGATGAGCTTTGGAGATCTCTTCCAACCCAAACCATTATATGATTCATTGTATGTGCATGTGCAATTACTTCTCTGAGATGTGTCTTCTGTTGGTAGGAGAGGAAAAAATGAGAGAAAAAAGAATAATTTTTGGAAACTGGTTTGAAGCACTGTAAAACTGTCCTTTTATGTTCAAGAAGTTAAACTTAAGTTTTTAATGATTTACACAAGCAGATTGAGATTATTGTGTCGGCTACTTGTGCTTGCCTAGTATTACTTTCCTAACTGCTGAATCTCTGTATCTTTAGATTTTATTAGTTAAATCAAATTTCTGGTGTTTGGAGTGGGATTTGTGTAGGCAAAGAACGAGGAAGATTGAAGTCTGGGTAATCATTATTATTTCAGCACTGCTTTCATGCCTTCAGAGGTCATAAACTTAATCCCTTTGCTGCAGATATTATTTTTCACACACTTAAAGGAAAGATTAGAGAGGGGTTTCTTTTTTTTTGGTCTTGGACTTAGAAAAAGACTTGCAGGAACTATATTTCCCTTTCTCAAAACAAAACCCAGAGTAATTGAAATGCAGGGAATGATTTTCATATTGTTCGTTTCCCACTGCAGCTCAAACAGATCATACTTTAGAGCTCCCGAGATCATAGAGGTTCTGATAATGCTGAAGATATGCTCAAGACACAGTCACCCTTGAGTTAAAAGGATGCAAACTGTGTCTAGCAAACATGGCATTTCCATAGGAGATTTGAATTGGTTTGCTTTCGTAGTGCTGTTGCAAAACAGGCACACAGAACCACCTCACAAACAAAACAGAGGCATCAAAAAGACAATATACCTTCCTTCCTCAGGCAGATATTTCAGGAGTTGGGGAAACATAGCTTCCTGTGTTCTCACACGGATTTAGATAATGAAACCCTTGACTGATTCAGAAAGAATAGAACATTACACAGTTGCTTGAAAATATTACTGTGCTATTGTATAGTGTGCTGTAGCAGTAAACTGCCAGCTGTACTGAAATCTTCTGTGTACATGTCCTAGAAAACAGTCATAACCCCCAGGCTGTGACTGGTCTTCCTGAAAGGTGCTCAGATTGGGAGTGGGAGGAGCTGGAGAAGACTGGCAGATGGAAAAAAAAAATAGTGTAGTAATAATGAGCATAAAGAGATTAGAAATTACTACTTCATTTCTCTTCTCTTAGAGACCTGATTATAGGTGGGGCTGGTATCTTTAATTGTCGTTATCATTTAAGTCATGTGATGGTTGGCAGCTCAGTATTCTGTTTTTCATTATTACTCACATTCTCAAGGCTCAACTATCGAAGCTGAAATTTTCAGTGCAGTGTGCTGCCATAAGTTAAGTCTAATAGACAAATGAGACCAGAATGTTGTGGGTTTTGTTTTCTCTTACTTTTTTTTTTTTTTTTTTTAACCTAAAGGAGGGCTTAAAATAAGGTCAAATTTGTGAAAAAAACAAACAAACAAAAAAAACCCCAAATGAAAACCAAGAACACCGCCCCCTCTCCCCCAACAAAACCCAATCCCTTCCCCCTCCCCCCAGACAAACAAAACCCCTCAAACATCCAATTATTACTAATTTAGTGTGGCTTTTTTTGGGGGGGATAAGGAGATGGGTTAGGTTGTTTGTTTGGTTGTAATTATTTCATTTCTGTTTCCTTCTGCTTCAGAGCAGAGATTCAAAATGCAGTAGGAAATGGCTGTTTCCTATCAGAGCAGGCTCTTTTTCATCCCTGTGAAAAATCTCTACAGTCTTGATCAAGTCATAAGTCATGTGAAATGTGTTGAGGTAGAAGCTTGCAGGTCTTTTTAGGGGTCAAATCTCCTGAAGATATCTTCTTCACTGGCCATCTGCCCGCCCTGGCAGTGTCCTTAGGTGCATGCTACATCCTTGCCAAGCATGTGAATCTATGGTGGGTTGTAAAACATCTCCTGTGTCTGTCTTGAATAGTGAGCAGAGACAGGAGCAGCATCCGGAAGTGAGAATGGGATGAGGAATAGGTGTCTTGTTCATGATCTTTTCCTGGTGCCTGAGTATTATGGAGTAGAAAGTTGTCTTACCCAAATATAAGGGGGTGAAATAAAGACCCCAGCGGGTGACAAGCAAGGAGAGAAACAGTGATGGGAAAGTGAATGGAGGAAAATTCAGCTTAGGTGGATGAGGGAAATAGCAAAGATGAACGTGGGTGGGGAGGCAGCTGGGCTCAGATATGTGGCTGAAGAAAAGAGGAGGCTGAGACTGACCAAACAAGGAATACTGGAAACAATAAAGGGAAGGAGATAGTCTGGAATGTGGACTAGAACCATTGAGATGCAGAAGCATGAACTGAGTAGATGAACATAATTTTGCTTGAGCCCCTGGGATAGGGAGGATAGATAGGGAAGCATTTTGGAGGGGTTTGGAGGAAATATTGAGTGATACATTCACACTCCCCTTCAGATCTGGAGTTCGTGAATTTTATCAGCTCTGTTGCTACTGGCAAGTAATTTCTGTGCTATGCAATCTTCATTGTTTCCACTCTGTCAGAGCTCTTTTAAACCAGGCTTATACTTTTCAAAAGGAAGAAAGGTTATACAAAATTAGACTTCCAAAATCTTGAATTCTAAATGATAATGATGCTGTCTGAAAGCTCATGGTGTGCAATTCTCTACCCACTGCATACTGTACTGTACAGATAGATGGGTCCACCTCCAAATTTCTGTCAGTCCTAAAGCAATATGAAGTCAGAGCCTAATACAATAAAAAGAACCAGGAAAGTATGTGGCAGCAGTGTCTACATACATACTGATAGCAGAGATTACAGAGACCAAGTCTATTTTCCACTCATATAGATATGAAGAAATATTATTATTATTTTATAATAAAAAAAAAATTATCTCTCCTGATTTTCTGCAAGCCCATTTATCTCCACAATGTAGAGCTGGAAGCAGCAAAGAGCACTTATAGGATGGACACGATTATTTCAGTCAGAACTGAAAACTTGATGTTTGAAGTCTGTTTAACCTCAGTGTGATAGAAATGTTAACTTTCCAAGACCAGATGCATTCTTCCTCATCTAAATGAGGAAAAGGGCAAGAGCCTTTTTAATTCCCATAGGAGATACTAGCTCCTTCTCTGGACTTTGATGAAAAATCCACTAAGCAGGCATGCTGTGCTGCTTCTGCCTCAAAATGCCCACCTTTTCCCCCCAATAATGCAAGAATATGGAGAACAATAAACACTCATGCTGATGTAGGTTTGGCAGTGTGAGCTGTGAGCACCTGAGGGTTTCTCACTGCAAAATGGCAATATTGCAGTACTTTGGGAAAACAGCTGAAAAGACAGGCTCTAACTGGAAATTAATTCCTAGACCTTTTGTAATATTTTTATTACTGCTGATATGTCTATATAAGAGAAATATGAATCTGTGTCTTTCACTTGATTTATGTTAGAGCCTTGCTGGAATGAAGAACACAACACAGCTGTTGTCAGCAGGCTGGGGTTCATATTCAGTTGAAACATTTGGCGAACAGGATGGTGAGCCGTGCTGAGGAAGCACTGCATCAGTGGCGCCTCTTGTCAGGCTTGCCCATTGCCTCTCACCATCAGGTCTGAGATACTTTTTGGATAAAAAATTTGTTCTGTCCTTGAGGGCATTACCATATCATGAACAGGAGCAAGGCCTGGATGAAAACCACCTATTTATCTTGGGTTAATGGACCTTCAGATCAACTGCAATCAAAAGATCACCTTTGAACAAGCCAGCCAAGTTAAGGCACCAGTGATTTGCAGATGGGAGCACAAGTCTGTGGAGGATAGGATACCTCTGATTTTTAAGGGGTGTTTCTGCTAGCTAATTATGAGGATCACTATTTAAATTTTCTTCTCCCATTTCCTTTTTCTCAGTTCAACAGAATTAGAGCTGATGTGTAAAGTGCTTATATTACTGGGAACAACAGTAGGAAACCCTTTGTTAACCTTCATTTCCCATCTAATATTTCTCTGCAGCGTCAGCCAGTCTCCAAGGAGATAGGGTTGTTGACAATAACTCCAAATTGCTATGTAACTGTCAGATTGTACAGCTTCTAAAGAGCAGTTTGTTAATTTTGCCCCTACTCACTTGGTTACTGGGTGGGTTTTTAAAATTTTGTTCGTTTTTTTCCAGAGACCATGCAATGTCCAGAACTTTTCACATTTCTTGAATGTTAAGCAAATGACAGACCTGAGTTTCCTACCCAAGAAACAGTATATTTCAATCAAAGGCTAAATCCATCCGGTTGCTGAGATTTTATTGTAAAGCACCTTTTAGGATGGCAAGAAAAGGTGAGAGCGCTTAGTATAAAAGGAGTTACACAGCTGCAGGGTATTGAATTTGTCTTTTAAGATGGAATCCTAGGATAGGCAGACTGTCCAGCCAAGCTAAAGGTGTCCAGCATGACACACAGTCCCACATCTGAATATCATATAGAGGTGAGTTTGTAGTTCATGCCATCATACCCAGAAGAAATACAGTTACTCTGTGTCTGTGAAACTCTTTTGGTGATCACAACACTCTAAAGTGTCCAGGTTTTGCCATTTTAGAGAGTCCTCTTGATGGAAGAACCGCAACAGTTTAGAATCATAGAATGGTTTAGGTTGGAAGAGACCTCGAAGATCATCCAGTTCATAGGCAGGGACACCCCACTAGATCAGGTCACTCAAGACCTCATCCAACCTGGCCTTGAACACATCCAGGTAGGGAGCAGCCACAACCTCCCTGGTCAACATGTTCCAGTGTCTCACCACCCTTACTGTGAAGAACTTCCTCCTAACATCCTGTTTAAATTTCCCCTCCACCAGCTTGAACCCATTACCCCTCATCCTGTCATTACAAGATTTTATGAATAGTCCCTCCCCAGCCTTCCTGTAGGCCCCCTTCAGATACTGGAAGGTTACTATAAGATCTCCTCGAAGCCTTCTCTTCTCCAGGCTGAAAAGCCCCAACTCTCTCAGCCTGTCCTCATAGCAGAGGTGCTCCAGCCCTCTGATCATCTTTGTGTCCCTCCTCTGGACTCTCTCCAGCAGTTCCATGTCCTTCCTATGCTGGGGGCTCCAGAACTGCACACAGTTCATGGAGGAGATGTTTGATTCTGTGAAATGTTGCCTTTTCTAAATGCATGTGTTTCAAAAATTGTGATGTGCAAACACAACCTGTGTAATTCCTCTCACCATCTTTCCCTCCTACCTATGGTACCTGCTTTCCAGGGCTGGTGGTGTGATTTTCATTCCTTCATCAAGAGGGAGTGTCAAGATGGTTTGATCAAGATGTTTCATGCATTCTGAGGCACAGCAGAGACCCAAAATAAGAACAGGTCTTATCTCTGGCAAAAGAGCCCTTCTACCCCCTGGAAAGTTGGCAGGTAAAAGAGGAGCAAAGCACATGTCTAAATAGTCATTTAAGCTTCATCCAACTACATGAAAAGAATGTAACTTTCCAGGAGCTACATTTTGTGTGAATAAAAACACAGCCAGGTTTAGCATTGTGGTAATTTAGCTGCTCTTAAATAGATTAATGAAGTCTGGAAAATTTAAATGCAAATTTTGGAACATTAATGTACTCTTCACAGGGAGAAATAAAACACATAAGAACATGGAAAGAAAAAGATGCATGGTAAGGGACAAAGCAAGACTGAAGTAGTCCTCTGCTTCCCTCCTGAAGGAAAAAAAAGGTGAGGCAATTCATAGAAATGGTGACTCAGAGCAGTAATTATTAGTGAAAGAAATAATTAGTTTATGATTAGCCTTTTTTTTCCCTGTGTGTTCTCATGTTTGGGTAAAGCATATTGTTCTTGCAAATGTTGAGCGGACATTTATCACATCCTCTGTCATAATTATTAGTGACAAGTCAAGTCTGAATGGAAACAAATGGAAGAAGTAAGTGTTTATCTAACTGTGAATTCTTTCTGATAGTGTCTCATGAAATTCTTTCCATCTTGTACGTGCGGGAACTGCACGAGAATTTGGCCCTGGGACATACTGGATGTATTACCATCGTTAATCGAAAAAACTATTCCCTTTAACTCCGCTAACAGGAGAAGAAAGAGGCCAGTTTCATTCCCAGGAACTTTGCACTTTGCATTTCTTTTGTGGGTTTTTTTTTTTTTNCTTTTTTTTTTGTTCTTTTTTTTTTTTTTTTAATAATTTGAATTGCACATTGCTGATTGGTACAAGGAATCGGTTTAGTCTCTCTGACCTGCTTACGGAGCATCCAGAAGCGTTGCCAATTTTTATACTGGAAGAATTGAGCCTGAATGAGTTTCCTCCCAGTATGAACTGCTTTTCCAGAAGAGGAAAACAAAGGAGACAGGATTGCGTCTGATGAGTACTCAACCTGAGAGGTGTGGATCCGTGTTTTGAGTACTACCTCAGTGCCCTAAATGCAGAGAAGAGCTGAAGCACCTTGACATTACTGCTCATTCACAACCTTTCCTGCTAGCAGTGCATTGACATTGCACCACATCCAAATAACTCTTAAATACATCCAGGGTTGGTGATTCCATCACCTCCCTGGGCATCCCATTCCAGTGACTGACCACTCTCTCTGTGAAAAACTTTTTCCTAATGTCCAATCTAAACCTCCCCAGGCTCAGCTTGAGGCCATTCCCTCTTGTACTGTCTCCACCTACCTGTTAATAAAGACCAGCAGCAGCCTCTCCACAATGTCATCTCAGGTAGCTGTAGACAGCAATGAGATCCCTCCTCAGCCTCCTCTTTTTCAAACTAACCATCTCCACCATCCCTGGGTTCATGTATGCTGTATCTTTTCCTGTACATTTTTTAATACAACCTTTCTGTATTTTCTCCCCAATTTAGGGAGTGTCATTATTTCACTGCCCTTTTTTTATTAAAAAAAAAAAAAAAGAATAATCTCAGTCTGTCATGCTCTTTAAAAAAAACCCTACGACACTATATTTACAGCATGGCAAAATTTACAGCATATATGCAGAATGTATACAAGTATTTATAATTATATACAAGTTAGAAATAATATAGAAATCCAAACTCCATCCAAAGTCAACTGCCCAAAAGGGCTCAAAGCTATCCCCATCTCTTTTCCCTCCTCCCTCTGTCTCAGATGGACAAATACAAGCAAAGCAGAATCCAGTAGCAGCCAACAAAGCTTACATGTTATCTGCTGAGATTAGAGGTGAAATATCAAAGCAGCTTTGGGTTAAAAAGAAGTAGTTAGATCTAATGACACAGACCAGACAGAGAAATGAGCAGGGCAATGTCCCAGGACAAAGTGTGAGGACATTGTTTATGTTTTGACTTCTTATCCCTCTCAGCAAACCAGTGGATGATATAGATATCATCATTATTTTCTTTTGATAACCAATGATCTAATTTCTCTCATTGAAATATTCCAATTAGCCTCAAACCAGCACAGTGGAGCACTGGGAAACTGTAGGTGTCAGACTGCAGGGAGTTTAGGGGAATTCAAGGTGGTCACGTGAGTACTCCTTGGCTTTCATTACCTCTTCATTGCAGAGCTGCACTCTAGGACATGTCTGTTGGACTGGGAGAATACAGAGACCAGGGAAGAAGAAGTGATTTCAAAAGAACAGCTGCTTTGAGCAAAAAACCCTAGTGACTGACTGTTAAAGGAAATTCTTTGGACTATTAAATGTTGAGAGCTTTAGTGGTGAAGATTTCTCCCTAGCACATTAAGAGAAGTTTTGGTGTCCTTTTAGACTCTAGTGATGCTGACTTCTACATGTCTCTTTAAAAGCCATATTTAGTTTGCTTGGGTTTGGAGAGGTTTCTCAGCTGTTTAATTGATTTGGGAAAATAAAGCAAATCGGTTTTAGGCAATGTCTACTGTGGAAAAAAATTGGGGAGAGAGACCTATTTGATGATGAACTATGTGAGACTGAAATCAAAGGAATCTGAGGAGGAACAAATCTGGACATAGCAGAAAGTGATCCTTGTTGGGTCTGCATCATCACACCAGTTTGAAATGGACAAATCCATATTTCAGGTAATACACTGCATTACAGCCCTTTATCAGCCAGCTTTCCTGAGGTAAATTAACTGAGGTTACTTTCAGGTCACACTACTTTCTCTTTAATTTTCCAGTCCTTACTGAGTTCAAAATACAGTGAAAAAAACTTTTTTTTT
>VWZI01021459.1:121533-179053 GCA_013396835.1 Psilopogon haemacephalus | reverse complement strand
AAACAAAAAAAAACTTTTTTTTTTTTTTTTTTTTTTTTTTTCACATGGTGTTTCAGTATTTCCCCTCCGGTCTGAGCAGAGGAAGCAGAGAAGAATGGGAAAATAACTATAATCAAGTGAGTTTTTCTGGAAGATCAAAAGAATTTAAGTTTTGGGGCTGAAGTTTGAATTACTTTTTATTTTCTATGAGTTTATTTTCCTTCCACCCTGGCTCTGAATACCATGTACTTTGAGATAACATTGTTCAAAATCTTATGAAATTTATACATCAACTGTCTTAAAAAGAAAGGGAATAATTAAGTTTGAAGATAGTTGTAGAGTGCCATGACCCAATCACAACAGCATTTTTGGGAGGATAACAAGCATTAAAAGAAATAATCTGGATGTTATGGAAAATAAAAGTAGGGCCAAGAATCTAAGGCTAGCAAGAGAAATTAAACATTGAGCCTTTTCCTCTGGAAGGTTTTAAATCAATTTAGCATTGGTGAAAAGTGCCAGATCCATAGCAGAGGAAAATGATGCCTTTTATTTATTTACAGGAGGAGAGACTGGCATGCAGCAGTGACAGCATCTCTGCTTTGAGACTATTGCTGTGCTTTGACACTCAGCTGAACTGACCACTGGCAAAAGAAGTTGAAAAGTCCTTCTGTCTCTCTTCCCTTCTGTACTCTGAGCTTGCCAGCAGCCTGACTACACTTTGCTTTTGAAAGTGACTTTGATCATGTGGATCTATCCATCAAGAGCTACTTTGAGACAAATGACTCCTTGCATTCAAGTCCAGGAACAACTGTCAGACAGTTAAAAAAAAGTAAATTAACTTTTTTTTCCTTTTTTTTTCCCCCCACATGAATTTGAATGCCTATGGATCAAGAGATGGACTAGAAACAGAGTTTCTTTTATTGGAAAACACAGTTTGCCCCTAGTTTTATTCATGATGCATTTCCATCGTGCTTTGGGAATAGCAGGCAAGGAAATCCTCCATAAATATTAGCTGTCCTCCAGTGAGGCAACATGGTGGGGGAACTAGGGAAAGAAAGAAGTGATTTTTTAAATTGCTTGCAAGACTGCAGAATTTTTCGATGGTGAGATATAAATCTTTTCTTAGTTCTTTAGAGCAGTTTTCTTTCAGATCTGAGCCCTCAAAATTGACTGATGCAGTAGGCTCTGCAATCTTTGTAGAGTCTGTGTGGACTCATTGTGGGAGTTCTCAGCTGGTAAGTTAAGGTAGAATATCAGGAGCTGTTCCATAAAATTTATTTTTTTTTTCTTGAGACTTTTCCTCCTACTGAATGTAAAACTTGGGCTGAATGAAGAAATTTAATTTTTGTTGAATATTTAGTGAGTAATTAAAAAGTGAGTCCTTTAATGGGGTCCTAGTTTTGGTGGTAAAGCTTGATCTTGTGATCAGGAATACCTGGCTACCTGGAAGCCACTCTAAATTCCAACTCCTCTCTGAAACACACAGTTCAAAGCATCCTGTTGCTCATTTAGGAGATGTTATGGTATCAAGCACATCCCATTTTAAGGAAGACTCCCCAGTCTTGTAGGCTTAGACTTCACATTGCTGTCTGCTAAGAATTCAGGCCAGAGATGCCGGACACCTTCACACAATTCAAAGTTGCACGCAATGGAGGGGAAAAAGGCAGTGCCTGCCTGCAGCTGCAGATGACACCAGCTTTGAGTCACCAGTGCTAATGGGATCCAGTGACTAACTGGGTATTTCCAGGAGGCAGACATTTGCCTTGGAGGAGAGGGAAGGTGCTCATAAGAATATTGTCTCTCTTCTGGCTTATGGTACCATGCATACTGTGAAATTTGGCCTGGGATAAGGCATGACAGTTGCACAGAGCCAGTCTTGTGTCTGGGAGTCTAGGACCTGAGCATTAAAACAAAGGCTGAAAAGGAAATGGTGATCTGATTTTAAAATGAAACATAATGAGGCAGTGCACGGAAAGGCCAGAGGAAAAATTAGTGGTCATAGGGTTTCTTTTAAAAAGCTGAAATTAAATTCCTAAGAAAGAGTTAAAAAAACCCAAACAGCAGGGCAAGGGAGCACCAGGTGCTGCTGTGACACCAGTGTGGATGAGGGAAGGAGAGCTGCGGTCAGGTTTTGTTGCTGCCGGCTGTAGTCAGTGGCAGGGGAATGCCTGCTCCCCATGTGAGCAACTCCCTCAAGTCACGGCCCCTTCCTGGAGAGTTTCTGTGCTGCACCAACCCTGGCAAATTCCCTGTGACATGCAGCTTCAGGTAATTGTTTTGCTCCTGTTGAGCAGAGAGATTCCTGCTGGCATTGTTACTGGCTTGGGATGCTGTCCCGGAGTGGCTAGCTGGTAAGGGCTGGTGCCGGGAGTGGGAAGGACTAACAGCTGGCAGTGTCCTACGTGCAGAAGTGTCACCACTGGGTCTTTCAGGAGGGAGAGATGGCTCCCTGAAGGATTCAAGAGGAAAATGTGAAAGTATTCCTCTCCCTGCCTCCAATAATAAACTTGAAATGGCCAGAGGAAGAAGCACTTAGCTCTTGTGAAAATGTTTGGCTTATTGAAAAACCCTGGAGACATTAGCACTTCACTGATTTGTACAGAGGCTCTGCACCGGTAAAGGACTTGCCAGCTTTTATGCACTGCCCCACCAATCTAAATTAATTTGAGATCTTTGGGACTGACTCCAAAGGTGATAAAATCGGTCAGCTTTCATTTCCTCTCATCCTTTGATCTCTCTCCTGAGGCTGCCTTCGATGGAACATAATGAATTGATTTTATTGTTATTCTTGATGATGAGATGACATGGCCTTAGTGGGAAAAAAAACAGAAATCAAGAAGATTTTTTTTTTCCCCTCCAAAAGGATTTAAAGAATTTTAATTTACTGGGGCTGTTTCAGGGAGGGTGCATTGCTTTCTACTGCTCTGTCTTCATTCATATGTAAAGTATTTCCCTTCTGTGTGAGGTTTCTGTAGTTAGATGGTGTAAAGGTGGATCTCTAAAACTCTGAAGCTGCCATTGTGATCCATCTGTCCTCTATTCTTAAAAGAAAAACACAGAGAGTGGTTATCAAATCCACTTTTGTGTATTTCTGTGATGAACAAAAAATATTTTTGATGAGAAAGTATTTGTGCACTGTCTGTGTACAGATTCAGATTGCATCAGGTTGGAAGGGACCCTCAAAAGTCATCTTGTCCAACCCCCCTGCAGTGAGGAGGGACACCACCAACTAGATCAGGCTACCCAGAGCCATACTGAGTTTAATCTTGAATGTCTCCAGGGGCAGGTCCTCAAACACATCCATAGGCAACCTATTCCAGTCTTTTATCTCTCTCATTCTGAAGACTTCCTTCTTTATATAAAATCTAAATCTGCCCTGCTCCAGTTTCAACCCATTGGCCCTCATCCTATCGCTACAAGCCCTTCTAAACAGTCCCTCCCCAGCCTTTCTGAAAGTCCCCTTCAGGTATTCAAATGCAGCTATAAGGTCTCCATAGAGCATTCTCTTGTCCAGGCTGAATAGGTCCAATTCCTTCAGCTTGTCTTCATAGAAGAGGTGCTCCAGCCCTCTGATCATCTTTGTGGCCCTCCTCCAGACCCACTCTATCAGGTCCATGATTCTCTTGAGTTGAAGACTCCATAGCTGGACACAGCATTCTAGGTGATGTCTCACCAGAGCAGCGTGGCAGAAATCACCTCTCTACACCTGCTGGCCACGTTTATGTATTATTCACCAAGCATTAAAATACTTTTGAACAATCTTTCCGCACATTCCTTTCCATGCACCTTACAGAAAACTCTTTAACAAGGTCTATCTGTAGTTGGCTCTAAATCCCTCTGGACACTGGACTTTGGCTGGAACATTTTGGCACCAAAGCAGAGCAAAGTCTGAATCTTCTGAGATTGTCAGTGATATTAAAGAGCCTGGCAGCTGTTTGACAAATGGGGTTAAAAATCCCCCCAAAACTACACACTTTTGAATAGGGGTTGCCATTTCTGCTGGATATATAGCAAGGAAGATATTTACTGTTCCTGCCTTTGAGACAGGACCTCCTAGAACATATGGAAATGTCTCTTCCTAAGAGTAATGTTTTAAAACTGCCTTACACTGCTCTTTGCCTGTGCTATGCCAGTGTATATAACAATATCTTTGACTACTTAGCTTTCCAAAGTGTATATTCCACTGGTTTGGTCACACATTGAGTGACAAGTAAAACAGTAAGCCTCAAGACTTCTGAAGGCTGTTTGTTTGGTTTTTTTTTGTTTGCTTCTCTTTAATGTGTTAGTACTCTAAGGATTTATAAATGCTGAAGTCAGTGAAAAAAACTTGCCAGAAACACTCTTATCCCAAATAAAAGTTGTTTCTTTTTCCATCCAGTGCCTCATCCCACACTTCTATTATCTGACCTGTTCCAAGCTGAGGTGTTTGCAGTAATGAGTACTCTGAGATTGTCTACATAAGGAACAATAAATGAGGTGATTAGTCAATACACAAATAATTGCTTAAATGATTTAAGCATTTAATAAGTATTGAATTATTTAAATGGTTATGGATTATGTAACCACCTCCTCCCACCACTTTCCTCTCAGGCAGAAGGATTAATGTAGGTTTCCTACTGCCATGTACCTGCTCAAGCTAATTCTTCATCTGGTAATGGCTCGTAACCCTAACCAGCAGCAAGCTCTACACTCTATCTTTGCTTCCTCTGCCTTCACTCTTCGTGGATGTTTTCAGTAGGTACAAGTCTATGTGTATAGAAACATTGTCCTAAAAGGAAGGAAGCATCATTGCCTTTGGGAAGACTTCAGTGGAGCCTCAGAGGGAGCTGGTGCGAAGCACCACAGGTGTCTGTAAATGCATATCTAGGTTAGATCTTTCTGTTACAAATCTCCCAATACTGCAGGCAACCCTCTTTTCACAAACTGACTGTGCCCCTTCTTGGATCTAATTTATTTTTTTACCTCCTTTCTGTTGAGAAAGAGCTGTTTCCTGGATTTTTTCTAATCATCAGTCTGAATGTATGTGAACTTGGTTTACAACCAAACCTAATTCACATCTCTGTCTTAATACTGCCTTTTATTCTCAGTAATTCTGCTCCTTGCCTAGTGCTTTCAGTGCTATATATGGACAGAAATAATAACTTTTAAAGTCAGCTTTTATGAGGGACTCTTCCTGTCTGTCATTATCTTAGTTTGGTTTTGTACTTCAGTACCTCTTCAAGGTGAAACATTTTTGAGGTGTATTTAAAGGGGTGTGGTTAGTAGGTTGAGAAAGGTTCTCCTGCCCCTCTACTCTGCACTGGTGAGGCTGCATCTAGAGTATTGTGTCCAGTTCTGGGCCCCTCAGTTCAAAATGGACATAGAACTGCTTGAGCGAGTCCAGCACTGAGCCACAAAGATGATTAAAGGAATGGAACATCTCTGTTATGAGGAGAGACTGAGGGAGCTGGGGCTCTTTAGCTTGAAGAAGATTGAAGATTGAGGGGTGACCTCATGAATATTTATAAATACGTAAAGGGTGAGTGCCAGGAGGGTGGAGCCAGGCTCTTGGTGATGCCTAGTGACAGGACAAGGGGCAATGTGTGTAAGTTGAGACATAGGAAATTCCATGTAAACATGAGGAGGAATTTTTTCACTGTGAGTGTGACAGAAGACTGGAACAGACTGCCCAGGGGAGTTGTGGAGTCTCCCTCTCTGGAGATATTCAAAACCCACCTGGATGTGTGTCTGTGTGATCTGGTCTAGGTGATCCTGCTGTGGCAGGGGGGTTGGATTAGATGATATTTTGAGGTCCCTTATAGCCTCTGACAATCTGTGGTTCTGTGATTCTTGGCCACGCATGACTGAGTTAGACATGCAAATACCACTTCTCTAAGCATCCCCAGCCACATCAAATGCAGCATCTATCAGAAGAATAGAGAACACAACACCTTAAGCCAGTGCTTAAAGCAATGACTTGATCATGCCTTGGATGCTTAGTGCATTTCTGCTCTTCTTAGCTTAGAGATGGTATGCTGAAACTGACAATAGTGCAGCAGAGGTGGTCAGGTATATGGATGGACTTTGAACACGAGGCCTGTTCAGCCTGGAAGAGAGGCCACTTGGGAAGGTATGTTAGAGATCTACAAAATTTGGGAAATGGCTGCTGCAGATTGGCTGTTCCTTATTTCGTGCCACACAGGAATTAGGGGACAGGTGATGAAATTACTGGGAACTAGCTTGAAAACAAGAAAAAGGGTTGATTTCCCATGCGATAAGCAGTACATGTAAGAAAGTTCTTGTTGAAGGATTCAGAGAACTTACACCATCTCAAGAGTAGACTTAGAATGATTTGTAAGAAAAATCCATTGTGAGTTGCTTAATAGTCAAACCACAACTAACAAAGGAAATCCCCTGAGCTGAAAATGTTTCAAGGCTTCGAGAGTATCAGAGGGAAGTCTTACATGTGCTTCTCCTATTCTTATTCTTCCTGTTCTTACTCTGATCACCCTTGAAGACCTGGTGATGGTCTTGGAGGACCCTTGATCTGAAGTAGCATGGCCTTTTGCATGTTATTACCATTACATCTTGCGCCACTGCTTTAGGCCACGACAACAATTACCTCTCTCCTTGACTGACATATCTTGGGATCACTTTTGCTTCACTTGGTAGCTTAAGTCACCCTATAATTAACTAATGCTCCCTGCTCCTCCTCATCCTCAGTCATCTCCAGATAATGACCCTTCAGCTTATGGTGGCAGTACTCACTATTACTCCATGAATATACTAACTTGTGTTGAGTAGCTTTGAATCTCATCACATTTTTTGTCTTCAGTCACCTTGCTCCTCCAGTTCCCTCCCCTAGAAAAAACAGGACCTATCTTCTTTATGTTATGAGCAAATAGCAGCAGCACACTTGCTTTGTAAATCAAGGTCTCTTGCAAAAACATTAAAGATGTGGCCAAGGTTGCTCCCTGAGTAGCTTCTCTATGGACTGACACTTCCCCTTTTGCCAAAAGTCACTTCTATCTCTTCTTCACCTACTTCCTTCCCACTTTGAAATTCTGTTGCTTGGACTGTGATTTTGCACAACCTGTGA
This sequence comes from Psilopogon haemacephalus, assembly GCA_013396835.1. Taxonomy (NCBI): domain Eukaryota; kingdom Metazoa; phylum Chordata; class Aves; order Piciformes; family Megalaimidae; genus Psilopogon; species Psilopogon haemacephalus. Next base: position 171,996 of record VWZI01021459.1, on the reverse strand, counting down.
ATACAGAGAACCCTCTGGGCTGGGTCTTCATAGTCAGGTAGCACAGGCTTAACCCTCCTCTACAGAATTCAGTTGCAGTCTCCCCATGCCTATGACTTGGTGGTGATGGACCAGCATTAATTTCACCAAAAAAAAAGTCAGCTTGGGTCTTTTTTTCAATGTGAGGCAAATTACAAATTACACTGCCATATTCCTGCAAGGTAAGAAATATTTTTAAGTGGGACACTTGACCCTTAAAACAGAAGATTATTAGAATTATTATTTTTCAGTCTAAAATTTGGACAGCATTTATAAAGATGTCATCCCCAGGGATTTTGGATCAGGATGGCAGCAGTATCTAGCACCTACATGTGCAGTTGAGAAAGAACCTGTCCTGTGGTTGAATAGCTGTACCTGTCTTTCTAGCCTTTTGGGTATTTGTCTATGTTGTGAGAGACATATGAAATTGTGTGTAGACCCTGTGCAGTTATTTTTGTGCACACAGAGCAGAGCTTTTTGGGCACTGGTACTTCAGGGGTTTATATCAGAGGAACGTGGTAGAGTAGGCATTTCCAGATGCTAATCCAGATTTTTCCAGGTGCTCATTTCCATGTGCCTCTCCTGTGGGGTTGCTTCTAGCTGTTGCAACCCATCTTTAAGACCTGGCTTCATAATATGCAAAACAAGACCAAGTAGCTTCAATATAATCAATCAATGTCACTCTCTGTCTTGTAAAAAAAAAAAAAAGAAAAAAGAAAAAAAGAGATTGTTTGGCAGACCTGGGGTCTGCAGAGAGGTTCTCACTCTCCAAATCTTTATTTACAGGAACAGGCCAAAGAAAATTTGCCTTTTGATGGAGTTGCCAAAAACAAGTAGTGCAGGGTAGGACAAGTGCTATAGTCAGAGAGCAAATAGAGTTCTTGAAAATTTCATGTGTCAGCTGCTTTTTTGGCAGGATCTTGTAACATAACTGTAGCTTTAAAAAGTGAGATCAGTGAAAGTGTGGTTAAGTGAATGTTCCAGAAACTCCGTTTGCATGCACGAGCATAGCTGCAGGGTGCCTGCCCTCCCAGCCAGCCCCTCACTATTTTGCCCATGCTGTTCTCTCTATGGACTCAACAACATTGCTCCGGGGAAAACCAAATTACTTGGAATTTAGCAAAAGGTTGCTTGGTTACTTAATCATTATACTGGCTCACTTGCAATTTCCACCATCCTGTGGTATGTGTTTAATGGAGACTCAAACAATGATATTCACATTGATTGTAATTGGATAGACTTTCCATTGGCATAAATGGACAGAGCACCACAGGACTTAGGACATGTGCCTTCAAATTTCAGTGCAGGGTCTATAGTTTAAATCATCTGCCTGCAGAGAAAGGGAATTTTTATATTGTCTAGACTCAGTAATTAATTGCCTTGTGATTGTTCATCGATTGAATACAAACCCCTGCCATTGAGAACACTTGCATTTAATTTGCAGGAGTGTGATGGAAGCTGCTTAATTATATTATCTCTCATTGCTGATGTGCATGGCAAGAACTGTAATTTTACTATCCTCAGTTTAAAAACAACCATTTGGAGCTTTTAGTGCTAGTGACACTGATTTCTAAACAACATTAGGAACAGCATTTCTTCCTCTCCTGTCATGTGGTCAAGGCTGATTTACAATTGCACTTTCAGTGAGTGAATGAGAAAGAATTATATTTTCCTTCTCTGCTCATGGCAATGTCTTTTCCTCATTGCTAAAGGAAGTTGCAACATGGTGGTGATGTCTCTTGAAGTGTAACAATCACTCAGATAGCACTTGTCTCATACTTGCTTGTTTGTAAATTTTCAAGGAGGGTAAATATTTTCACCTCCTTAAATGAGGGCAATGAAGACTAGTCAAGTGAAGTGATCCATGTTGGAAAGAAAACACACTCTTCTTGATGTTTATGCACTTGTATCACCTCCAGTTTATTATGAATCACAACTCAACTCCTTCTAAGTGACTTAAAGTGGATCTTCTCTCTGAGGTCATTTGTTCACAGCTGTAGAGAAACAGCATCTAATGGAAACAAGCTTCGTAAGTGGACACAAATCTAAATCTTACATGTAAGGTAGCTCATAAGGTTTACATATCAAGACAAATACAAATAGTAGCCAGTTGTGAAGACACAGCTGAATTCTGTGTGTGTGTGAGTGAGTTGGTTTTTTTTGAATTTACCATCTACTAGCTTCAAAAAAAGGCTCCCTAGTTCTTTGCACATGAAGGGGGAAATCAAGAGAAGATCCCTGCATTCTCCATATCAGCATCACTTTTTCATGCATGTCATTGTAAATGTCATCATATTACCCACTAGTCCCTGTTTCTCTGCACTAAAGTGTTCTTGTCTCCTTGTCTATTGCTTATACAGAAGCTACTTCCTTTTTTAGCCTTTATATGAGTCTTTCACTCTACCCTTTGTAATTCTGCTGTATACTTTTTGAAACAGAAGGGCAAAATTCAAGATGTAGCTGTACAATGATTATATCTTGTCTGTGCTAAAGATACTTTGCAAAGGCCTGAAGGCATGGAGGTGTTGGTCTACAAGATGGTCATGCATTTGTATTCACTACGCTGCACAGCTTTATGTGGACTGTGTTGGCTCTATCTCTCTGTTGGAGATGCCTGTGGGAGGACAGATGACAAGAGAGCACAAAATAAGAGAATGCTGCCTGCAAACTTTCCCAGTTGCTGTAGCCATAGACACACTCGCTTTGTAGACTGAGGTGTCTCCAGAGACTGGATAAGTAAGTGGTAGCTGAGGAACAAGATGCAGAGGGTGCTGCCACAGGGATAGTAACAGGTATGTGCAGCACAGCCAGGAACACTTCCTTGCTCTGAGCAATCATGTTTGAGATCTTCAGCAGTCTGTAAATCACTGCAGGTGCTGATCCTTTTCTTCCATTTAATCCATTGACTAATACATATAAAAACTGTACTTGGAAGTAGATAAAAATGAGCCCCACTGATCACAGTGTAATGAAGCTGAGTTTCTTGCTGAGCCTTGGCAAACTATAGTGCCTATTGATGTGTCCCTCTACAGAACTAATTCCTAGTTCTTTCAGTTATTTCTCTTCACAGGACGGGATAAGAGGAAGAAAATATCTCATGGCCATGTGCAACGCGGCAACTTATCTTGGTAGCTTAGACTTTGTTTAGTAAAAAAAAAGGGAGGTTGTAGCCAGATGGGGGTTGGTCTCTTCTCCCAGGCAACCAGCAGCAGAACGAGGGGACACAGTCTCAAGTTGTGCTGCAGGATGTATAGGCTGGATGTTAGGAAGAAGTTCTTCACAGAGAGATTGATTTGCCATTGGAATGGGCTGCCCAGGCAGGTGGTGGAGTCACTGTCCCTGGAGGTGTTCAAGAAAGGACTGGATGGGGCACTTAGTGCCATGGTCTAGTTGATTGGATAGGGCTGGGCGATAGGTTGGCTTGGATGATCTTAGAGGTCTCTTCCAACCTGTGTGATTCTATTCTATTCTAAAATAGACATTGCTGTGCTCTTCAGCCTTGTTCTTAGAGATGAGTACCACATCCACTGTGCCTTGATCTCATTAAAACATCATTTTCATAAATACTTGTAGTAATAATGCAAATCTGCCACACCATTTTTTCCCCCCAAAAAATGTAGTATTAACTGGAGATGAGACTATTGATTGAAAGAAAAGAATGAGCTATGTGGTGAATCTGCTGAAACTGTTTGAGGGCATTGTGGGAGTTATTGTTCCAGGTCAGGTCTATGGCAAATAGTTGTCATCGCTGTGATCATTAATATGTATTGGATCTGTGCTGCCAAGAGGCCTATGTATGCAAGGCAGAACACACTCTTCACATTTCCTAGTTCTGCAAAGGAAGTATTTTATGGAAAGACTAATTTAATCAAGATTTTATTTTATTATTTCAGAGCAGAGCTTGCCTGTACTACTCTGTTCATCTCTGACCTCCCAGTATAAAAATGCATGGACCTGTTGGGAGAAGGCCACAAAGATAATAAAGCAGCTGGAGCCACTTCCCTACAAAGATAGGTTGAGAGAACTGGCACCAGGGACACTTTATTGAACCTTTCAGTATTTAAAGAGGGCCTAGAGAAGGGATGAGGACAGATATTTTAGAAGGTTATGTAATGGTAATACAAGGGGTAAAGGCTTTAAAGTGAAAGAGGGTAGATTTAGATTAGATGTAAGGAAGAAATTTTTCACTGTGAGAGTGGTGACACACTGGCATAGGTTGCCAGAGAAATTGTGGATGTCCCCTCCCTGGAGGCATTCAAGATCAGGTTGGATGGAGCTTTGAGCAACCTGACCTAGCAGGAGGTGTCCCTGCCCATAGCAGGGGCATTGGACCTAGGTGATCTTTAAGGTCCCTTTCAATCCAAACCATTCTATGATTGCATGATTTCACAGAAAATCTGCATAGCTTTAGGTACTGAAAAATACACACTTCTGTGCTTTCACCAATGTATGTCTCCTGGCTGACAATATTACAATAGATTCTGCTACTGTATTCCATTGAAGAGAAAATCTTGATCATAAGAATGAGTGGCACAACCTCTTGGTCATTTCAGAGGGATGCTAGGCTCGTTTTGTTTTGCTTTGTTTCTTTCTTTCTTGATCTTTAAAATGGGGCAAATGAATTTCTGTGCTGGAGAGAGTGCTGTCACTTGTATGAGCAGGAAATGACTTTGTTCTTGACAGTTAAATCCACCCATCTGAGGCCACTCTTGGGTGATTCTCACAGAGGTGCTACTGTAAGCAGCTGGCTGAGGTGAAAAGCCTCCCTCAACTCTGTGGTCTTTGTCTTCCACTCACCTGTGTCATGCAAGGTTTGATTGTGCAAAGGCACTGCAGATACATCTTCAGGGGCTATTTCCAGCAATTCTTTCCCGCCTGTCCATTCATCTGTCACTGCAAGAATTTGGGTTTTATGTGTCTGTTTAACTTCAGTTCTTTACCATGAGGGTAGTGGATGGAACATTGGAACAGGTTGCCCAGGGAGGTAATTGAGGCCCTATCCTTGGGAATATTCAAGAACAGGCTCAACAGGGCAAGCAGAATTAATCTTATGAAAAGTGACTGAAGGAGTTGGGGCTGTTTAGTTTGAAAAAAAAGGAGGCTGAGGGGAGACCTCATTGCTGTCTACAGCTACCTGAGAAGCCATTGTGGAGAGGTTGGTGCTGGTCTCTTCACACAGGTCGTTAGTGATAAACCAAGAGGGAATGGCCTCAAGCTGCAACTGGGTAGGTTTAGACTGGATAATAAGAAAAAAAAATTCACAACAAGAGTGGTCAAGGGTTGGGATGGACTGCGCAGGGAGGTGGTTGATTCACCAACCCTGGATGTGTTTAAAAGTTGTTTGGATAGGGTGCTTGGGGATATGGTTTAGGAGGACCCTCGTAGAGTAAGGATATTGGTTGGACTTGGTGATCCTGAGGGCCTTTTCCAGCCTGAACGTTTCTGTGATTCTGTAACGGAGAATGTCCCTTCTCACTGCAGGGGACTAGATGACCTTTGGAGGTCTTTTCCAACCCAAACAATTCTACGATTCTATTAATCTCTGCCTGCCCAAAATAGTGCCATATTTCTTTTTCTTTCTGTCATATGTGTTCTCTGGACATATATATTTCCATATAAATACAGCATGGCTGAAGGGCTTTTCTCACTAAGACAAACCTTGAAAGTTAAAGTGGTAACTAGAAATAAGTCACTGGGAGGTGCACTTTATTTTTCACCCTAGATAACACCTGCAGACCGTGCCCTTCCTGGGTAAGAGGCAGGAAGTCTTGATAACCCAGCACACCAGCTACATGCTCATGTGTTCTGCACACTATTAGTGTGCCTTTCCTAAAAACGTGTTGTACTGTTGTTTTGTTCATAGACAGAGGGAGGGTCTGGCTGCAGGCTGCAAACGGCAGCCGTGAGATGGGTTTGTCTGCAGAGCTGAGGTTTGCGTCAGTGAGGTTAGCAGTCTTGCAGACTTACCTCTAAGTTCCAAAAGGTTTTGTACTGTGACTTGTCACATGAGTTTGCATCGGAGCTGATACTCACACAGATAGTGTACCACATGTAGAAGCAGGTCCTTCACCAGACATCTTTTGTAACAGCCTCATCTCTGCTGTGTTCACCAAGGGGGAGACTGGTACTCTCCAGGCAGCTTTGTTTCATCTTCATGCATTTCTCTGACCTTCTCAATTTGATCATTAAACAGTTGAGGCCTTGTTGGAGCCATTTTATAATTTTACTGCTGCATCTGCTTTTGCTCCTGACAGCAGCATCTCTTCTTTTGTTTCTGCTGTCAGAAGTGATTCATTTGTGTTCTCAAGAGATACAGACTCTCAAGAGCTCATGGAAATACATCTTTTATGTGCTCCATGTGATGATTCTCACAGTGACCTGTGTAGGAGTTTCTGTTTCTACCAGGTAGCTGGGCTAGCAAAATTTGCTACCCCACACTGCTGTTATGCCACTATTGACTAAAACCCTGAGCAGACACTGACAGTTTGATGGCGTGGAGCACAGAACTGGGAACTGAGATCTGCACTGGGCTTCCTCTCTTGCTGTTTCACAGGGATACAAAGCAGGAGTAATTTCCCAGAAGGTAAAGCCCACTGCTGTCAAAGCCTCAGGAGTACAGACATCTCTGGCAGAAAATTCTTGGCAAGTGCAATCTTTCTTGGAGGCTCTTCTGTCAGGTGCAGGTACTGGACCATTCTGTTGCAAAGAGGTCGCTCCCACAGCCCCTCCCAGTGCTGCGGTTTGTGGTTTTTCAGGTCAGCTGGCAGCAAGGGGAGGAAATGCACTTGCTTTTCAGCCTGCCAGCCTGGAGCTTGCAGACCTAGTCCTCAGATGTTAAAAAGTGTGCATGCTTCACACAGCACATTATGGGCTGGGTTCTCCACGATTTGGCCCTCAGGAGCAGCTCCTTCTCCTCCAGGGCCTGTATTTCAGCTTCTTTTAGGTCTTTTAACACTATAGTTGTTTTTCAGAGACATGGTAATGGGAGTTCATGGTGTCAAGAGAAGAGCTTGTCTTTCCAGTAACTGCCCTTTATGAGATGAGGCTGTTTTTGTCATGCAGGGAGTGTAGAAAGCATGGCACAGACCATCCTGGCAACCGGGAGCATTTGCTCTGAACTAGATTGCAATGACAGGAGAGGTAAAGGTGTGATCTTAGTATCAGTGCTCCAGTGCCCAGGGGCTGGGGAATCTGTATTACAATTCATTTATTCTCTCACTTTGCAACTCCCTGAAGTTACCTAGAAAGCTTACTACTGCTGGGGAGTCTTTTGCTTTACCTGTGAGTATGCTGTGAGATGGGGAGCAGCAGTAGATGAGTGATCTTGGACATCCCAGAGGTATAGGGCTGTCTTGAGCACTGTCAGAACACAGGGCTACTTGGAGGTAGGGCTTTTCTTCCTGTGGTTATGGCCTCTCTGTCATGTCCACAAGCATCACATTTGGGCACGGGCTCTTAGTTTTACAAGTGGATAGGAGAGCCATTTACCTGTCCCTAGGAGAATGAATCCTTTAATATGCAACAATCTATAATGCATAGGGTAAGTTTCAATGTGTGGGGTACAATGCAGATATGGTTTCCTCCACAATCACTGAGTACCAAAAGGATTTGTTCAGCTTTTATTTAATTTTAATGTAACACCAGTATTTGGAATCAGACTACAAAGATCAAAGAAGGGAAGGCAAGGTAGTAAACAAGACTGAAGGTCTATTTCATTGCCTGTCACAATCACATTGAGAAAACCTGGCCCTTTCATTACAAGCAGTGGCATTAAGCTGCCCTGACAGAGTTATCTGGTCATTAATTTTTCTATAACAGTGTGATCAGTGTGGGATCTGGGATAAAATAGGTCTTCAGACTGGCTTGCCTTATGGCAGCAAAGAGAGAAAGATTCACAAATCAGAGGCAATGAAGGGTGCATTCCCAAAAGTGCTGTTGTGAAGGACAGACTGAGATTTTTTTCCCTCTGGGCTGGAAACAAACACCTGCAGCTGATGGGATGGAAGAAAAGGAGGAGGTAGGTCATTTGACTAGCATAGTATTTTGTACTGAGCAGATTGCTTCCACAGGGGTACTATTTTCCGTGATCACTAGGCTTTACCACACTCTTGCTGTAGGAGTGAATGAGTATGTTTATGCTAAGATGCTTAGCATATTCTAGCAGCTCTTTATAAAGATCATTATCTATAATTAGGAAAGTGTGCGTAACTGTTACTGCTCTTGTGCTAAAAATTGCTGCAAATGGAGCTGAGGGGTGAGAGGATTATAATTTAGACATCAGATAATTGAACTTAATTTGCTTAAGAGAACTACTAGTTGTGGCCACTTGAAACAGTAGGTTTTAAGCTCAGGAATAAAATGCTTTTCTAAAAGTACTTAGTGTTGCTTTTCATATCCGTGTCAATATTTCCACTAGAGATAAATGGTTTTGTGACTGAAACTTAGCATATGAAAATGTCAGTCAGAGCACTGCTGAATATAATGGTCTTGATTTTGCCTTTTCTCACAGATGTCTGAAATTAGAAACTGGCTGCCATTTCTTAAACTTTAGTCAGCTCTGCTAAACTGTGGTGAAGTTCACTGATCCCTTTCACACTGACCAAATTTACAGGTGTGGTTTAGAGATGCATTTGCTGCCTCTGTGATCACAAGTGTGGTAACAGTGGATTCAGATGTGGCTAACAAAGGTACCTATGAAGTTAGGCCCAAGGCACGAGCCTGGCCCAAGGTTTCACCGTCTGTTCTGTGAAAGGCTGTACTACCTTTACTTGACTTCAGAAAGGAATCACTAAGTGAACATGGTTAGATCCACAGTATCACTTACTGCATTTGCATTGGTATCCAGCTACCCTCAGATTCGCCAGATCTGCTCTGAGGCCAGCACTGTTTGTGTATGATGTGGCTACCAGGACTGCAGACTGCTAGCATTACAACATGTGTGATGGAGAGCACTTGGATTATGTGGACCGTGGGCATCTGTACAGCCCAAACTTATAGGTATCTGCGTGAGGGTGAATTTCGCCCTTGCTCTCTGTATCCCATGTCTGTAGCCTCTTCAAATGTCTTTTTGAGGATCCTGATATATAATTTCTCACTTCCATAAAAAATGGACGCTAGGTCCCATGCTTTCAAAGCAATTTATTTTTGAATGCCCGTGTGACATTCTCAGTTTTGTTAATGTAGCTGGTTCTTTTCTGGTTTCCGTCTTATTCTCAGAAGTCTAGAGCTGGAAATTATCTGCTTGTCTTAGCTGATATGCGAAATAAAATCTATGATGCTGATTATATGGTCTTGACAGTGTGTGATATTTAGGGTTTTGTGCTATCCTCTGGATATGAGTCAGTGCTGACTAAACAGTTGTTCATTTTCTTGGGTTCCTATGCTGCAGCCTAACCACTGGAGCATCAGACAGTGTGTGCTGATGGGCTCCACGGGCAGGACACTGGTGACTGCCAAGGCTGTAGATGGGAGATGAAGGGACCTGTGTTGACCAAAGCTCTATCACTAGATAGGCAGGCAAAGCATGGCATAAAAGTCATGGAAATAGTACTTGCCATGGTACATTTCCCACAATTACCCACAGTTATACATGAAACCTTGAATCTAAAGGTATTTCAGCAAGGTTATCTTGCTGTCTTGAAAAGAGTGGATATTGAACCTGGAAAACACAGTTCTAAGTATGTGTACAGGATGGGTGCTGAGCTGGCTCAAGTTGTGAAGCAGAAATCCACTGGTCAAACCTTAAGTGTGTGCTCAGAGTTTCTCTTGGTAAAGGCTAATTGTCCAGCAGCTAGGGAGAATGAAGCAGGTTTCTAGAGAAAACCATCCTTGTGTAAGTTAAAATCATAGAATCATAGACCTGTAGAATCACAGAGTGGCTTAAAATGGAAGATCATCCAATTCTAACATCCCTACCATAGGCAAGAACACTTCCTGCCAGATTGTATTGCTTGAAACCTCAGCCTGGTCTTAAATATCTCCAGTGATGAGGTATCCACAACTTCTCTGGACAACTTGTTCCATTGTCTCACCACTCTCATAGTAAAGAACATCCTAATATGTAATGTAAATCTACCCTGCTCTAGTTTTAAAACATTATCTCATGTTCTATCACTGCACAACCTTGTAAAAAGTCCCCAGCTTTTTTGTAGGCCCCCTTCAGGTACTGGAAGGCCACTGTCAGGTGTCCCTGGAGCCTTGTCTTCTCCAGGCTGAACAGACCCAGCTGCTTCAGCCTGTCCTCACAGGAGAGGTGCTCCACTCCTCTGATCATCTTTGTGTCCCTCCTCTGAATCCTCCCCAAAAGATACATGCCCTTCTTGTGTTAAGGGCTCCAGAACTGGATGCAGTATTCTAGGCGTGGTGTCGCAGTGAGCCATTGTCTGTGGAGAATTATGGGGCAAGGATTTTTAATTTTACCTGTTGGATACTGTATAAATGTGTTATGAAGAGGATCTGATTGTCTGTTCCTTGTATCTCAGCTATCATCCCTGTTGATCAGATCATAGAGCAAATTTCCAAATGACAAAGAACAAGGGAAGAAGAAATTAACTGGCTCTAACTAGAAATCTATTCCATAATGTCCGACAGCTTAAGAGGAGTCTGCTCCAGCTCAGGTAAAAGAATCTCCTACAGATCACAGAGTAAGTAATCAAGGAGATTTATGTGCAAAGCTAGTTTAAAAAAATACTATCTTCTGAAGTAATTATACAAAACTCTACCGAGTATTTTTAGTGTATTCTGCATGTATGTTCATGCTAGCTCTCCACCTCAATAAGTTTTAAATCCATTGTCTAATTTCAGTCAAATTTAGCAAACGGAAACTATCAAAGATTCCTTCCATGGACCTTTACGCTGTAATGGCCCAAAAACCATGTGTGGCTTCTAGAGCCTCTTTTTGTACTATGCAAGAAGAGGCTGAAAGGCTTAGGTTGAAGTCAATGAGAGAGCAGCAGGGCAGCTAACAGACACATGGATGCTAGCTGTCCAGCAGACCTACACTGCTGATCCATTTAGCCTCTTAGGCTACATCTGTCCTGCTGCCACCATGTTTGTGTTTTAAATGGTTGATTGCTGCAAAAAAGATCCCAGATGTGAAGTAACATACATGCAGTATTGGTGGCAAGGGGACTAAGTTGCAGGGGTGAGCAAGGGAGCTAAGCTATTAGATAATGAAGACATCCTTTATGTACCTTAAGCATCATCTCTGTACTGCACAGAACTTAAATGAATTTGGCTTGACCGAATTGTAGGACCTCTTTCTTTAGATAGTTCTTGGGCATCACATGCACTTGAGGATGAGGATTCCACCAGAGACTGGGAAACTGTGGGGTTGGACATTAGAAAAATGAGCACTAAGTATCTTTTAGGACATAATCCTAAAGTGAGTACCTTTAGGACATAGGAATGGTGGAAGGAAGGGTGTGAATGCAAACATTTAGGGGTTGGAACTAGATGATCCTTGTGGTCCCTTCCAACCCTGACTGATTCTATGATTCTATGATTTAATCTAGAAAATGTGCTGCAGCAGTGATTTTGTAATGGCTCTTAACACCCTTGATTAGATGTGGCTGTGGCAGGGAATGCTTCATCATCTGACATGAGCTATTGCAACCTAGCAGAGAAATGACTGAAGAAATAACTGTCTACTCCAGAACCACTGACTGTGTGCTACCATCACTTGGGCAGAAGGAAGGTACAACTGAGTATCCATCTGCAATAGTCATTGCTGGCTTATTGGCTTGATTATTCTCATCGGATATGTATTCACTCAACAGATCACAGCAACCCCAAAGAGATTAATTATGTGTATTTTTAAATTCCCTAAGTGCACATTTGCATAACTAGCATTTTTAAATATTCATAAATACGTATTTGCTTGATAGATTTTAGCAGCATCATTTGCAGCTTCAAAAGGGACCTTTACTTAATCAAACCAGAAATGTTAATCATTTCTTGGGGCTCAGACATATGATCAGCATATTGTGGCACAATAAATACATTGAACATCAGCTGGGGTGCAGTAATTGACTGTATGCTCCTACTCTATGGCACATGAGAGGAAATCTGACCCAGCTTAACCCCCTATCGCTGCGGTTTACCCAGGCAGCCTTTGCATTTACCACAGACAGAAGGCAGACTCAGACATAACTGACAGGGAACAGCTCATTTGAGCTAAATGGATCCTGCATCCTTTCTCAGTGACAAAAGCTTTGCAAGGATGGCACTGCAGACATTCCCAGAGAGGGTGTGTGTCTGCACAGCACTCCTCACCCTCAGCCTCATAAGATATGCCCATAGTGTTAAATAGAAAAGGCCAGGAAAGAAGCCTAAAGTCCCAAAGCTGTGATGGATTTCATTGCACAACTCATGCCCTGTCTCTCTTTTGGACTACTTCAATGATCTGCCTCAAAAATACAGTCCAAAGCCCAAACACCCACCAGAGTCTTGGGAACAGACCATACTGTCCACTAAAAGGGTGCTGGGTGTGGCTGCCTTCACCCTGCACAGTCATCCAATGCTATCTCAGAGGGCTGGTACCCTCTACTATGCCCGAGGAGTGCACAACATGGACTCTTAGTGCCACAATAATATGGTCCTGAGGTGGAGCCAAGTCCTCACTCCTTCAGACATTTTCAGTTAAGTAAAGCATGAAAAATACTGCTACTCAGTAACTGGAACAGGCTCCTCAGAAAATTATGATGGCACCAAGACTATCAGAGTTCAAGGAGCATCTGAATAACATTGTTAGTCATGTGGTTTAGTTTTAGGTAGCCCTGTGAGGAGTATGGAATTGGACTCAGTAATCCTTGTGTGCCCCTTCCAACTCGAGATATTATCTGACTCTGTGATACTATTAGAAGACACCGCAGTGAGAGAGATCCAGGGGTCATGTGCTGTGCAGTACAGACACAGCCTGTCTGCCATCAAAGAGCTGGTCCCAAGGCATCATGATTTTGGGCTGGTCTGCACATCCCTCTGCTGCAGCAGTATAGAAAGAACTGCTGAAGCTGTCAGCAGTTGAGTGGACTTGTATCTCAAATGCTAACCAATACGCACTTCCCCATTCCTCTCTCTGCCTGACTGTATGCTTATTTATTCTGGTTGCAGGGAAATAGGCTTGATAGTCTTCAACTTGAGAGAAAGGGGAATGTAATTTTTATTCATGTATGCAGATCATGACCAGGTGTTACTAGCAGAAAGGCTTCCCCCCCAGCCTTTCTCCTTTGCCTTGTTATATGCAGAGTCTTTGCAGTATCAAAGCAGGAAACCTCAAAGGAGGGTGAACAGGAAGTTAACTCCTTCTGGGCCTGTCTGAAAGGTGGGGAGTCAGATGTGAAGGGTGGTCCCTTGGCAAGCCACTGAAAAGAAAAAAAAAGATAACAGCTGTCCCCACCAGCTGAGTTTGAGCTCAAGTTGAGGAAGAGAGGAGCGCGAATTCAGTACACAGAAAAAATGTCAGTTTGCATTCAAATGTAACTCATGTCCAGGAAGGGAGGTCCACTTGAAAGGATTAAAAAATGCCATTTATGATGTGAGTCTGGTGGGAGCGGGGTGCAGGGCTAAGGCAGAGAGACAGGAGTTTTGAGGTAAGGAAGGAATAACCTAGAAAGAGGAAAAGAGGATGATTTATCTGTATCAGTATCCCTGAGCTTACAAAAAGGCTCCCCAGCGTGAAGGTTCTCGGTCTCATACCCATGGGTATATTTTGGGGGAGTAGTGACTGAACTTGCAAATGTGCTGTGCGGCCCAGGTCAGGAGGCACCCCAAGGGGCTGCTAGCTCGTGGGGTGTTTTCATGGGAGGAGGAAGGCCGCAAAGAAGAAATCATTAACCTGAGCTTGTTGAGACCACATCCCTGTAACCCTATACTGCTGAGTCAGTGTGGGACACATGCATTTGAGTTTTTTTCTGGGTGATATTGCACAAACTGTGACATCTACGCCAAATCAGATCCTCCCTGCCTTGACAAGTGGGAAGTGAGGCTTTGAAAGCAAAGCCTACTTGGCAGGTTGCCCCAAAGTCAACCTTATTTCCCAAGCACTGGTATTTTGAAACAATTCTCAGCATTACGCCTCAGAAGAAGTTTTCTCTTGATTTTAATCCTTCAGGGCAAAATAATTCAGAGGTCCAATGTTGTTTGGAGCTCAGTAGGAGATAGTTGAATTCCTGGTTGAGAAATTATTGTGGTTTGGTTGGTTATATAATTTTATTTAAAAAAATTGATACCTCTTTGTGGCTGGATATCAGCCCCCACCCATAAAAGTAACCACTGCAGCCAGTCAGTTGTTTTGGAAACACAGAATTCTAGCCAGTTATAACAACGGTTTGATCACTGAGAAACAAACAAACTTTTTTTCTAGTAGCTGAAAGCCAATCCTAACAAGTATCTCTGTTTGAATAAATTTTTGTCACGAACCTATTGGCCTTTCAAATATCAGAGTAAAGAATGGTGGAAGATCCTGAGGCATCAAAGTTTCTGTCATTTGCATTTCATTGCTGACAGTTCCTTTTTAGAAAGATAAAGCCAGCTCTATTTTTAATTGGAGCTGTAAAGAAAACCTACCCCTGCAGTTTTGGATGAGTCAAGATTGTGGTGGCAAAGAATGATTAATATTAATTCATGCTTCAGTGGTACTGAAATAAGGACCTTACATCAAGCAGGGAATGCAGCCTCACACGGAACAAGCTTATCTGACCTGCCTGCAGTGAGCAGCAAAGGGAGTAGGGAATACCGAAGTGGATTTTTGCTCTGTACAGGTTTGGTATCTGCAAGAAAAGGAATCTGGAGGCTGAAAGTTGTCAGGCCCACTCATTAGTCTTTGAGGTCCCACTGACTTGCATCCCTTTGGATGTACCTTTTATAATTTTGGTGCCTCTGAACTCACAGGGGACCATAGAGCTCTGACCCACCTTGAAGTTTTGGGCCTGTGGTTTGGCTGGTTTTCACCAAGTATTTAGGAAAATAACTTCATATTATTTGTTCAGCATATCCTTTCAGGAAATTGTTATTTTTTGGCCTCTCTAAACCCTCCTAAGTTTCTGCCTGAGCAGATTTATTTTTATCGTTAGCAAGTAATCAGAGCACAAGACGAAAATGTGGGTACTTACTCTTTCTAAAATAAGTTATTAACTAGCCCTTATTAGGATAAGGAACTGGCTCTGTATGAATTCATGGTGGAAAGGAAAAAGAGAGACTACTTAAATAGTTTCTTTTTTTCTTTTCCTGGCTATTAGTGCCAGGACAATTCTTGCTATTCAGTACATAGAAGGCAGACCAATTAATAGAGATAAGTTTATAACCTTCAGTTATAATTTTCAACGGAAAAAAAATCTAATAGCCCTGTCTAACCACAACTTCTACGTCTGTTTATAATCGACAAATAAAATCACAGACTCATCGTATGTTTTGTGTTGAAAGGGAACTTTAAAGATCACCTAGCCTAAGTCCTCTACAGTTAACAGGGACATCTTCAAATAGATTAGGTTGTTTAGGGCCCCATGCAACCTGACCTTGACTGTTTCTAAGGATGGGGCATCTACCACCTTTCTGGACAGCCTGTTCTAGTGTTTCAACACCCTAATTGTAAAAAAAAGTTTTTGCTTATATCTAGACTAAATTTCCCCTCTTTTAGTTTAAAACCATTACCTCCTATCCTGTCACAACAAGTGGGTCTTCTTCCTTCTTATAGGTCCTTTTAAAGTATTGAAAAGTCACAATAAGGCCTCCCAGGAGCCTTCTTTTCTCCAGGCTGAACAATCATAATTCTCTCAGACTTCATGAGAGAGGTGTCCTTCTTCTGGACCTGCTCCAACAGGTCCTTCTGTTTTCTGTACTAACGATTCTAGAGCTGGACACAGTATTCCAGGTGAGGTCTCAGCGGAGTGGAGTAGAGGAGCAACTCGAGCTGTTGACCACACTTCTTTTGGTGCAGCCCAGGATACAATTTGCTGTCTGCACTGTGAGTGTACATTGACAGTTCTTGTTGAGCTTTTCAGCCACTGCTGCTCTCAAGCCCTTCTCTGCAGGGCTGTTCTCAATCCCATCATCCCTCAGCATCTATTGATACTGAGGATTGCCCTGACAATATGCACAAATATGATCTCATGATAATGTATAGATTGGTAACACAAAGCCCTTATTACTTGCTGGTCCGGGCCAAGCTAAGATAAAGCAGTTCATCTATTTTTTTTTCCTTCTTGCAGACAGAGGGGCATGGGCAAAATTACCTCTGTGGAGAGATGTGGACTGTCTTCTTTTCCTACATTCACATCTAGTTGCTATTCCTGTATGTGCTTAAAAGCAGTGGCTGGGATGGGATGAAGAACAGAGGTGACTGGTAAGGTGCTCTGAGTGCCACAAGGCCAGGGCCACCCTGGTGTCTGAATGGGAAAGCTCTTTGATGCAGCTGAGTCCTTGCTCCTCAGCTTCATGACCAGGCTACTCCTCTTTGGCAGCAGAGTTCACTCGGCTGGAGAGTGGCTCTCTGCACCCAGGGCTGTGCTTCGTCCCAGGCTACAGTGCTCCAGGACATGCTGTCAGCTGCCCTCTTGTCAGTCCTCTGTGAGGAAAACACCAGAGATGCTGCAGTCTGAAATATCAGCCTTGGGCTAAGGAGACTGAAAAAGAGGTAGTCTAACATTCAGCTGAAAAACCACAGGCTGGACTATACTCATCCTGTGACTCCTTGTCCTCAGTAGCTTGGAAAGTTGAGTTTAAAGGATTAGGATATGTTGCCACAGCCTCTGCAGGATATAAACTCAGCACTGCAAAATGAAGAGGATCTAACAAGGATTCTTGGCTGCAGCCAACCATAAGCCTTTTTTAATGATCATATCTGCAGTGTGTGAACACTACCAAAATGCTGACTAAGTTTTTTACTGCCAGAAAATGAGAGGTTCAATCTAAAAACTGGGATGCATTATCTGGAGACAATGCAGTTTTTCAGGTTGTGCTGGTTTGAAATAATTGGAGGATTTTAATGAGAAATTAGATTATAGGCTGAGAAAGAA
This sequence comes from Psilopogon haemacephalus, assembly GCA_013396835.1. NCBI lineage: Eukaryota > Metazoa > Chordata > Aves > Piciformes > Megalaimidae > Psilopogon > Psilopogon haemacephalus. The sequence goes on along the minus strand of VWZI01021459.1, from coordinate 154,966 downwards.
AAACAAAATTTGATTCTGCTCCACTCATAGGTTTACTGAGATGGTATAAGAGTTAGAACTGAAACATAGATAACTCAGAGCGGTTTGGGTTGTTCTGACTGCTGCATCTCTCTCTCCCTTCTAGCTGGATCTGTGTAACTTCACTAACCTGTTTCCTACTCCTTAACACCCCTGGCTGATCTTCCTCGCTTACTTGGCATGTGAGACAGATAGTGGGATGAGATTCGGTAGTGGGGGGAAGGTGGTACGGTGATTGAGAACCCCTCTTGGGGACTCTGCTCTCTGGGAGGGGCGTGTTGTTTCTGTATTACCCTTTTACTGTATAGATCTCTAAGTATCTGCTTGTATATCGTAAATATCTGCTTGTATATTGTGCAAAGCTGTAACATAAAGCTTCATTTGTTAACTTTCAGCCGACTGTGTTTTAGCCTGGGTTATTTCAAAGTGTAGGGGGCGGGTAACTGCTGAATCACCACACAGGTCCTTGGTGAGGAATTCACAGGGAAAGTCACGTGCAGACATGTATGTGCACACAAGCACAAACAAAAACTAGATCCTTAGCTAGGTATTAGTTCTGTTTTGCTCTAGGTCCTGCCCTATTCTCATCACAGAAACAGAAACCTGACTTGCCAAGATGGAGATAATACAGTCAAAATCAGATGCTCCACTGAATGCTCCATTCCTTTGTGGTTACAGCTGTCTTGTAGGAGAAGTGGTCCAAAATGCCCTCAGGCTGGAGGGCTTTCTCTGGGGTTGTTCTGTTCACAAGAAGTAGTCTGGTCAGGGGGCTCATGCTCTGCCTTTCTCCAACTGAACCTTGAGGAGACAGGATTGCCACACGTTTCAAGTTCCGAAGAATCTCCAGGGGGTGAAAAGCCCTTTTCTGCACTCTGTAGTCAAGTTCTAAACTTTCTTGGAGCTTATATTTCAGAACAACTCGAAGGGCTTCATAACCTTTCATAGTTTCCCACGTTGCCCGTTGTATATCACACAAGGCTTTAAATTTTCTAGCTAAGATGTCCAGTTCGCATTCCATCATTCAGTAAGCCCTGACTGCATCCTTATCTAATTTTGGACACTTGAAATAAACACCGAATTTAGGAGCCTGGATGTTCCAAACTTCTCCTGTCAACAGCAGTGCAAGAGTGAGATATCTGAGGGCAGCACAGAAGTCGCTCTCCTGGGTAGGCTAGAAATATCTGTGTCTCTCCACTGACTAATGCGGCCACCAGGGACAAAGTTCAGTGCTTGAGTTAGAGTAAATTCAGGCACCAATGAAAACTACTGCAGCGTTCCTCTGTTTTCACATCTGGCTTGTCTCATGTGCCATTTTGTTCATTCTTTGGAGTGTAGGATTTTCCAGTACATCATAGCCTTTAGCCTTCCTGCATGTGTGTGAACCTTCACATAAGCACAGAACTTGCTGATTTTCTTGCTAGTTAATGGAAGCATAAATGTAGGTGGCCTAGCAGGATCTCTCAAACATTGTTTGTATGAGAACCAGGTGAGTATTAGGATATGAATAGAATAAAATTTTGATAGAGGGTGTGTGATCGAGATCTGGGTTTGGATTTTTTTGAGGTTGCTTTTTTCTTGTTTCTTTGGGGGTTGGTTTATGTTGTTGTTGTTGTAGTTTTGTTTGGTGTATGTGTGTTTTTTTCTTTTATTTTAAAAACCTCTTTCCCCCTTCTGTTTTCTTCTTTAACTTTCATTATCTGGTTTCCATGGAAAGCTTTTTCAATACAGCAGGAGAACCACTTTGGTATTTTTGTTACAAAAGTTAATGAAGAAATAAGACGCATCTACATCTCCTTTTGAAGTCAGGAATCTCAGCCACAGAAAATTGAATTAGCCAAAATGGATTGAATGATTCGCTTCTCCTGGCCTCCATTTTTCCTTTTTGAAATGTGTACAGCAAATAATTACTACTGGTCAGAACACCATTGGGTATGCCTTTTCTCTTGCTTCACTGAGCAACTACTTTTTTTTTTTTTTTTTTTCCTGCATTAGAAAAGCCATGCCCAAAACGAGTGTGTATTCATGAGGCTGCCTGTCACTAAAGTGATTGGATTATGTTGCAAGGAGTGCCGGCTTATACTGCAAACTCAGTAGACTTTCTTGGAAGCTTCTTCTTTTTGCTTATTGGCAAAAGAATTTGGAATATACGTTCAGCCTAATCCAGGCTAATCTGATCCGTTTGACAATGCCGTCTGGATCTCAGCAAGGGCCAGGTGCTGTCAGCATTTGATCCAGGCACTTACTTTTCCCCACCTTAGTGGTTGTTCTTTAAGAATTAAGTATCTTGGAGAAGTGCTGGTCCCAGTTTATTCCTACTAATTGTGTGGAAGATATCGAGGAGCAGCCAAGGAGATAGCTATTGCCTCTAAGGAGCCAGTAGCTAAACAACTCTGAATTGGTAGCTATCAGTTGCTGTCTTGGGAATGGCTCAAACACATTTCTGTATCTTTCAAGGATGGTGTATTCCTGACCAAACTGCTAGGTCTACGGAAATGCCTGGTGGATTTAGATGATAGCACAGCATTATCTCAAAGCATTTCTCAGTGACTGGTATGTCTTCCACTATATGATCCACCATACTGGGACAAAAAACTTTCTAATGATAAGGACAGTTATGATCTGGCACAGGCTGCCTAGGGAGATGATGAAATCTCCATCACCGGAGGCTTTTAAGAACAGGTTAGACAAGCAACTGCCAAGAAAGTTGATGTATAGTCAGTCCTGCCTTTGGGCACCACTAGATGACCTTCTGAAAGTCCTTTGAATACTTTAATCACTGAGCTAAGAGCTGAACAATAAACCCATCAACGAGAAATCACAACTGGGGAACTGGAACAATTTATTTTTTTTTTTGTGTAAGAGTAAAAAGTACAAATAGCATTAAAAGCACATTTTGTATGTGACACTTCATTTTTAAAAATACCTGCATTATCAGAGAAAGAGGCATCTACCAAGATGCATACTTAGAAAGTCAATTGCAAATGTGGACAATCCTCATCCCAGAAAAACAAACTGGGGAAAACCTAATTACAGAATATATTTATGGGCGTAAAGTAGAGATCTAGAGATAAGAGAATATGCTTTGATGTGGCCAGCTAAACTATATTTTACTTACAGGGGGATACCTGAACTTACCTAGACCTTTTGGATAGAGAGCACTACATGTTCCAGAACTTTAGACCCATCATTTAAGACAGATGGAGACAAAATTATTTCACAGCTTCCTATATAGCAGCCCCTCATTCAAAATATATGAAAAAAAGAAGTAATTGCATCCTGGCAACTTAAAGGAACCAAAGTGTGATATTGAAATGTAGAACTGAGGCTCTTGAAGTAAAATTCACTTTGTGTAGAAACCCAGGGATCTTTTTTTGCTAGAACATGTTCCTCTCCAGGCCCCAGTGCTCAAGATGATTCTCACCTTTATCCCATAGCAGCAGAGCTTTGAATGCAGGCTCGCCATGCATATGTCCATGTTGCTGACAAAGATGTTAAACAGCACTGGTCCCAGCACTGACCCCTGAGGGATGCCACTTGTCAGTGGTCTCCAGGTGGACATTGTGCCCTTGATCACCACTCTCTGTGTGCGACCATCCAGCCAATTCCTTATCCAGTGAGTTGTCCACCCATCAAGTCCATGTTTTTCCAGCTTGGTGACCAGGGTGTCTGCTCCCTCCCTGGATGTGTTCAAGGCCAGGCTGGATGAGGTCTTGAGCGACCTGATCTAGTGGGAGGTGTCCCTGCCTGTAGCGGGGGGTTGGAACTGGATGATCTTTGAGGTCTCTTCCTACCTAAACCATTCTATGATTCTATGTTTGAAGGTCATTTGGATGTGGTGCTTGGGGATATGGTTTAGGCACGAACCTTGTAGAGTAGGGGTAACAGTTGGACTTGGTGATCCCAAGGGTCTTTTCCAACCTGAATGTTTCTGATCTTGTGAAATCCTTAGCTAGGATGGGCACTGTGGAATGTTTTGTGAACCTTCTCAAGTTAGAAGATCATGTATTCTTGACTCAAGGCCATGGATTGACACTAACCAAGGTGTCACACATCCCATTTTGATTTTTCTTTGTTTTGAAAATTTCTGAAAACATGTTACAGAATTATACAATCTTTTTGCTTGGAAGAGACTTTTAAGATCATCAAGTGCAACCATTAACCTAGGATTGCCAGGTCACCACTAAATCATGTCCCTAAGCATCACACCTACACAGTTTTAAAATTCCTCCAGAGATGGTGACATCAACCACAGCCTGTCCCATAGTTTGACAGCCCTTTTTTTCCAAATAAAGTTTTACTAGTAAACTAAACCTCCTCTAGTACAACTTGAGATGATTTCTTCTTGTCCTATTTCTTGAAAGTCATGTCTGGATCTTCAGGAATGTTCAGCCTCTTTGGTCAAAGTTGGGTTTGTGGAGGTGTTCAGCTCCCACTTCGGAAATAGAAATCCTATCCGAGGCACACATCCAGGCTGAGTGCAGAAGGGATTTAGAGTAGCTCTGAAGAGAGAGACTTGGGTGTACTGATTGATGAGGAGCTCACCATGAGTCAGATTTGCACTCATGCAACCCAGAAGGCAAATCATATCCTGGGCTGCATCAAGAACATCGTGGTCAGCAGAGCAAAAGAGAGGATTCTGTCACTTTACTCTCTTCTGGTGAGATCCCACCTCAAATACTGCATCCAGTTCTGGCATCCCCATCATAAGACAGACACAGAACTGTTGGAGTGATTTCAGAGTAGGGCTTTAAAGATGACTCAAGGGCTGGAGCAACCCTACTATGAGGATAGGCTGAGGGAGCCTGGAAAAAGGAAGACTCTGGAGAGACCATAGAGCTACCTTTCAATCCCTGAAAGGATCCCACAGAGAGAAGACTTTTCTTGAGTGTCTAGTGAGAGGACAAGGGAAAATGGTTTTAAACTGAGGGAGAGTAGCTTTAGACTGGATCTTAGGGAGAAGTTCTTCAGTACAAGGGTGGTGAAACTCTGGAATACTTTGTCCAGGGAGGTTGTGGATGCTTCTACCCTAGGAGTGTTGAAGGCCATGTTGGATGAGATCTTGAGCAGCTGAGTCTAGTATAGAGGTGTTCCTGCCCATGGTGGGGGAATTGCAATAGATGATCTCTAAGCTCCCTTGCAACGTAAGCCATTTTGTGATTCTGTTTTTGAAGGATATTCACACAAATGGTATTGGAATATCTGCCCGGGAGGTGTGGCAGTAAGAATGGTCCATTTTCTTTTCTGCAAGCCATATCTGAAAACCTCTCTAAAAGCCCTTTGGAAAACCGGCCCTAATGCTTCTTCATATGAGGTGTTCCTGAGATTCACTGAGTCAGATGAAAACCTGGCACAGCTCTCTTCCGGTCCTCACTTCCCATCATAGAATTGGAATGAATGTTTGGATCAGGGAGAGGAGTAAAACTGGGCAGAAACAGGGGTGTCTAACAAATGTCTTGCTCACAGATGAGGTGTTTTTGTTGTCAGTCAACATCTGCTAATCCAAGACCATAATGGCAGACATCCTCCTGAATATTTTACATTACTCCTCCTACTCCAAAAAGCCTATTCAGACATTTTATCCTTTCCAGTTGGTCTTATAACTTTCCACTCTTGCAAATTATGCACCCACTGCTAAGTCTCCCTGTGAGGAGGACTCCAGCTCTGGCCCCGGAACCAAGGAGGGGTTACTGGACTTCTTCATAAGGAAGAGAAAGTGCTACCCCACCCTGAAGGGATCATTCAGCTTTGGAGAGAGGAGCAGACAGCTGTTTTTTATTAGGATGGAGGCCTTTAAAAGGCAGTGTTGGAATAGGGGTGGAACCTTTGGTCCAGAGGAGGAATATGTTCTGCTTAGTCCCTGGGTTAGAGAAGGTCAGGCTTGCATGGTCTCCAGCCAAATGGCACAAAGGTCAAGAAGCTCTGCTTTGATTTTCCTCTGGCTGGTGATGGAAACTGGGCTGATACAATGGGACAAGAGTTGGCCACTGCTGTGGTTGGACTGGGCACAGACTGGGTACTCCTACAGCATAAAGGTAAGGTGAGGGAGACAAACACCACCAAAACATTGGGAAAAAGAACTGTGACTCCAGCTCTGAATCCTGCCCCTTTGCAGGCAGGTAAGCAGGATATTAGTGCACAAAAATCTGTGATTTAAGGGCAAAGTAGGGGAAGAAAAGACAGAGTAACACTGAGCTGGGAGGCTTAAGGCTTGCATTTCACCCTGAAAATTACTCTAATCTTCTGAAAGATGTTTACTGGTAGAGAAATCTCAAGTTGCTGCAGTCTTGCTGCTTAACAGGATTGTCCTCATGCCAGAGGAAGGACAATCAGCAGCCTCATCTCCTTTTAAATTCACTTGTGCTATAGGTACAAGAGAGCCTGCATATGCATTGTCCTCTTCCTCTGCTTCCGTTTCTTCTTCTGTTGTGCTGGCTTAGGGATTTTTCCCTTATGATAAATCCTACTATCTGTGAACATATGTTTTTGTTAATTTCTAAACAAAAGGGTGTTCTGGACACCCCAAATTCCTTCCTTCTCCCCGTACCCCCACTGTGGGTGAATGGGAGAAGAAGAGGGCATGAAACTGGTTTCCCATCCCAGCCCTGCAGGCTTGCTGGTGGGGCAGCAGAGGGGCCCTTTTGGCATGTGTGGAGGCTCTTGCTGCCAGCCCGTGCAGGGATTTGAGCTGGTCATTAGCTGAGTTTTCATGCCCAGTGTGGAATTGGCAAATGAACATTTTGTCCAAAAAGGCATAAATAGGGCAGGAAAAAGGCATGAGTGTTCCCACCTGAGAGTCTCCCCATCTGAAAGGGTCCTTGCTTGAGAGGTTCCCCATCCAAAATGTTCCCACCTGAAAATATTCCCACCTGGAAAAGCTCCCAGTGTTTACAAAGCCCTGCCTTCTGAAGAAGGGACTGTCACAGCTTTGGAGAGGTCCTGTCTTTTGCACAGCTCTCGGGTTTTGCACTGTTTCCCACACAGGTACAGTGCCCTTACACCTGTACTGTCCTGTACAGCCTTTGCAAGCAGTGGCAGGTCCACTGAGAGACCTGCCAGTGGCACCTGGACCCTGCAGCTCTAGGAACTTCCTAGAAGTTGACTTTCCTAGCTGTTATCCTAGCTGGGGAGATTAAAGCAGCTGGCTCTGCTTTGTCGCTGCTGGAGACAGCGTGAAGAGAATCCAGCAAGGAATTGACAGCGAGCATCTGTTTCCTCATGGTGTGAGTAACGCTGTTGTTCCCCTTAATTCTCTGCTCAGCCAATCTATTGATAGTGGCATAAGAAGCTGTGTTGAAGCTTAGCCTTTTCCATTTTCTGACTTCCTATAGCTCTGAATTTGTCTATAGCACCTTTTGAAGGTCTTCCCAATTGAATTGAAACCTGTAAATAAATAAAAAAACTAATTCTGTCTATAGTTTGAAAGTGGAGGTTTCTGGGAATAAAATAATTCTATTTTTATAATTCCTGACTTGGCCACATCAATTCCCCTGCTCTTTACAACAAATGGTTACAAAAGTAAAAACTTAACTCTCCTGTTAAAAATGGCTACATTGCTTGCTTGATAGAGTTGTTAGCTGTGATCGGAATGGTTTTGTTTGCTTGATAGCCAGCTCAACATGAGCCAGTGGTATGCTTGTGTGGCCAGGAAGACCAATAGCATCCTGGCTTGTATCAGGAATAGCATGGCCAGTAGCACTAGGGAAGTATTGTATGGGGAAGCCTCTGTCCTCAACACTGGTGAGGCCTCTCCAGTGGTTTCACAGGGACAAGGTTGGGAAGGCCAAGGCGCAGGTGGAACTGAACTTGGAAAGAGATGCAAAGAAAAACATGAAAGGCTTCTACAGGTACATTAACCAGAAAAAGAAGGCTACAGAAAGTGAACCTGCCCTGATGAACAACAGTGGGGAACTAGTACCAATGGATGAGGAGAAGGCTGAGGTTCTCAATGACTTTTCTGGCTCAGTCTTTACTGGTAAACCCTTGCCTCATGGCTCTCATGTAGATGGTGCACAAGTTGGAGACCGGGGAGAAAAAGTCCCTCCCACTAAGTGAAGATGAGGTGTATGATCAAATGGGGAACCTGAAGATATTCATGGGACCTGATGACATGCATACCAGAGACCTGAGGGAATTAGCTGATGTAGTTGCCAAGGGACTCTCCATGATATTTGAAAAGTCCTGGCAGTCACGCCCCTGGACACTGGAAGAAAGGGAACTCCACACCCATTTTTAAGAAGGGTAGAAAGGAGGACCCTGGGAACTACTGACCTGTCAGCCTTACCTCCGTGCCTGAGAAAATCATGAAACAGACCCTCCTAGATGCCTGCTAAGGCAGATGGAGAACAGGGATGTGATTCAAGACAGCCAACATGGCTTTATTAGGGGCAAATCCTGCCTGACCTACCTAGTAGCTTGCTGTGATAAGGTGACTATATGAGTGGACAAAGGATGACCTTTGGATGTGATCTATCTGGACTTCTGCAAGGCCTTTGACACAGTCCCCCCCACATCCTAATTGCCAAGTAGGAGAGATACAGATTTGATGGGTGGACTGTTCAGTGGATAAGGAGTTGGCTGGACGGTCACATCCAGAGGGTAGTGCTCACTGTCTTGGAGTCCAGATGGAGAACAGTGACAAGTGGTGTCCCTCAGGGGTCCATACTGGGACTTGTCCTGTTTAATGTGTTTATTAATGACATAGTGGAATTGAATGCACCATCAGCAAGTTTGCAGACAACACCAAGCTGGGTGGAGCTGTCTATACCAGAGGAATAGGATGTCATCCAGAGGGACCTGGACAAGCTGGAGAGGTGGGCCCAGGTGAGCCTCATGAGATTCTACCTCATGAGAGTTCTGCATCTGGGCCAGAATAATCCTTGCTATTGTGGTGGCTTGGAAGTCTCCCTTCTGTCCCTGCCCTGCCCTGGATTCACCAGACTAACTCAGCCTTCTGGAGCATAGCACAAATTTACAAGCATATATACACGATATATCTAGACATTTACACCTATATACAACTATTGTGCTGGTTTGAATTAATTGGAGAATTTGAGTGAGGAATTAGACTATTGGCTGAGAGAGGAAAAACACAGTATGTCACTTCACCCAGAGCTTTACTGAGAAAGAAAAAAAAGTTTAAAAAAGTGTAACCCAAACATAGATAGTCAGACAGTTTCAGGCCTCTCTGGCTGTGGCTGCTTCTTGCATGGTTCCTTTGTCTCTGTCTTCTGTAGCTGATTTTTAATAATTTTACTAACTTCTTTCCTACTGCTAACCCCCCTGGCCGATATACCTCAGCTTATCTGCAGCATCAACAGGTAGTGAGATAAGATTGGGGAAGAGGGGGGAAAGGTGGTAGGGGTGGTTGGTTACCCCTCTTGGGGATTTTGGTCTCTGAGAGGGGTGTGATGTTTCTGTATTACCTTTTTGCTGTATGTATCTGTAAATATCTGTTATACATTGTAAATATTTGCTTGTATATTGTGCATTGCTCTAAATATAAAGCTTCATTTATCAACTTCCAGTGTTCTGACTCCTAGCCTGGGTTTATACCAAAAGGTGTGGGAGGCAGGTAACTGCTAAACCGTAACAACTATATAAAAATTAAAAGTAATACAGAAATTCAAAACTCCTCCCAATCAGCAGAACCGCTCAGGAGGGCTCTGAATTAACTCTTCTCCTTCTTCCCACACCCTCCCTTGTCTCAGAAGGCTTAGATGCAGGGATGAGATGCCAGATAAGGAGTTAGAAGAAAAAATATTAGATTGAGTTATATAGGTCCAGGCAAAGGAGTTAATGAAGCAAGCAGCTGTCAGACAGAGAATGACTGGCTTTGTTACTGTTTCTTATTTTTATATCCCTAAACAAAACCAATGAGCGATATAGACATTACTATTATTTTATTTCCACAGCCAATGATCTATTTTCTCTCATTAAAATATTCCAGTTAGCCTCAAACCAGCACAGTTGTCAATACAGTCCGGGGGGTGAGGTGATGGAAAGCAGCCCTGAGGAAAAGGACTTGGGGGTGCTGATGGACAAGAAGCTGGCCGTGAGCTAACAGTGTGTGCTTGCAGCCCAGAAGGCAAATTTCATCCTGGGCTGCATCAAACGTTGTGCTGCCAGCAGATCCAGAAAGCTGATTCTGACACTTTGCTGTGCTCTGGTGAGACCTCACCTGGAATACTGCATCCAGGTCTGGAGCCCTCAATATAGGAAGGACATGGATGTGATGGAGCGGGTCCAGAGGAGAGCCATGAAAATGGTCAGGAGGTTGGAGCACCTCTGCTACAAGGACAGGCTGAGGGAGCTGGGGTTGCTCAGCCTGGAAAAGGGAAGGCTCTGGGGACATCTAATAGTGACCTTCCAGTACCTGAAGGGAGCCTACAAGAAGGCTGGAGAGTGACTGTTTACAGAGGCCTGTAATGACAAGACAAGGAGCAATGGATCCAAACTAGAGAAGATTGGATGTTAGGATCAGGGTCTTTACCATGAGGGTAGTGGAACACTGGAACTGGTTTCCCAGGGAGGTGGTTGGGGTCCCATCCCTAGAGATATAATGAGGTTCAACAGGGCTCTGGGCAGCCTGATCTAGTTGAGGATGCCTCAACAAGATGACCTTTGGACTAGATGAACTTTGGGGGCCCCTTTCAACCCAGATCGTTCTATGATACTGTTCTCAGTTACGGGCCCTTCAATACAAGAAAGCTGCTGGAGCATGTCTAGTGATGGACAACCAAAATGATGAAGGGTCTGGAGGACAAGTTTTATAAGCAGTGACTGAGGGAACTGGGATTGTTTAGTCTGGAGAAGAGAAGGCTGAGGGGAATTATAGAATGGTTTAGGTTGGAAGGGACCTCAAAGATCTAGTTCCAACCCCCTGTTCCTGCAGGGACACCTCCCACTAGAACAGGTCACTCAAAGCCTCATCCAACCTAGTCTTGAACACATCCAGGGAGTGAGCATCCACAACCTCCCTGGAAACCCGTTCCAGTGTCTCACCACCCTCACTGTAAAGTACTTCTTCCTAATATCTAGTTTAAATCTCCCCTCTGCCTGTTTAAACCCGTTATCCCTCATTCCATCATTACAAGACATTGTAAATAGTCCCTTCACAGCCTCATTGCTCTTTACAACTACTTAGAAGGAGGTTGTAGTGAGCTGGGCGCTGGTGAGGAAATGGCCTCAAGTTGCACCAGGGGAGGTTTAGATGAATATCAAGGGAAGATTTTGTTGCAGAGAGTGGCCTGTTGGCCAGGGAGGTGGTAGAGTCACCATCCCTGGATGTGTTCATAAAAAGTGTACACACAGCACTTTGGAATAAGGTTTAATGGCCATAGTGGATGGTATTAGGTTGACAGTTGGACTTGATGATCTTAGAGGTCTTTTTCAACTGAAACAACTCTGTGATTCTATGGTATGGGTACAGATGGCACAAAGGGTAGCGATGGTCATGTGCTAAACACATTACAGTAGTCATGTGCTAAACACCACCATTTCTAAGAGTCATGTGTGTAACACATGTCTCTTCAGAATTTAGGAAGAGATATTGTTCCTTTTTTAGTTTAAGTAGCTGCTGATTCTTGTTTTGTTTGAAGGACATAGCAGAGACATTTGAGTGGCAGGGTGGATGCAACCCAGCAAATCAGAGCAGGGATGCAATTCAGTCTTCATAGCTGGGAAAGTAAGATGCCAACGCTTCAGAAAGAAGGGGGAAATCTAATTGCTTTCAAACACCTTCATCTGCTCACTGAGGGGGGTCTGCAAAGTTAATCAAAGGTGCTCTACAGTGCCTGTGTATTTCTGTTTGCGTGTCAAAACTAAATAGGTTTTGACATGCAAAAAGACATCTGCCTCTTTCTGACATGGTGGCATATAGGTTGGGTACAGTATCTGCTCCCTTGCAGTGACAGCCTGAGCTAATACATTTCTGAGGAGTCTGAAGTCCAGAAGTGTCTTTATTTTCTTCAGAAAGCAGATTTTGTGCTGTAAGAATTCTCTAAATGTTTCATCATTACTGTTGTTTTTTTTTTGTTTGTTTGTTTTTTTTTTAATCAAGCAGAAAAAGATTTGAACAAACTACCTGAATTCTAGTGCAGGTAGGGATATGTTCTGGTTTGTTGCTCACGACATGGGCAAAAATCATTTCTGTTAGCATTTCTGAGATGATAGTGTCTCACCACACAGATTCTTTCATATTACTGCTTTCTTTTTGTTTTTTTTTCATTTCTTTTTGGTACAATTTTTTTTTTTTTTAAAATTCTGAAAGGCTCATTTTGAGGGTCCAGGCTTATGAACAAAACAATAAATATTTGTTTATAATTTAAAAGTGAAATAAAGTGTCAGAAGTAAAAAAGGAGTAATAATTCTTGTGAGTGATTAGATCTGGGCCCAGAGCCCTAGATGGGGTGTGTGAGCAGAACATCTATTTCACTTAGGAGGTGCATTTCTTTATCCTTTATGAGGTGATGATCTTACTCCCTTTGTTTTCACTCTGCTGATGTATTGGCTCCTCTGTAAAGCAGAACAGCAATTCTGAGTCTGTTTTTTCTCTCCTCAACATGGATTTTAATAATAATTTTTTTAAAAAGTTTGAATTTATTTCAGTTCAGTATACATTTGTTTGGATAATAATTTCTGTTTCAATAATTTGTTCTTCTTCCTCTTATCCCTTCCCAGTCCCTGTCTTCCTAGATGCATAAACTCTACACTGTCTTGCTAATCTCCCTTCCAAACTTTCTACCTCTCAGTGAGTGTAGCAGCAGTTGCCAGTATCTACTGACACTGCCTTCCCTACCTGCAACTGTTCTTGAATTTCTGTCTTGTAAATCCCTCAGGTACACCTGGCCCCAGATCCCACAGGAAGATGAGAGAAGAGACTGGTCCATGGACTGGCTGCTGCATCTCTGCTGTGCTTGCCTCTGGCTCCCTGGGGCTCAATTAATCCTTATGATCCTCAGAAGGCTGTCAGAGAGAGGTAAGAAGGATTGAGGGGTGAAGTTCGTTCAGGTAGCCTGCTCTTCTTTCCCCTTCTCCTTTATGAGGAACACTGAACTAGAGAATCTTTCACTGAGGTTGTTTCACTGTCATCTAAGATCCTTGGCTTTCATCATGCATAATCTCTTTTTATTTGTTACTTCTTTTTAAATTAGAGGCACTTAAAATATTTCTCTCAGCCTGTTGGCGACCTTTTTGTTTCATTGGAAAAGCATTTCTACAGGCTGACAACGTCATCTGTTTTGTGCATATTCTTTCTTTGGTTCTTACCCAATCCTTATTCAGACCTCCCATTGACTCACTGAAACCAATGTAAGGTAACGCTCTGTTTTTTATGTTTCTTATCCATTTATGCACTTTTATACCTTTGAGGACTGATTGTACAATGAAACTGCTCTGATTAGTCCAGGCCTAACTGGCTATACAAATCTCAGACTGTGTAGCAGCAGGTCCGATGGGAATGTAGCTAATTAGCGACTAAATAGGCATCAGGGTTTAGCATGAAGTGGATAACACATCTTAATAAAAGGGAGTGAAGTGTGATGTGGAATAAGCATTGTTGCCATACTGAAAGAATATTTTAGGCGCTTCCCTCTTATTTGAAGAGTGTCAAGAGATAAGAGGTCAAATATCACATACTCAGGGGTTCATAAGCAGGGTACTCTGATCCTAGCTTTGCAGTAGATCTAGACTTTGTTTCGTTAATCTTTATGATAATTTATTTATGTACCAGCATTTTGATGCCATTCATCTGGTACAAATGCAATTCTACTGTAAGAAGATGACCAGAAGCATCTTGAGTATTAAAGAGGTAACTGATCTTTTTATATCCCACACAACTTATCATTATCAATGTGATAAAAGGGATAGGAGATGATAGATTTGTTTTACAGTGTGCTGCTCTTTTAAACAAATGATCTAGTAATGCATATTTCAAAGGCCATTAAAATGAAATAAAATACTTTTATAAGTTATGCCTACTTATTTTTCTTAATTAGAAAGCAGAGATGGGCCATATTTAAGGCTTAGTTTAATTGGATTACTTCCTCTAGCTCATCTTCCACATTGAATCCCAGGCCCTAAGAGTCAGTTGCACCTTAAACCTCTCCCTAGAGTTTGAAATAAATCTGGCAGTGTCAATTAGGTTTCTTGCTACTTTTCACACCTTGTAAATATAAGGCTTTCACGGGATGTGTAAAGCTTTGGCCCACACCCCCACACCCCCACACCCCAAATCTACTGAACCTTGCTAAGGGGATATTTTGGAATACCATAAAGACCTGTATGAGTGAGAGCTGTAGCAAAAAATCAAGAAGGAAATATGAACATTAAGAGCATAGAACTGAAGATTTAGAAAAGAGGCCAGGAAGAACGTTGATGTCAAGGACATAAAAGTAAACAAGAAATGTTGTGCAAGAGCTATGTGTGATAGAATGGACAGAGAATGAAAGATGTTTTTGTAGGCAGAGCCTGTGCCCTGCCATACAGTTCTTAGAGCTGGTTAGGTCAGGTATCCAGTATTTCTGTCCCTCAGTTCTCTATCTATAAAACATGGGTGATCAAACCCAGGGTATTTTGTGACTCATTTGTGCTGTTTAGAAACAGGGTGTGGAAGAAGGGACACCAGTGTGGCAGGAAGAAGGGAAGAAACAATCAAGACCAAACACAGAAAAAAAAAAAAAGAAAATATGAAAATTCTTGAAGACTGAATTAAGCCATACCAGGGAAATCTGGCTGCTTTGCCACTCTCATTATGTTTTTTTCCCAAAGATATTCCACATGCTCAATGTGGCTGCCTGCAGTGACAGCTGCTGTGGGAGGAGAGGGAGGGTGGGAAAGTCAGGGAACGCAACAGTTCAACTTTCACTTTACAACACACTGAAGTCTTGTTGAAAGCAGGGGTACTTAAGAGAGTCTCAAGGTTGTAGCTCTCCCTCAAGGATCTTATGGATTTAACTATTTGTAGCACTAAACCCTTGTTTCTTTTCACCAACAGCAACCAATGCAAGTTACGGTTGTTGTGCCCCTCTTTCAATCCCCATGGCTTCCCTTTCAGCTGACACCGAAGATTATCTTCAAGCTGTAAGCTTGTAAAGTCTTTGAGGAAAAGCCTTAATGAGGATCTGATCCTTTTAAACTTTGATCTAATTACTCTTAGAGCAACATTTCTATTTTGGATGCCACAAACAGTTTGCATGTTTGAGGGTGCACTGTTCAGGGGACAGGGAGCAAACCACACCCTGTAAGTTAAATAAATTTTCATACATAAATAAAAACATAATCAGTGCCTATGTAAAACAGTTGGCATCATTTCAGAGGAAGTCTGGGAGCTAAGCCTGGGGAACTGCAGAATACAGAATGTTTCTTCCCCACCCGTGCTATATGTGTACTATATAAATGAATGGTAGCAGAGATTTTAGGTCGTGATAGTGTGATCTGTTGGGTGTGTCAGTAGGGAAGGAAGGCAAAGAGGACTGAGAAGTACATATTCACCCATGAAGAATGCTCTGAAGTGCACAAAAGGTTTGCTTAGCATGATCAAAACATCACAGAATCTCACTCAATGGTAGCAGATGAAGGCTATCAATGCTGAGTCCTACAAGCCAATACTTTCCCTTGATCTATTGCCACAACTTCAGTGTTTCATGTATTTTTGTTATGTGTTTTTGCCACTTTGGGTAATTGAATCTAGATGCTGAACTTCAGATGTTGTATGAAGACTGGCTCCTGCTGCTCTTGTTGCATGCACTGGGCAGCTTTGCCTGTTGTGGACCACATGCATGCATGTACTTGTACAGAGTGCTGGCCAAGAAGACCTGTCTGAGATGCAGACAGGGACTTGTTCAATTCACTGTTTTTATCTGAATTTCCTCATCCTTTCTTCAAGAGAGAGAGGGAAGGATATTGCCTGCTTTCCTGGTTGTAAAACTGTCAGTCATTGCACGGATGCCTGTGCTGCTGTTTGACTTGGCTGGCAGCCTTCAGAGTGTGAAACTCTATCACTGGCAAGCCGGGTGTGAAGTGAATATGCCATGCTCTGTTTAATGGGGTGTTACTGTAACTTCAAACCCTTGTGGTGACCACCTCTAGGTTAACACCCTTCAGTAACTAACCAAAACACAAACATTAAGCAGGAGAAATGTTAAAATGCTGCTATGAGCCATGATTTTGTCCAAATAGCACTCTGATTTAGGCTTGATTCAAGTGGCTTGTCTATATAAGGTTGCATTAGTCATTTTCTTTTTTTTTTTAATTGTGAAAACAACAGATGTGATGCTTTGTGGTCAGCACAGACAAGAATGATTCATGGGCAGACATTTTTAAACCTCCACTAGAAAACTATTCATCTGAGACCCTGTTCACCTCTTCCCCCTCATTCCAGACAACCAGAGCCAAAAGCACCTGCCACATGATACATCTCAAAATTTGTCAGTGATTATCTCCATATGTCTCAATTTTGAGATGTCCAGGAGATATCAACTGCTCCTGCCTACCATCTTGGGGCTGCATGGACTTCAGCAGCGACAGAGAAAAAATTATTGCACAGTGATGATGTGTGAGCAAAGGATTTGTTATGGCAGAGCAAGGATCAAGTCATACGTGGTAATTTGGTCTTGTGTAATGTGGCAGGTACCTGTTCTATAGCCACCTCTGGGGCACTTTGGGGAGGAATTCAGTTAATGCTGGACTCAGTGCTTTCAGCTAAAGATATGGGAGAGAGATGGGCTTGGACAGCAAGGAAAAGGGGTTGTGTACATGGAGTGTGGAAGAGGATGGAAGCCAGTGCTCCTTCTGTAGCAAGTAGTTGTAAGAGGACCTGGAAAGCAGAACTGGAGGGGCTGGAGGTGTGTGTGTGGAGCAGTAAGGGGTTGGGAAATTATAGAATCAGAAATACTATTATCAATGAGTATGGAGTGCTAGCCTGGTGACCTGGCATCTGATGAGCTTCCATGGGAATAGTCAAGAGAGAGGGAAAGGCGATATTGGGACTGCTTGGCTTCAGCTAATCCATATCTAGGTCTGTGTGGAATTGCCTGGAAAAGGGCTCTGCCCAGGCTGGGAGGTGTCTGTACACCACCGGGTGCTAGAAGGTTGGTGATGTTTGGGAAGCAGGACTGAAAACCTGGGGCTGTGTATACTGTTGCCCCCCTCTTAGTACTTCTGTCAGATCTGTTATCCTTCCACTTTGTTATTACCTGGCTATCTGGTGGCATACAAAACCTACAACCCCAAGGAATGGAGTGCTAAGGACTCTGCTGGTGGGTCATGGCTGCAGGTGACATCTCCAGAAGAAACTCATAATCTGAGCCCCACTGAGGAAACAAAACCAGTGAGAGATACATTAGTGTTTAAAGTATGTGAAAAATATAGCACAATGAAATTCACTGCAGGTAAAAATAAGCCTCTAAAGGTGATGTAAGGTCTCCTCCCACAGAAAGGAGAAACTGGTGGAGCAGTAAGCTTGGAAAACTAGGATAGGGGACAGATAATGGAGATGAGACAGCTCTGACGAGTTTTGTATGAGAACTGATTGGATGTGAGATTAGTTACTGTAATGTGGAGTACAAAGAAGACAGGCCAATGAAGTTTTCCACCTGAGGAGTCAGAAGAAGTAAATCACAAAGAAGGAAACTCCTGATTTTGCACTCTTGGCTTCTGGTATACAGCTGACTGGGCCCATTCTGTGTTGTAAAGTGCAGATGTATGCACGCACATGGCGTGTTACAAGAACTCCACTGCAAAATTCAGCTCTCTAAGGTTAGACCAAGAGTGAAGGTTCCTTCTGGATTTTTCATTTGATCATAATTTCCTGTATCTATTTTATGGCTCAGAAGAACAGCTTATTGCAGTGTACAGGGTCAACATATCCTTCTGTCTTGTCCTTTGCAAACTTCTTTGCTCATTTTAATCTTTTCCTCCATGTCCAGCCAGCTTCATTTTCCCATCTTCAGGTTTCCTTTCTCATGTTCCCATTTCCTTATTCAGCAAGTACTTGAATGACTTCTCAATACAAATTGCCCAGCTGGCTTTGACTGGAACCAGTCATTCCCACTTGGCACTGCAGTACTTTAGTTTTCCTGTCAGTTTTATTTTCCTGCTGCTGAGTTCTTCCCATCTTTGCCATTCCCTGTCTTCACTTGTGCTCTTGGTCATCTCTTCAGATTAGGTCCACGGGCTGGTGTCTTTCTAGGACTGCTTGTCTAATGCCTCATGTCTAATGTTTTGCTCAGTATGAATCTACCGAGTTCAGCACAGTTCTCGTGTGCAAAATGGCTCTTTATCAGATAATCCACTGTCTTTCTTTCAGCCATCCATTTCAGAATCATTCATGAGAAGTGAGGGATTCTCCTCATGTCTTTTTCTAGTCCCAGGCTTTTTTTGTCATTCTGTAGCTTCAAGTTGTCCTTCCTGTTTTTCAACACGCTTTCAATTTCTGTCTCCTGATCTTGTCAATTTTAGCTATCAAGATGTGGGAACATTTGACACAGCCTTGCAAATGAAAGGGCAGGATTTCTTTTAAAGTGGAGAAAACAGTAAGTGAAGTAAAATGTCCATCCTGCCCTTTGCGTTTGCTTGAGGGGTGAGAGATTCTCGCCACCCATGGTTCTAAGGCTACTCATATTCCATGGATTCCTCATGATCTCTACCCTTCTGGGCAAGCTGTAAGGACAGACCTTGGCATAGTGTGGAGTTTGTGCAGAATGACTGCTGGACATAAGTGTGGCCAAATGGATGCATGTCTGCATGTTTTCTTACAGAAACCACTGTCTTAGAGGCAGGGGATGTGTGGTCAGTGAAGTATCATAGAATCATGGAACGGTTTAGGTTGGAAGGAACTTCAAAGAACATCCAGTCCCAGCCCTCCTGCCATAGGCAGGGACACCTCCCACTAGAACAGGTCGCTCAAGGCCTCATCCAGCCTGGCCTTGAACACCTCCAGGGAGGGAGCAGCCACAACCTCCCTGGGCAACCTGTGCCAGTGTCTCACCACCCTCACTGTAAAGAACTTCCTTCTAACATCCCGTTTAAATCTCCCCTCTTCCAGTTTAAAGCCATTAGTCCTCATCCTGTCATTACAAGACCTTGTGAATAGTCCCTCCCCAGCCTTCCTGTAGATCCCTTTCAGATACCGGAAGGCTACTATAAAGTCTCCTCGAAGCTTTCTCTTCTTCAGGCTGAAGAGTCCCAACTCTCATAGCCTGTCCTACTTCTGAAATGAAAACGCCTAATTACAATGCTGATCCTTCTGCCCTACTGCCCAGAACTTCCTCTCTGCAGTGATCAAGCAAGGGTCATCCGTCTCTGGTTGATCCCAGAACCCCATCTACTCTATTCCTGCCTGCACTGTGTCCTCTCTGCTTTTGAACGAATACAAATGGCTGTCCATTCATCACTTAAAAATGTCAGTGTTCTTCTCTGTTTCTTTCTTTCCATGTTCAGAATGGGGTCATGTTATACTCTGAGGCAATTCTGAGGAACAACTGGGGAAAATGAATGATCCCAGGACAAAGCATTGTATCTGTTTTGGGAGGCAAAGATCCAGCACTGAATATCTTCTCCATTTTTGCATGTGTTCCTTCCAGTTTTTGCTAAAATAATTAGAGTATTAAGCAGTCTTCTTTTAAATGGACACTTCAGTTGCTTTTATTGTTTTTAATACTTCCAAAAGAGAACTAATTATATTTTGGTGGAGGAGTAAAGAACAACAGTTTTGTCTTTGCAATTGTGAGAGCTAAAAATTGAGATCAGAGCCATGTTTCATTTATTTTTAGATGTATAGAACATGAGTTAACTTATCAGAAATGGTTATGATCACATGAGAACTGCTTACTTCCTGAGTTTATGCCAATAATGTAGCAAGATGGCACTCAGCACCTTGTGTAGGGTCTCTAAATTGGTCCAAAAAGGGTTTTTAAGTGCCTGCCAGACTTTATTTATTTTAAATACAAACTTAGCTAAAATCTCACTTTATCTGATTGTGGCCTTTCAAGCAGTATCCTGTCTGTCTTTTATAGACCCTCACATAAGCTGTGCTTTCATGCCAGTTACCAACTCTAAATTCAAAGCAGTTGAACAAGTTGCTTGCTCTCCAGAGCTGCAGAGATGGCTTTTTATTCAGCCAGCAGAGATGTAGGGACTGTGTTTTCTAGCTGGCACTTTAAAAGTATCTAATGTAGACACTGTGACTATTTATCTCCAGAGGCTCTCTGAGAAGACCAAACTGCTCCTGCTCCCTCTCCACTCAGCTTTGGCTTTTAACCTGGAGTGTTAGGTGCTATTTTAGGTAGCCTGAATATAGCCATAAGCAAGTGTTTATTATATTAGCAGATAGCAAATAGTTAGAATGAATAACAGTGCTAAGCACAAGATGCATTTTTATAAGCTTTCGGTAGCCCACCATTAGCCTAGCACTGCCAGACTTAAAAAGGACCCCAACACATTAAAAATATTCAAGTGTGGCCATACTTCCACGTAGGCCTTCTTTTCTAGCAAAGGATGAAGACAAGGATAGGGTGCTTGAGTATGTGTAGCCTGAGAGATGAACAACAGGGCAGAGGTATCAGATATTGCCTGCTTGACAGCCAGAATGTTTGTCAGGTATCAAGAACGATACATATACAACAACTGGTTTGGTTAATATTTTTTATTTATCAGCAAGAAAGCTAACTGTGATGTTCTATGTCAATAGGCTACCGATGTAACATAAAATGAGTTTTGTTTTCATACGCGGGCTGTGACATTTCCCGTGCTCCTCCAAAGAAGCAACGACAACAGCAGACAGATGGAGGTTGAAGTAAGCATTGGGGCTGCAAGTGAAGGGAAGGTCTCAGCAGGTCTTCACGCCTTGGAGATAGTTTCTGCAGTGGCAGACAGGTGGGGGGTGTGTAGGCACTTGTTATGCAAGGCCACCCCCAGGAGCAGCACTCGTCTCCTCTTCAGGGACCTCCACAATACATATGGTTCTTCAGCCAGTCCTGGGGCTGGTGGCTGAAAAATACACCAGGAACCATCTGTGTGGGACAAGTAATAGTGTTTCTGTGCCTGAGAGAGTTCAGTTTTATGTAGGTGCAACCTTCACATCACTCTGGCAGAGCTGCAAAAGTCTCCAGGACAAAAGAAGCTCAGAGAGGACCTCTCTCTAAAACATCTATGAGTCAGACTTTGAATTTCTCTAAACCTGGAGTTATTCAAGTCTGAGGTTTTGCTTTAGGCCCTCTCAGTGTTGACTTTTTCTTGCCTTTGGACTGTCTAGGCCAATAATAGACTTTTAAACACTTGAGAGCTCCTACTTTTAGTTACCCAAGGAGACAGTTTTGATTTATTTTTTAGAAAAAAAGGTAGTTTGGCCATAGGTTTAAAGCAGTCTATGCAGATGCTGTCCCTTGGCACTATTAAAAATACATTAATGCTTGGTGTACTGACTTCTGTCAGCTTTTCTGATGACCTGTTAGCAAATGAGCTGCTGCTCTTTCACAGTCTAACATAGATTTGTTCAGCAAATAAAGGTGACAGGACTCTTTCCTGAGTTTCAGCTCAAAATGCAAGAGGTCCTAGGAATCTCCATTTTAAAAAGTGATTTTCAGTTCCATTGTGCTTATTATTGGTACTAATAATCAGTAAGAGTACTGATATAGTAGCAATATAATCAGTAATACTGGTAGCTTTACTGAAATATACTTATATTTTATTTTCAGAGCATCTGAAGGCACAGAATTTGTTGGGACCTCACTTAACAGACCATTATGTAGACAAACAGCAAATTCTGCTTTCTGCTACGAAAATGTTCTGATCTATGCTCAGAACTTGGCAAAATTCTTAAGCTTGTAACAAACTCTGTTTAGGACTTTTTTTTTTCAACTAGGGCAACATATCTATCTTTTAAAAAATCTTACTACACTGGGGGCAGGATAAGTGCCAAGTGGAGGACAAAACTTGAAGCTGCTAATTTGCAAAAGACTCCTGGCAAAGATGGGAAAGGGTTTCACACAACCATTAGGTGTGGTAGTGCTGATGAAACCTGGCAGATGTGTGCTGCAGCAGATCAGGGGGATCACAAGCCCTTGTCATTACCATTATGTGAAGCAGTAGTAATAACAGCAGTAGGACACTGCTACAATGCCTCCATTTCCTTGAGCTCCACGGGAGGAGAAGAGTCTGATTCTTCTTGCTGAAGTAGTTTTTTAGCTCTGTTTTTATGAGCTGCAAATTGGAACTGTGCATTCTCTCTCCCTTCCCCCTCCCCCCTTTTTATTTTCTCCATGGCCAATAATTTGACAATTAAGAAATACAGTTTTGAGCTGACTCCAATGTTCTGTACATTTTACTTAAATTGGTGGAACAGATGTGATGGAAAACTTTCACTTGACAGAGATACAAAATAATAAGGGGAGCAATGTGTCGCTATTCATCCAGTTTCTGTGGTTATTGCTGCTTCTGCTTTCTTATGAGACCTGCATGTTCCTCCAGTCACCATTTCAGTGAGCACTTTGGTATTGTTTCTTTCCAATTTCTCATGTTCAGGACCTTCTGCTTTCCATGGAGAACAGTGAAAGCTGTCTGTATCCCTCCATCCTTGCTTAAATGCTCTGATACTCAGTCTGTAACACCATTTCCTGGGCCCATTTCCTCCCACAGAGCACGGAGTTGTTTCACAGTGAAGAGCATCTCTACTGCAGATTGAGGGAGATCTCCTCGTAGACATCTCAACATTTTTGGGCTCTAACCTCCAACACAAAACCTAGCTGCAGGTAACTCCACCTGTGCAGGGGCTTCATGAGTTCCATTAGCTCTCTGATGCTCTGCTTAAGGGTACATCGGTATATAAGCCTGACAGCACTGACAAATCTTAGGTGAGTGCTTGGCCTTGTTTGCTGACCAATCTCTTCTCCATTTGCTTTGCCATGGGGTAGCCACACTTAGGAGACAAGTCAACTAAAAAAAACTTACTCTCTTGGGTGAAATGCTTAGGTGAAATGTAAATATCTCATATTTATTGGAAATATGCCAGGTTCCTCCTTGGACAAGCAATCTGAGGTACTTCTGAGTGTTTTTGTTGACAATCTGACAGTTGCTATGTGATCCCTCCTGCAGTCTAATTGCATTAACCTCTATGATGCCCTAGCAGCCCCTCTCACTGACGTCCTCTCTGAACTGCTTGCATTTTTGTTTGGCACAATAAGATGGCTTGATTTCTTTAGAGTTTTATGAACTAGATTCACACTGCTATTCCTAAAAGTATTATTTTTTTTCTTTTCCCTGAGATAAATTGTGGAAAATGATAGCAGTGTAATGTCAAATTTAGAAGAAAGTAGGTGGAAACCTGAATTTTATCACTTCAACTTACTGCTTCAGCTGGCACTAGATGGGAGTTTTCATCTCCCCACTCCTTCCCTCACCTCCTTCGTGGCAGGAGAGTGTGACTGTGTCTAAATATGATGCTGTGACAGGGTCATGGTGAACTCCTCTTCCCGCGGTCCAGGTGGAACACAGTGTACAGAAGTGCTGTTGCACAAACATAAGTGCTTAATACTTGCAATCGTTACACCCTGCTACGGTTACAAGGAGAGGGTTTCCATGATGCATTCCTGGTCTTCTGACATAATTGCAGCAATTTATATGCATGCTGAGATTGAGATGGGGTAGTTTGGGTGAGCAGCAGCTGTTTTGGGTAAAGCTGCTGGCACTCACACACCTTGCTTACCCCTCTACCCAGGGGATGCTGTGGCATGGGGCTGGCCTTTGCTGAGCAATGCGATTCTGGTCCTGTATTTCAGTGCCTTCTTTGATTCCTCATTGCTTGAGAAGAGAGTTTTGCTCTAAGGCAAAGGTTTTGCGTGTGGTTTTGAGTGAATGTGGAAACTAGTTTGGGACTATTATATAAGCATAAGCAGAGATATCCCAAGCCTTGTGGTTTGAGAGGGTGACGTGAGGAAAGGCTTGAAACTTGCTGAAAACCAGTAGCATAGCCATGTCAATTATCAGGTGCCCCAAAAGAACCACTTGGCAAGATGCCCTTTTATGGTTTGAGGTCCAAATGCAGGACCTTGACTGGTGCCATCAAGTGGCGATTGCCATTTGCCAGAGGAGAGCTGTCAGATATCCTCACTGCAAAGCCATGAACCAAAACCTCCTGTCCTCCAACTATTTACTCAGAGTTCATACCTCGGGTCCTCTTTACCCAGCTCCTTCTGACATTAGTCCAGGGTGCACTCTACCTACCTTTCTTGATTCTCTTCTGAATGACTTGTTTCCCTCACCATCTGGTCAGGTTAAGTTAAGTACCTCAGACAATATTGTAACTCAGTTTCTTCCATACAGCCCTGACAGCTGTAAAGGTCATGGTAAAACCCAGACCTCATGGCAAAGCACATGCTATGAACCAGACATAATGATGCTCTATGTCGTGCATTGACACAGCCCACCAGTTTTCCATGCTATCTGATGCTAGCGAATCCTCAGTTATAACACATCCTATTTTGGAGTCTAGCCTTCAAGGCAGAGGTAGACCCATACAAGAGAACTCAAAGGAGAGTCATGCCAGTGGTCTAGAAATTTCAAATTGTGATTTAATTGAAAGAAAAGAACACTGAGGAATGGAGGAGGTTATAGCAGCCTTCAGATATCTGTAAGATTGATGGAAGGAAGCCACCTGTTTTCCATGCCTGTATTGGGGAAGATAGGTTGGGTTTAAACAGCAGCAAGAAATGTTGAGGTTATATCAGCACCGGGGATAGTGATTTCACTATTGTGTATGTTGCATGGGGACACTGTAGATCCACAGCTTCTGCCATGGGATGGACGCTCAGAAGTGTGCAGATAGGGGTGACCTTGCTTTGGAGAAACTTTTGACTTTTGGCCCTGTGATGTTGTGTGAGAAAAATGACCAGTATGACAATTTAGTGTAGAGATTCATAGGTGTGGGAAGTGACAGAAACTAGACCAGGGTGGAGCATCAGAACACAGGGAACAGTATCACATGGTGGCACACAAGAAGTGCTGTTTAAAACTATATGAGGATAACCCCCTCTTTTAAAAGTGTTTATCTTTGTGTCATCCTTGAACTCTTAACAAGTTTTAGGATCATTGCTGTGGCTTCTGTGAAGAAGGCATGTTGCAAGCCACAGTGTATGGGTACTGAGCTGAACTTCCCTGAAATGTGAGTTGTGTGGACTCTGTTTCAGCTTACTCACATGTCTTGAATCAGCGCCAGGAATAAATCTGATGAAGATCCATTATAGGCATTTTTTTGGACCTTGTTTATGTAACATTTGGTGTGGTTGGCTCTAAAGTTCATCTCATTATGTGAGCAGAATTTGTCCTTTGGGAAACAATGGTAGAAACTTTTGTCAGTCATCTGAGCTTTGATGCTGCATGAAGTTTGTGTGCTATGCTGTGTTTTATTAGTTGTGAATAACAGTGTGAACAGCTTTACTGTTACAGAATTTGCTGAAGACAGTTCTCATAGCCATGTCAGAAATTCCTTACCTGCCTCAAGTGTTTTACTTCGATAGGAAGCAATATGAAGAAGGGAAAATAAAGCTAGCCAGATTCATCCATTTCCAAGAGGAACACTGTGGAAATAAATATTGTTTTATCAACATTAAAAGGCTCTGTTGGCCTTTTCTCTGAGAACTTTTGCCTCCTCCACAATGTGACATGAATTCAAAATTTGGCAGGATGGTGGTCTTGCATTAGAGATGTACCTTTGTATCTGTGTTGAAATCTGTCAGTGATTGCAAAACTCTCATCCCTTTAGAAATAGCTGGCTCAGTGAGGGTTTGCTTCTTTCTGCAGGGTCATGCTGAGGAGCAACTGAGGGAACAGGGATTCCCCCAGAGCCTGATTGCTGACTCCCTTGCTACAACCATGTCCAAACACAGGTATTAGGTGTAGCGATTGTACTTCACTTGAAGTATTGATGCTTTTGCAGTGGGGAGCAGGGGAAAGCTCTGGGGTTGCTGAGCTGGTTGGGGAACCCTGGGCTGGGGGGACTGGATAGTCAATGGGAAGGGATTGAAAAGGAGAGGGGAGGTTTTAGGAGGAATAATGCCTGAAAAGATGATGGGGTTATGGGGTGGCTGAGGTTGGTAAAAGGGTTGCAGAAAGGGACTTGGTAACTAGGAGGAAGGGCAAATATGACCTGTGGGTCTCATTGCTTGATAAGAATGTTATTTTCTCTCTTTCTTGAATCCATGAAAATAAATTAAAGAAACAAATTCCTTGGATATGTGCACAGGAAACCGAGGAGCTAAACCAAATACAGCTAAAAAAACCCTACCACTCCCCAACACGAAGTGGGAGAGACTTTTACAATTTTCTTAAAGGACAGTAATATTAATAATCAAGACTCGGTGTTTATATAGCATTGTACTTAGAGGAGATGTGCCAGAGAAGGATAGGTATCATTACTGCTGGCCTGAGTATTAAACTGAAGTGGAGGCTCACCAAAGGTTACTAAGCATAGAATTAATTTCACATAACCATATGCCTTCACCTGAACTAGACATCTACCCTGCCTTAAAGTCAATGGAGGGCAATTGGTATTTGGTGAAGCTGATTCACTTGACCTATTTTAGACACCTCCTTTAAGATGAAGTAAAGTCTTGTTTCCCTGCAGTGCAAAAGGAAACCTTCAGGTGACTATTTCACCTGGAATTGTCTCCTCTCAAGAGGTTTACAGTTAGTTGAAATGCATCCCATCTCTCAGGCAGAAATGGTGCCAAAGACATGGCAAAATGTTGTCTTGAGCCTGGACACAATGATGGAGGGCGCCAAATGTGGCATCTCCAACAGACCAGCTTTGCAGGAGTTGATGAGTATGTCTGCCCAAGCCTGGCTGGAGAATGCCATTCAGGAACAGGGACAAACATGTTCCACATCAGGCTTTTCCTCCTGAGGTCTAGGAGTGCAAGTCCCCTCTTCTGGCTCTATTCTTCAGCACTCTCTGTCTGGATCTGGTTCTTGTCCAGCATGAGACAGGCAAACTCCCAGAACAATCCTATATTTCTTCCCCTAGCCAGTGCTGGTTGTAAACAGACTGCCAGGTTGGCTTTCTTTCTTTCACTCCGGGCACTAGTTGGCACAGCATGCAAACTGAGAGAGTATGAAACACTGGCACCACTGATGTAGGACAGGGTGCTTGCTTCCAGAAGGACCCAAATCTTATTTTTCAGTAGGATCCCTATTTCTCTAAGCAATCACTTTACCAGTGTAAGAGTTCAGAGCAGGCTTCAAATACAAGCACGATGACCTCATGTCTGATTCAATAGGATCACTACAGCAAGTCAGGACCATTCAGGAGAGCAAAATTCAGCTATCTTGGTTCAAACAGTTTACAAATATTTTTTTATTCCCCAATCTACCAACCATACATACCATGACCGGGGAACGGGTCTTGCTTTCCCTCTCTGTGTGTATAAAAAGGGAAAGGGAAGAGGAGGGCAGTGTGCAGTCTTGCACTCCTTGTTATTCTTGTATTTGTTTGATATTTTCCATTAATTCCTGTGTTTAGTGTTTCAGCGCCTTTGTTTTCCTTTCCTCTCTGATGGTGAGGACTTATGTTATTATTAGGTTTGGCATTACTTGATTACTTTTTTTCCCTCCTTGCCTCTGTGTGATTGGGATATGTTTTTTTTTCTTGCCTCTGCAGTGTAATGTTGTATTTGTTTTTACAGTCAGCACCTTGCTACGTGGTTGCTTTGAAGGAGAAGGAGAGCAGGCATGTTCCTTGGCCCTCCTTTTGTGAGATTTTTTAGATCCCATCCACTTGTAGTAACCTGGTCTGCCTCTCTTTCCTGGCCTCTTTAGTCTTCCTCTACCTCCTTTGGGTGGATGTGAACTAGTCTCCTCTCTAGGGTTATGTTAGTGTTCAGGTTTTCAGGTCAGATTGGACTGACCAAGAGTAATAGTGGCTGAGGGAAATGTTTGTCTGAGGAGTGCCAGCATACTCTGCCACCACCACACAGCAGTTTGTAAGTACTGGAAACATCTGTGTCTGGGAAGGCAAAAGACCTGTGACATTTTGTCATTATTCACTCCTGCTGAGGTGATTTATGAGCAATTGCAGCCAGCTGGAAGCTGCATTTTATGAGTTAAAAACCCAAATTTGCCCAGCTCAGTTGCTGGTGCTCTACCTTTGGTCTTGCAGTGCTTGAAGGAAGTGTTGCTCTCTGCTTTTCTCACGCCCACCAAGAAATATAACTACCCCAGCTCCACCTAAAAACAACTTTTTCAACATTCATTTCACGTTACAGAACAACATGCTCCCTTTACCAGCCCAGCTCCTGGGTCTTTGTTCAGCCAGACTTCCACTGATGACAGTAGGAGGCTCTTTGCATAGAGAGTGGGTGATAGATCCTCCTACTTGCAAACGTCTCTGTGGATCAGAGCCAGACTCCTTCATAAATCACGACTCTCTTATTCCCCACCCCTGGAAAACCAGCCTTCCTTCAGACTGCCTGAGTGCTGACAGCCTGCCCTGAGCACCCGAACGAGTTGCATCAGTGCTGGTACAACCCCGGGTGTCATTAGCAGTGGGGGGACTGCCAAGGTCAGTTACCTCTGGGCACTGAGGTAGGTGCTGTGCTGTCTAGACCAGCTCTGAGCAGAGGCAAGATGGAGATGGAAGCAATTATTGTTACTGGAGCAAAACTTCCTGAATTTGCAAATCCATCTACTTACTTGGGTGACCCTAATCACCATAGCATCTGTATAATTAAATCCTATATCTAGCTTATCTTTTTGTCAACCCACCTTAAACTCCTTGCCCTGCTTGATTTCTCTTTCTTGCTTATCAGTTATCATTTGGCTGTATAAAGTATCTGGGAATCCAGTTTTTATAAGGTGAAGTGTATATTGTCCCCTGAAGGGAGTGAGCTCTGGGAGGCAGGACGGCAGCCAGCTCTTTCCTGGCAGTCATGGGAATACCGGCATGGAGCTGCCAGTCCGTGGGTGGGCGTAGTGCAGCTGCCTCCTTCGGCTGGGTCCAGCCCGTTTGCAAACCTGAACGAGGAGAGAAAGCTGAGGACAACCCTCCCTCCATGGCACAGTCAAGATCAGTCTCTCCCTCCAGCTCCTTTCTGATAACATGTTGGCATCTGTGCTTTGGTGTATCAGGCAAAGTCAAAGCAAACAACGATTTCCAGAAAAAGTTCCTTACATGGTGAGCGTGAGCAGCACAGATTTCTCTCCCATTTGTCCCAAGCTGTATATGTCAGATGTGGTTTCCATATGGCATCTATATCTCTCAGTACACCCACACTAGATATATGCATTGGTATACCAGTGGCTGTGCTGAACCACAGATAAATGTTTAGCATTCCTTAGTCAACTGGAAACTGTGTGTGTATGGGGTGTGAGTGGGGGTGAAGCCCAAGGACTATAAAAACAGGCATATGGCATTTTTTAACTCACTGTACAGATAAAAAGGAGAAATAAATACAAGGCAACACTCTAAAATAGCATCAATGTCTTTGAAGTAAACCCTCTAGTGAAATAAACTGAAGTGGAGGCTGCTGCATCAGCCTACAGCTCCAAGATCGGCAACTTGCCCATGCGTTTTTTGGTGCTCCGTGTATACAAAGATTTCAGACTGTACTCCTCAAATGGATCACCTCTTTGACCTGCATGTCTCTCCTTGCCACACCAGCATGAACCCAGGTTGGACATCCTGAAATGCTTGACCTTCTGAAACAGACAAACATCTCTGGTTCAGTTTACTGAACTGAGGCTCGAGAAAGAGGCTGGCCCTCTTGCCCTATGCAAGACGCCTACTGCATACAAACTGTAGACCTCCACCAGTTGACTAAATTCAAACATCTAGTACCATCTGAGTCACCCTTGGCTGCCTGGCATAGCCTTTGCCTGCCTATCTATCAGAGCATGCTTGTCTAGCAGAGTTAAGATGCCTCAGATGTTGTAGGCAGCTGGAAATAGCACCATTTACCTGTTCTTAGGCAAATGAATCACTCTCTGAGCCTTGAAATAGCAGCTTGTGTTAGTAGAGAGGCTGAAGCCCAACAAATGTTCCAGTAAAGTGGTGGTCCACGAGTGTTTTTTACTGAAGGCTTTCAGTACAAAGAAGAAGGCAGAAGGCAAATGAAGAGGCTGCATTGGTCCCTTCCTTACATGACAGTATGACTTTTTCTATATCACACATGAAATTCCGGATGGACGCACTGCTAGTCACAGCACTGCTACCTTCTTCGCCTGGAGATACCTCGTTTTCCACCTCACTTGAAAATATCTTCATCACCTGTCCTAGTAAGGTGCCTCGTGGTGCAGTCTTGGATTAAGAAAGTTGAAATGTGGAACTAAGAGAAACATCTTACATATAATGAAGTGAAAGAAGCCTGAGAAAGGGTGGGGGAATTTCAGGGCAAGAGTATTCCTCCCTTCACAGGACTTCCAGTTTGGTGTGGTGGCACTGGCTGTGTGCCACAGCACCCTTCGTGCAGTGTCAGGGCATCTGCAGCCAACGGCACCACCAGCAAACAGCAGCAGGATCAGGCCTCCTTGCCGAATGATCATATAGTGAATGCAAGGTCTGGTGCATGTTCTTCTGACCAATGCAATGGTAACATTTGCTAGAATAACCCAGAACGAGGGTACAGACACTGTTGTGCAGAGCATGCCTGAAAACCAGTTGTATATTTTTTGAAACCGAACTTTTTGGAAGGAGGATCTTCAGTCTGAGTCTTCCCCTTGAAGGAGAAACAATCGCCTTTTTTGATCTCTCTCTGTTTCTGCTTGCCCAAATACCTTATTTTATGATACTTTAAGGAGTACTTGGTCCAGGTTGGATTTTATTGACTCAAGGCTAGCAAGGGGAAGAATCCTCCCAAAACCAGCCTTTTATCCAAGGAAATATGAAATTACTTCTGTTCCTTTGGGAGAGATAAAGCTGTTGGTGTTTCTTGAAATAGCAGAGGGGAACCTTTTCTGCTTTTGCCCTGGAGTTGTTTTTCTAGGTAGAGAGTTTGAGGTTTAGATATGGGATGCCTGTGTGAGGAAATAGGCAGCCCATGTAATAAAGCACTGGCCTGTGTTATGATAAATGCAAAATGATTAAGAGGTGACAGGAAATAGACTCTGGCACCTGCCTTTATTTATTTTGAAATGCCTTGGGTCAAAATAAAATAATTAAAAAAAAAAAAACCCAAAACCAAAAACAAGCCAATAGGAGACAGGTGATATGGCTGTCTTGGGGGAAATGTGGATTTATTACTCACTGAGGGTCTGATGCTGGGCAAGATGCCAAAACCTGCATGCTTTCCACCATCTGAGTAGGGTAGTAAGCTTCCAGAACTTGCAGCCCAGGGCATGTTTTTCCTCATGTGTGCTGGAAATTGGAGGGGAAAAGAAGAACACAAGAGACCTGAAGGATGAACAGGTGAGCTTGGACCCTGATGTCAGTGACACACCTGGGGCCAGGCTGCATTGTCTCTGTCTGACCATAAGGTCAGGAGTCAGACAGGGCTAGTCACATAGGAGATGCCAACACTGCTGATGTTTCTCTCATCCGGTCCCTGTTCTGGTCGGACTGCCAGCACTATGGCCTAAGAAAAATGAAACTTTACGATGGGAGTATGGTCACATAACCTGAAGCAGATGAGTGTGCATGGGTGTGATTACACAGCACTGCAAAAGCAGACTGAAGATGGAAACATACACACCTCATAACTGAGGGCTATGTTGCAAAGGCTGCAGTGAGGTGCAGGGCTTAGGGTTCATATTTGCTTGTTGGGATCTGTGCAGTGCATGAGGTTGAAGACATCCCTACTGTGATCTGAGTAACAGCATGGCTGCTTATCTGCAGCCACACAGCATGTGACTTGGAGCAGTTTTGGTACAACAAAGTGGCACCCGCTGGTCAGGGATTGGGAAGGACTCTCAGTAAATCTACAACCAGAATATGCAATTATTAACCCAAACAGCTTTCTTCAGTTAATGCAATTAGCAATAATGCATTAAAACTTCAAATGCAAAGTACTGAAACCTTAACTAATTGTTGTTGCTCTGTAAAACGACCTGGCTCCAAATGCATCGATGATTTGATGGGCCCATATGGATCTCTTTAGTGGTGAGATGTCTAAATGCTTTTTCTGTTCTCATGGTATGTGATTTGGTCCATTGTAAGCAGCTGAAACATTTGAAGAAAACGGAAGGCTCAGGTGCAATACCACTCAGCAGTGCCATAACAAGTGACTGCGAGTTGTTGAAGATAAATGTCCATGAGCATGCTTTCAGCCTTTGACAAGTATGATATGTTTTGATTATTTGGCTAAGCTCACAACGAAATTGAATTCAGTCACATGACTTTGGCCAAAGGTGCCAGTTCAATGTCCTGTGATCCTGTGAACTGATAACACACTGGGAGTGACCGGTAGCGAAACCTGGACAGACCGGAGAGCTGGGCACAGAGGAACCAAATGGGGTTCAATAAGGCTGAGTGCAGAGTCCTGCACCTGGGAGGGAATAATAAAATGCACCAGTACAGATGGGGAAGTTACCTGCTGGAGAGCAGCTCTGTTGAGAGGGACCTGGGAGTCCTGGTGGATAACAAGTTAACCATGGGACATCAGTGTGCCCTTGTGGCCAAGAAGGCCAATGGGATCCTGGGGTGTATTAAGAAGAGTGTGTCCAAGGGAGGTTCTCCTCCCCCTCTATTCTGTCCTGGTGAGACCTCTCTTGAATACTGCATTAGGTTTTGGGCTCCCCAGTTTAAGAGGGACAGGGATTTGCTGGGGAGGGTCCAGTGGAGGATTGTAAGGATGATTAGGGGACTGAAAGGCATGCCTTATGAGGAGAGGCTGAGGGACCTGGGGCTTTTTAGTCTGAAGAAGACTGAGAGGGGGTTTAATCAATGCTTACAAACATCTGAGGACTGGTCAGGAGCAGGAGAACAGGCTCTTATCACTGGCTCCCTGTGATAGGTCAAGGAGCGATGGGTGTAAGTTGCAACACAAGAGGTTCCACATTCACACAAGGGAGAACTTCTGTATTGTAAGGGTCACAGAGCACTGGAACAGGCTTTCCAGAGAGGTTGTAGAGTCTCCTTTTCTGGAGACTTTCAAGGCCTGTCTGGATATGTTCCTCTGTGACCTGTGCTAGATTTTATGGTCCTGCTCTGGCAGGGAGGTTGGGCTCGATGGTCTCCTTGGGTCCCTTCCAACCCCTAACCTCCTGTGATATTGTGACCTGATCTTGGTCCTGAGCCCTCAGCTTTCGCTCACTAATTTTATATGAAGAATAAGATGCTTCATTTAGTTTTATGCAAACCTGCCCAGCAGCCCAGGTTCATTCAGTAAATGTGAAAATGTTGATGCAAGCTTGTCTGAGTTTTAAGTCAATAATGATGGGCCAAGTGACGTTTCTTAAAAAAAAAAAAAAAAAAAAGGTTATAGGTTTTAATCTAAAT
>VWZI01021459.1:82978-121527 GCA_013396835.1 Psilopogon haemacephalus | reverse complement strand
AAAGGTTACAGGATTCAATCTAAACTTTAATGTACCCCGAAATATTACCTCAAAGGGTCTGATCTTTGCAAAAATACTCTGCTGACAGCTTGGTGTTGAGCTCAAACTCATTCATTAAAAAAAAACAAACAAAAAACCAACACAACAAAAATCCAACAGATCAACATTTGATATAGTCATTTTTTGAAGAGCAAAATTCCTGGTGGGAATTCTTCTCACATGCTGGTAATTCTATATTTTGCTGGAGCAGCTCCAGGACAGACGAGTTAATGCCCTGCGTAGTCTGTTTTCATATTGAGCAAACCGTGCTGAGATGCCGGAAAATAGTGATTTAAACTGATAAGCTTGCAAGAGACAGCTGACTCATGTAGTGCCATGAAACAAGGATTCCCACACCATAATACACCTGAAAGTGTTGAACTTGTACAAGAAAACTCCCACACCCTTCTCCTGGAGGTGTCAGGGAATCACAGATGCTTCTACTTGGCCAGAGTAGAGCTGTGACCTATCACCTTATGCCAAATCCTTCTTTCTAAGTAGTGGTGCCTGAATAGATGAAGATGACCCGAAACAAAGTGTTAGTGCTGTTTTTGCAGGATCAGATGGGACAAGAAAATTCAACATGCTCTATGCCTGCTTTGGATGACCGTTGGATTGTGGTAGGTGACCTTATTTAATCTTGGATTTTTAGAATGGATTAGAGTGGCATTTGGGGGTCAGACATAGGAAAATACTTCATTCAGGATATGTCCCATTGAGAATACTAGATGCTGTTTGAAACTAGACCCAGAAAATACTGCTCTCACCTTACTCTCCACCAGGAAGAGTTCAAAATGAAAGAAAAAAAAAAATAGATCTTGTCTGAAGCACAGTCTGAATCTTAGCAAGAGGGCACTTTCTCTACCTTCTAAAGCTTCTGTCTTTTTCTTAACCTGACTTTTTCTTAACCTAACTAGCCCCATGACAGAGGAGAGGTGGACAATGTCTGGGGTCATGAGCAAGCCTGGACTTCAGTTTGCAAATGACCAAAGTGGTCACTAGTGGTATCTTGCTTCAGCATGTGGAACTTGTTGGCCATGACTCTGCTCTGGTAAGACCTCACCTGGAGTAGTGCATGCAGGTCTGGAGCCCTCAAGCACAGGAAGGGAATGGACCTGATGGAGTGGGTCCAGAGGAGGGCCTTGAAGATGATCAGAGGGCTGGAACACGTCTCCTACAAGGGCAGGCTAAGAGAGATGGGGTTGTTCAGCCTGGAGAGGAGAATGCTCCAGAAAGACCAGTACCTGAAGCGGGGGCTGCAAGAAGGATAGAGAGTGTTTACAAAGGCCTGTAGTGGTAGAATGAGGTGGGATGGGTTTTAAATTAGAGAGGAGCAGATTTAGATTGGATGTTAGGAACAAGTTCTTTACCACGGGGGTAGTGGAAGATCGGAACAGGTTGCCCAGGGAGGCAGTTGAGGCCCCATCCCTGGAGATGTTCAAGGTCAGTCTTGATAAGGCTCTGAGCAACCTGATTTAGTGGAAGAAATCCTTGCTTACTGAAGGGGATTGGACTAGATGACCCTTCCAAACCAAACCAGTCTATGATTCTATGACTATGCCAATCAACTTCCATCTTCTCATGCTCTGGCTTCTCTTCAGAGGGGAGCACGTGTTGGTCAGGCTTTCCAGCAGGACTACTCAGGCTATGGTCTCCTCACCAGGAACTATCTTGCTGTAACTTGGTCTTGGCCCTTTCCCTGAAAGCATTGCTGAGATGAAGGATTACTGAAGTCTCTGTCACTGCAAACCCACTACACAGTGTCTTCCTGGCTGAGAGGTCATCTGGACTTTTCACATCTAGAAAGGAAGAAAAGCAAGGCTGTATGCTGGGGCTGTGAAATTCTGGGTGCAGGTAAATCGTGATCTTGGTTGGCATATATTCCCTTGGGAAAACCTGGAGATTTTCTGCTAGAGATGTTAGTGGCTGTTTTCCTTCTTACATTTGCCTTTAAGTGCTTTCTCCTCGTGATCCAGAGAGAAGCTAACAGTAGTCAGTGCTGGAGGAGGTCAAAAGCCAAATGTCTGTGAGAGAAAAAGGTACAAAATTGACAGAGGAAGGAATTTTTAGTTGGGAAACAGTCTGTAATTGAAAAATTCTGCCTGTAAAATTTTGCATTGCACTCTGTGCCGTTTGATTTTTGGACAGAAATGCAGTTTGATTTTTGGACAGAAAAACATCATACAGTTTTGGTCTTGAGTACAATTTTCCTTGGCTTGGTGAGAACAGCATCTGCCTTATAAAGATCTGATGGGTGATTACCAGGCTTCCTGGATCTTCCCTGGCAGCAACCGGTTATCACCAGCTAGATGCCTTTGTGCATCTACTGGGCAGCTGACTGACTCTTCACAGAGGGTTATTTTAACTATCATACACATCTCACTTGTGAAATCAATGGGAAGAGAAACGGGAAACTAATCCCACCATAGCAAAGCCTGAAATCAAACGGAACTGGTACGAGTTGTCTGAAGATATGGTGCAAATTTGCAAAGGACACAAAGGCCAGGGACACAACTATCCACAGACAAATGCAAAGGGCAGCCCAGAGTGAAGGAGGCTGCTTTTGCTCCAGACATGTGCTGCTCTAACAAAGCATGCCCAGCTTGGTTAGTCTCCCACCAATGGGTGGCTATCCTACAAAAGCTGTTTCATAGGTTAATCCACCTATGAAAAAACAAGAATGGTCTGTCTCTGTAATGACCTTTTAAGAGGGAGAAAGAAGGCTCTGTTTTGTAAGCTATCTCTCTGAGTCATCTGCACATCAAGATTGAAGAATATTTGTGCTATTTGGACCCAAATTCTCCTGGCTGTCTTGTAGGATGCAAAGTCTTTTCCTTTTATTTTGTTGAATGCTCTTACCTCTGACAACTGCCCAACTGTTCCTGCACAAAAAGATGAGGTTATTTTCCAAGTACTTTTTTTGGAAGTGCACAACACCCTGCCGTGTTATGCAAGGGAAAGCTCAAAATTGTATATTCTTCAGTCTTGGTTTCCTCATTAACTGCAGTTCATATACATGGTACTATACTCTTCACAACTTCAGTGTTGGATTATGTTTATGCAAGGCAGAGCAATGAAGTTCCTAGTTTTTGAGGGTCTTAGGAGATCACTCAAGGTTGTCTTCTCTGAGGAGGACAGGAACAGCATTGTTGCCCAATTTTGGCCCCGTAACTTCATCTCCTAGATGACAGACACTAATTAAGAGTCAAACCCAGTCTACAGCTGTTAAGGGCATTGAATAAACTTCACCAGAGCAGTCTGTTTACCCCTGAAAGTGGGTATACAAAGCTGGGCACTTACATCCTGAGTTTAGATGCTGACACAAAATGCCTTACACACTTTGTGGTGTGGTGCAGAAGACCCTCTGCAGCTCATGACATTGGGTTATGACCCCTCAACAAGGATCTTTCAACTGCAGGCCCTGATAGAATGCAGCCTTTGGTTGTAGCTGGCTGGCAGAGGCTCCTCCAGTTTCATCTGTCTGGGTTAGGAATTATGGAGCAAGATGGAGGCCCCAGTGCTTAGCTGCAAACAGTAAAAGACATGTCTTGCCTTGGGGTACCTCAGCATTAATGATGGTGCTGTATTTTATGCAACTGCCTCTGCACATGCAGTAGCTGCTAAGTGGAAAACATTTCCTCTCTAATCTGATTTGAATATATTACAATATACACATACTTGAGGCTTATAGTTCAGTTTTCTTCAGGATATTGGAACACCTGTTTGAAAAAAATGCACAAGAAGTGGGGAGGGGGATATCTGTTTTGATGTTAATACTGAATACACTGGGAGAATATGTGCACGGAATTTATCTAGAAGATTAGGATGCAAGGGAGGTTCTGAGAGGTTTAAAGACCACTTCTTGGATTCACTTACTGGTTTCTTACCAAATGCACTGAAGAAAACTGGAGTAGGATAAAATGAGAAATTGACTGATTGCCTGTGCTCGCAGATGGAACTGCAGAACCCTGTGTGGCAAGAAATAGATGTCTGTCTTTGAGGAACTGCTTATTTTGAAAGAATACAATTAGGCATTGTTCCACAGTGATGGGGCACAGAAGTGGGTGGAGATTATGGATAAGGAGGCCACATCAATAAAGAGCCAGCTGATTGCATAGTCTTTCTTTCAGTCTCTTGTCAGTGTCCCTACTCAAACTAAGCAATAGTGTTTATGTGTCACTGTCTGCACAGAACATGAATATTCAGCTAAAGCCTCAAAATATTGCTGAGAAAACCCAGGCACCATAGAGGATCAAACAGCATCCTGACAGATTCCTAACCAAGTCCTGGTTTCTCACTGTTTTCACCAACAAATACCATTCAAGTCACCAGCCTGCAGAAATTTGCAAGATCTCAGAGAGAGGAAGGTCCTCTTTCCTGGAAGGATTTCCTCTTGACATCATGCTGCTGTGTAGAAAATGGCCCTACACAATTAAGAGTAGCTGATAGGAAATGTTGATCTTGATATTCCAGTGGGGCATAATCCCGTCCTAGCTGCTGTTCCTGGAGGGTTTGTTCCCATTTTGCATACCGCTGGCTCCTCTGAAGAGAACTAAACATTAATTCCTTTATTTTCCTTCATGCTCTCCACATTATGGCTTGTGTATATTAGTTCACTTTGAGGGTGGGAAAGGCAATGTTTTGGAAATGTAGGATGTAATTGTAAGCAGCTGATGATGACAGGATGCTGGAGTTGTTTTCTTAATCAGTTAGGACTCTGACTTTGAAGGTGGGTGGGTTTTGTGTCTGTCCTGAGTCATTTTCATGTCACAGCAGGCTCGTTCCAGGGTATGTCTTCACCAGACAGACTACTGACAATGTTGAAGAAAGCACAGTTTGTGATAACTGCAACTGAGCTCTTAACTCTTATCCCTGCAGTTAGTATGGAGGGGGAACAATCTTAACCTCTGAAGTCCCAGAAAATGGGTGATATAAACCTGTTTCTATTTGTTTTTTTTTTTTTTTTTCCCTTCCATCTTCAAAGGCTGGTGAAGACGTGTGCTGGTTTGTTCTCATGTAAGTGCCCTGGAAGGGTGTGACACAGGTGTGAAGAGAAGACTAAGCAGTGGACCCTAAAATGTGTATCTTGGTGCTTTTACTCAGGTAGTGTGAATGGGTTAGTCTGTGTTCAAAGCGCACAAGATGCTTCCGCAGATTGAGCTCAGCCAGAGAGAAACAGTGACCAGTGGAACAGGGCTGCAACCACTTGCACTGGAGCTGGTGGGTGACCTGCTCCCTGTTGCTCTTCAGGGAAGGACACTACAAGCTGGACAATGAGACTCATGCAGCAACCCAGCAACACCTCTGTTGTGCATTAAGGAGGCAAGGGTGTGTTAGGAAAGGGATCCCAACCTGTGTAGACCTGGATGTCTGATATCTGCACTTCATGCCTTATCACCTTACAGCCTGGTGGGAATGGATGGAGCAATTCCTGGCAGCAAATAGGTCCTCAGGAATGTACAGGTCAGGTGTAAGGAGCTCCTACAGCTTAAAACCAGAAAAGATGACAGTAATGGCTGGTCGGCTCCATCAAATTCCTCCTCATGAGACCTCTTTCTGGATGCTTTGAGTTTTCTGCTGATTAAATAGAATTTCCCATCCGGTATAACCACTGAAACTGTTAATGTTTACTCTAGTAATAAAAGAAATCTTAACAATAAAATACCTCCCATCTTTTTTTTTTTTTTTTTTTACAGACATAATTTGCCTTTCTGGGAAATCTTAGTGATGTGTATTGGAAAAAAACCCAAGAGCAAATTGTGTAAGACATCTCAAAGGAACACCAGTCTGAGCTTTCTGACACACCATGTGCTCAGAGGCTACAACATATTTTACACAAAACACATTAGAAAAATGCTCTATCTTCTTAAAAATAGCATTTTCCCACTCTTTAAAAAAAAAAAAAAAAGTCTTACTTTCTAACAGCCAAACATTTTCTCCCTTCAGGCTAACTAGCTCTGCCTGACAGGGAACAATAGTTTATGGCCACTGAAAGTGTTAGCTCAAAGTAGCCATTAAAGCATTAGATGTATATAATAACATTATGGTTTTTTGTCATCTGAAAGAGCTTCTTCCATTCTGAAAGGCATTACTAGTTTATGAGAAATTCCTTCTGATTAAAATAGATGCATAATTACTTTAAAGAATTGTACCCATTGTATTTTGGAAATTTCTAGGGTAAAATGAGTTGTAAAGCAAAGAATCTGCATTTTTTCACCCATGTCTGATCTCAGTTCTTACTAAGACCTCAAGATTCATTCTAGTGCTGATTAGCAACTTGTCCACAGTGAATCACTGCATATTGACTACTGCCTGACTTCTATGGCATTGTGAGATACTTAAATAAAACAAAGGAAATCTTGTCAGGTTGTTATTTTTTTATCTGCATTTGTATTAAATACAAGTGATGTGAAGCTGTCCAAACTGAATTTTAGTATAAATGCGATGTGACTTACTGTAGAAAAAGCAGGTGACGTAGTCAAAATCAAGTGGCTTACCATGCAATACTGTGCAGTAGATGACTTTTCCCTCCATAACCATAAAGAGTATACTTCGAAATAAATTAATCTGCACAAATCTTTCTGTTGATATCTTACATAGGCATATTTCAAACATGTAAAATATTTTCTATAATTAGAAATGCATGTGTGTTTGTTTACTTATTCATACATAAAACATGTATCTATAATACAAATTAAATATATGGATATCATAACTGGCAATATGTCATCACTATTACCTCAGCTCAGCACACTTGCTCTTCATAAGGCAATGCATGTTTTTTTTTTTAAAAAAACTTACCTTTTCTTACCATTTCTACTTTGAAAAGTACAAAAAAACTTGTTTAGGAAGAGCAGCCTGTTGCATAAGAGAAGAGCGCAGCTCCTGGCTGAAACCAAGTTTCTGGAGTGTTTTGTTGAACTGGGAATTGTATCACAGTGAGTGGTGACTAAAACTGCATTCCAGGCATAGCAAACCTTCCCATTGGTAGCAAAGAGGATGAGGAAGAAACCAAGAGGGAATAGGGGGAAATAGCTTCAAACTAGAACAAATTGCTGGATGACTGCTGTCAAAAGGTCACATTCTTTCTTTAGGCAAACCTGCGCAGCTCTGATGAGGTCAGAAGGAGGAGCATGAGGAAGAGGAAGGCATACCGAGGAAATAATCCTTCCTGTATGACCTCTGGGCAATGCTGCTTGACCTGTGTGCTACACAGAAGGAAAGAGCTGTAAAGGGAGCACACACAGCAGTCTCAAGTGGAGAATTTTCTGAGACACTTTCAGCCTCTCACAGAACTGCTGGTTGGAAGGGACCTCTCAAGCCGAAGCAGTACATCTGCCTGCTTAAAGCAGAACTACCATTATGTTGGCTGTGAATTTCTCCAGGCAAGCTTTGAGGACTGCCATTATCTGGAGACTCTAAAACTTGTCTTTGTAGCCTCTTCCAGTGCTGCATGCCATTCCAAGCTGATAAATCCTTCCCTACATCCTTGAACATCCCAGGGTGTGCCACTAGTAAAAATAGTTTTTCTCTATTATCTTGGTAGTTACCCTTTAAGCAGACTGCTTCTTAGCTCTTTCTTGAAAACGGCTGTTGTGGGTGACTACAGAAAGCAGTTGTGGGACCACTCAGCTGTCGGCTAGGTGGTGATCATTCTTTCTGCAGATGGTTGCTGCAGCTGAACTTTTCTGAGGTAGTGCTCTTAAGTCAAAGCTGATTCACTGAAAGGTTACAAAGGAGGATGATACAAAAAAAAAAAAAAAAACAAACCCAAAAAACTGTGCTTTGAGTGCTGAGAAAAGCTTTGCTGCTCTATATCAACATGTGTATACTACAAGTACAGAAATACTAGTCAGGGTATGGACAAAACTATTTTGCAGGTGCGTGAACCATACCAGGGCTTCAGTGGCAAAGACAAGTTCTGATGCATATGAGCTCCCTGGCACTGCTTAGACATCTATTCCTAGACATAGCCTCAGCATCTAGTTCAGTTCACAACAATGTTCTTTGTCTTTTGTGTTGTCTTAACATAGGATTTTTTTTTCCATAAAAACTTATAGGCTGCTTCTTGTCTCTATAGTGACTTGAATGTGGATCCTTGTTAGTGGAGATCTCTCCTTTGTGTTATGAATGACTTTAAGTCCTGACCAAAGCAGAGTTGCAATTAAACTGGGACCACCTAACTCACAGGTGCACATGTAAATGGAAGAAATGGATACTTGGTCTCAAGAAGAGGGACCACAGCATCCATTTTCTTTGATGAAGTCCTATTGAAGACATTTCAGTTGGCAAAAAGGGAAGTCATTAATGACAGCAATCTGACTCAACTGTGCCTTCTCCAAAAAATAATCTGTACCCTCTTTGTAATCAAGAGAGAGATCTATCTCCAGGAGGTGGTTCATTGGCCCCTAAGAAGTGTCTAGTAGAGATAGAACAACCTGTTCTCTGATAGTGACTGTCTTCATCTGCAGAAAATAGTTCTAAATTACATGCTTAAGCTACCTACTTACTTTTAGAGTGCTAGCACTAGGTGAAGCAGACCTCTCCCTATAGATGACTAGCAAATAAAAGATTTGCAAAGATTTGCAAACTTGGTTTGGCCTTTGTGACCTTTAAAAATCTTGTTTCCATATGCAGTTTTTTGGAGTATTAAATGGGAATACATTGCAAGCAAATGGGAATATGTTGCAAGTAAATGCGTTGTTGTGGTGCAAATACCCGTGTGATACCTGCCAAACTGTAGGTGAAAACTTGGCAGTTGATGAAATTTGCAAGCCCAAGTACTGCCTCTAAAAGAATTGTTTCAGTCTTAGCTCTTGAAGAACTCCATCCACGCCAAGGAGAAGGAAAGCCTTTGTGTGTCTCCAAAGGCCATTGCTAATCTCAGCAACTTGCCCATAGTGAATTCTTAAATCACTGCTCACAGTATACAGGGTGTCAGTTGTTTGTGGAAAATATTTTCTGGGTCATTATGGATAACATGCTACTTTATAAAAATCTATGATGTCTTTCTGATTACTATTCAAGCAGAAGCAGCTATCTTAGTTAGATAGCATGCAAGTAGCTCACCTTGGTCTGGTTCTTGCTAACCTTACTTCTGTCAGAATCAGTTACAAGAAAAAGAGAATTATTCCCTTGTCTTCTAAACCATCTGTCCTCACTCCTCCAGACAGTATTTTTATTAACACATTTTATTCTATTTTGTTGCATTTTATTTAATTTCAAAGGTAGTGAGTCTAAAGAAATGGCTTTCTGTGAGCACTGAGGCAGTGGCAACAGTAACAGTAAGTGCTGTGGCATTGTCCTAGTCTGAGGCAGATAGGGGATTCCTGGATCCAGGGTAACCTATAAAGGAGCAGAGGGAAGTGACAGAAACCAGCAGCTCCTGCTGAGAGGCTGACATGGGTTGAGGACTTGATGGGGTGGCCTTCTCAAGAGCTGTGCATGCAGGCAGAGCTCAGCAGCACAGCAAGCAGGGTACATGGCAAAGCATGCAGGAAGCAGCAGCAGTTCTGTGTGCTGGACAGGTGAGCCCCACTGGTGGCAGTTTGCATAAGCCTACATGGATTCACCAGGGACAAATTGTGCTTGATAAACCCGATTGCCTTCTATGACAGAGTCCCACTCTACCCAGTGCTCGTCAGGCCACACCTGGAATGCTGTATGCTACCACTTTACAAAAAAGATGCAGACAGACTGTAAACTGTCTGGAGAAGGGCCATGAGAATGATCAGAGGACTGGAAGACCTGCCATATGGGAAAACACTGAGGGAACTTTGAGAAGAGACGGCTTAAGGGAGACCTTGTTACCACATATCAGTATATAAGGCTTAGCTACCAGGACAATGGAGACTCCATGTTTACAAGGAAGGGGTAATTGGTACAAGGTACTTCTGGGGAGATTCTGATTGTGACCCAGAAGAAAATGTTTTACCATGAGAACAGTTAGACATTGGAATAATCTCCCAAGACAAGCAGTGGATTCCTATACATGGGCCAGTTTTAAGCCTCAGCTTCACAGGGTGCTGGGCCATCTCATTTAAGCTGTACTATAACCTAGAGAAAGGTTAGACCAGATGATCCTTAGGGTATTTTTCATCCTGGCAATCTGTGATTCTGTTGTCTTTAAAGTGGATCATTACATTTTCAAAATTTTGTATCTCCAGGATATAAATGCAGTCTGGAGTTTAAAACAACACTCTTGTGTTTTGAATTAATAAACACAGTTTTCATTATTTCTGCAGAGATGTTGGTGCTGAGATAAACCAGGAAGTATGACTGCTTTGAATACTGCTGCCACCACCATTGCTCATGTCCTCGTCTGGAACTAGTTTGTAATAAATGCCTCTCTCTATTTTCCTTATGTGTCTATTGCCTTGATGGAAATAGCTCATGGATAGAGAGCTCTACTTGTAATGACATTGCAATCACCAGTATTAGAATCAG
This sequence comes from Psilopogon haemacephalus, assembly GCA_013396835.1. Lineage (NCBI taxonomy): Eukaryota > Metazoa > Chordata > Aves > Piciformes > Megalaimidae > Psilopogon > Psilopogon haemacephalus. Next base: position 111,042 of record VWZI01021459.1, on the reverse strand, counting down.
TTTGTGAAAAGAAACAACGACAAACAAACAAAAAACCACATCCCAAAACAAAGAAAGAAACAAAAAACTCCTACACATGCACAAAATGTATGTGATGGTTCAGGAGTCACCTGCCCCCCCTGCCCACACGCTTTGAAATAACCCAGGCTAGGACTCAGTCAGCTGGAAGTTAATAAATTAAGCTTAATATTTAAATCAATGCACAATATATAAGCAGATATTTACAATGTATAACAGATATTTACAGATATATAGAGTGAAAAGGTAATACAAAAATACCACACCCCTCCCAGAGATCAAAATCCCTAAGAGGGATTTCTAACCACCCCTACCACCTTCCCCCTTTCCCCAGTCTTATCTCACCAGCAGATAGGAGGAGGTAGATTGGGGAGGGAGATTAGCAGCAGGAAAGAAGTTAGTGAAATTACTCAGATTCAGCTATGAAAGGCAGGGAGAAAGAGCCATGCAAGAGCCACAGCCCAAGGCAGTCTGAAGCAATCTCAAACCATCTGACTTATCTATGTTTGGGTTACAACTCTTAAACACTTTTTTCCCCCTTTCTCAGTAGAGTTATGAGTGAAATAGCACCATCAGTGTTTAACTCTCTCAGCCTATAGTCTAATTTCTCCTTCAAATCCTCCAATTAGTTCAAACCAGCACAATGTATTCTCTGGACTTCTTAAGTTGTTTGTTTGTTGGTTTTTTTTTTAACAATTTTAAACTGCTATTGAAAAAGAAAAACCCAAATACCAGCATTCTCTTGCTCTGACTTATCAAAACTTCTTTCTCCTTTCTTTCTGTGATCAAGCTTTGTTTCTTTTGGGGAGTGAATTACTTTCCCCCCCCCCAAAGAACTGATAGCTTTTGAGCAAAATTTCCTGAAATATTTTTTCTTGGACTTGGAAAGTTTTATCCTAGTAAAAATAATGTAAAAGACCCCCTTAGCACTAGTACTTGTAAATAAGTATTACTACTTTTTAAGAGATTCTGACCTTGCTCCCCATTTGTTAAGCTGTGCATACTGAAAGCTGTTTTCTAGCAAGCTGAAACTGTGTTACCTTCCTTAACTATGTATTTCTTCTGTGTTCTTACTGCTCTTCTTTATTTTTTCTTTTGGTTAACTTGCCTCCTGGGCATTTCAAATGACCAGTGTATTCCCACTCATTCAAGAGAAGTAAGCTCTCAAAACCAGACCAAAAAATCTCAATTTTATCAGTCTTCTACTAAGTGTAGAATGTGAAGTTCTTGGATCTCATCAGCTTCAGCTTTGGTCATAACTGCACTCTTTTCCAGGACCTCCAGCTTTGAGGAGGTCCATGCCCTCCCAGGTCCCAGCAGCCTGATACTCCTTGTATCTTAAGTTGAAGCTTGTCTAGCATCCTTCCTCCTCAGCCCCATCCTTGTCCTGTCCACCTCCTTGGTGGTCCTTCTTTCTCTCTCCCTAAGGGCTTAATCCATATTGGTGTGCACCAAAGGCTTGTTCTGGGGAACTGTGTGCTCAGCTTTCAGACTGGTGTAGAAATAGGTCTCAAGCCATGGGATGAGAAAGCTAGAGGTTGAGTATATCCCATGGATTATGAAAAAAAACCCAAGGCTTTCTCAGAACTGTTGACAGAAGACATTGTAGCCTTTCAACAATTAATCTGCACTTGAGGCAAAAGAGACTCACACTTTTTTTTTTTTTGGTCAACCTTTTCCTGCTATTTAATATGCATGATCTCTGCTTTGTTGAAAAAAATATCCCAGACATTAATAAGCCAGGATCAGAAAAGCAGTTTCACAATGTTGAAGGCTTCAGGGGCAGACTCTGTTTAGACAATTCCCTCCCTAACCACTCCTTCACTCCTTCTTTCACCAAAGCTTACCTTTTTTTTTTTTTTTTTTAATTTCCCCCCCCCCCCCCCACCTCTTGTTTCTCACAGCTTGANCCCCCCCATTTTTTCTCTCTAAGAGGAAAAAGCAGGGAAAAAAATAAAAGAAGGTGGTTTCACCTATGTCAATCATCTAGGGCATCACACTGTTTTACAAACAGTTGTGTTGGCACAACTGGAGGTCAGTGACCTGAAGTGCAAAGGCAAGAGAAGGGAGAGGGGAATTTCTTAACCTGGTTCTCCTGCCAAAACCAAATTATTGTGAAACTACACTGTCGCATTCTATAAACATTCTCTTCAAATCCTTGCAAGACTATAGCAAATGTGGAAAATGGATGGAGAAGGCCCCTTTGGAACAGGCTAAATGTTTTTGAAAGCCTCATGGTAGTTGCAAAGGCTTATGAGAGCCATTCACATGGCTAAGTCATAGGTAGTCATTCAGTGATATATAAAGACAACATGAATTCCGATCCCTTCAGAGCAAAGCTGTGGCTCACACAAACCAGTTCAACTCCTACAAAACTGAAAAGAGTGAATTATATTCTTAAATACACACAAGACCACCCAAGTGCGGTAATCCCACGGGTTGGAATTGTGCAAATGAGGCCAACATCTGACCACAAGGGCATAAGAACTGCCAGCATATCCAATTAGCGGGATAAAAGTAACTGCCCTCCCTGCTCACTAATTATTTTCAGTACACACAGTGTGATGAAAACCCTTCCAAAAATCAAATCTGTCTTACAGCAGTTTGACTTACAGGCAGTGCAGAATGGAATGTTACTAAGTGCATTGCAATTAATTATGCTTTCAGATGCACCAGCTAAATTTGGCTGTGCAATTAGATAAATAATGACTGAAGGGAAAGGTTATATTTTGGAATTACACATTAGAATAGATGATTACGCCTTTTGCTTTAGCTGCTGGTTCCTGTGTCATGGCAGGCATCTTGTTATGAAGCTTCGACAAAATGGTCGTACAAACGCACCTTCCACCTCCATTTAAATGCACCAGTGCCATCTTCACATACTCAGCATAAGCTACTGCTTTAATTTGTTCGCACATCTGCCTCAAATATCAAAAAGGATGACATTTCAACAAAGCAGTGCCCAGCTTGGCAGCCTCCACTGTTTTCAGGGGATATTGACTCGAGCGGTGGATGTCACTGATTTCAGTCCAGGTGTGCCAAAGTGGCCCCTGCACACTGAGAGAGTAGATAAGGGTGACCAATAAATTCACAAAACTTTGATTTTTCTTTTTCCATCTTCAAATTACCCTTCCATTTATTCTGCAATTCCTGAACATATCTAATATTTTAAAAATTGCCCCAGTGTGTTCAACAAATGACTTTGAAGATGGAATTTGAATTATTGGTTCAGCTCACACATGTTAAAGTACTCAGCCTAGAGGGTATCCTTGGCAAAGGGGAAATTGCAGTGTGAGGAATTATGTCCCTATCTCTGTACCTTTTATTGGTGGATTCTCAGAAGAATCATTCATTTTTTTTTACCTCTTTTTAATATTCAGAAGGTGAGCAGCTTTGTTAAAATTAATTCAAGTGCTATCAGGAGAGGATTGACACAAGTGCATCTGCTGTCACCCTGGTAACCTCGTGTCTTGGAAATGCTCATCTGCAAGTGAAGATGAGCTTGCTGAAGGTGAATTTGAGTAAGGCAAGAGCAGGTGAGCAGAAGGAGCTCATTTCACAGTGTTAGTGAAGGTTCAGTTTGATGAAAGAGCATGTTGGGAACAGATCAGATCTGCCTGTAGTTAAAGAATGAACTTGAATTTTTGCCTACACAAAGCAGCATCAGTGAATAACTGGTGAAACACTGGAACCAGTTACATGGACAGGTGACATATGCCCCAACTCTGGGACCATTCAAGGTCACACTGGACAGGCTTCTAACCAAACTGATCTAGTTGAAGATGTCCCTGCTTATTGCAGGAATGTTGGACTAGCTTATCTTTAAAGGTCCCTTCCAACTCAAATTATTCTGTGATTCTATGAGTAACACTTCCCATGGGCTTATGCTGGCTCAAAGCCCATATCTCACTCTTTCCAATAAAAAACTCACATCAGTTATCTATGATTTCACCATGTCTTGGATGGACTGTGGTAATTGAGATGATCTGGGCACAAAGATCTCTAGACCTACACCTTTGCAGAGTACACACTAGGTCTCCGTAGGCACAGGTTTTGCAGATCATCTCAGGTCTATTCTGAACCTGGCTCTGAACCGATTATCAAATCAAACTCAAAATCTTCTACTAAGGTACAGAAAGCTACTGAAACCCCTGACTCTTACAGAGTGCCTAATTCCCACTGTCTCCAAGCATGGGAGACATAGTGTGAGAGTGTAAACCTGCCTTTTCTGGATATTCTTGAAGGGTGTTTGAATTGTTGAAGTTCCTGGGGGGTTATCCTTGTCAGAGATTTCACTCTGCTGGAATAATTAAATGCCTGGCCATGGAAAGAAACTTCTACCTGCTATCTCAACATCTGGAATCAACTCTTTCAGAAACTAAGGCGTGTCACAAATTGCATCTCTTTTACTTCAAGTGTAAAATCCATCTCTTTGCTAAGTCATTTCTTTGGACATCCCTATCATAAATCCACGGCAGTATGCCTATAGAAAAATTAAACAGCTCATAAAAATACCTGTGCAGAAAGGCAGATCAAGAGACAAACCTCCAAGCCTAACATGCAAAGTCACAGATTACCCATGTGAAACACTCCACACACTTCATCTGCAGGGTGATTGAAAGGGAAAACACCTCAGGAGTAGTGCTAGTGGCTTTGGTCAAGGGAGTTATATATGTGAGAAGGGAAGAATCCTAAAACTGGAAGAGGTACTGAAGATGAGGTGAGATTTGAGATGAGGCCTTTCTAGGAAGTATGAATTGACCTGGAATGCATTTGAATATGCACAAGTAGTTGCAAAGAATGATTTTCTCTACTTCTAGGACTAGCAGTTGTTTCAAGATCTTACAATAGTATTTTTCTTTTTCTTTTTCCCTCCTGAATATTCCACCTTTATTCTGAAGCGTAAATACATCTCTAGCATGAAAAATCTTTCAGGTGTAGTGGTAGGAGTTTACCATTCTCTGCCTAATTGCAAACAAACTTGTATATTTCTAATACAATGAGCAGAAGAAAGCACTGACTGTTTAACTGCCACTCAGTACTTCACTTTAAAAATGGAGAGATCTGGACCATTTCCCAGATGTCGCATTGTCACTTCTGAATGACATATTGGAAGAGGAAGTCAAATGGGGAAGTGGGTTCAGGAGTGGTGAGTGTGTAGTGGGTCTCTCTCACTTGCAGGGACCAGCCAAGAATCTAGCAGCTGGCTGGGGGTGGAAGCGTGTGTGGGTGTAGTCAGCATGTTGATTTTGGGTGCTTAACTTAGATGCCTACTTCTCCCCATTGCCTATAAAAGGAATAGAGTCTGGCAGCCATGGAGCGTGGGGAGCCCGAATTGCCCATCACTGTCTTACTAGTTGTCATGGTGACAAAGGCAGGCACCTAGAGGAGATGGTCTGGACGTGGTCCCAACTGACTTGTAAATACATGCCACAGCTTGTGTGCAAGTGAGACAGCTGTACTGTATGAATCCCGGATTGGAGTTCACATGCCTGCACGCCAACGACTGGAAGGAGCTGTGGTTAGAAGCTGCCCTTTGAGAACCTCAAACAACAAATCTTTGCCTCTCCATCTGGTTTTACTCTTTGTATTTGGGGCAAACTTGGGCATGAAGGACACATGGTGCTGCAAGAGACAAACTCTTCATTTGCACTCCTCTGAAGCTGCATCACTGATGGGAGGGAAGTGAAATTGCTTTATTCATAGGACGGATTCCTACGTGGGGACATATCCTTGCAAAGCCAGCCTTGCATACCACGCCTTCCTTTGTAAACTACAAGATAAGCTTTAAGCTCCTTATGGAATCGATCAGTTAATTAATCTAGTTTATGTGCCGCTGCCCTATATTTAAATTAACATCTTTGTGGCGATTCCATTAAACTCTCTAAAGCTCTGTTCAAAAAAATCAGTAAGTGGAAGAATCAGTAGCCTCTAAATTACTTCTCCCACAAACAAGGTCCATTTCAGTCATTGAACCATTTATGTATTTTGATGATACTCCTGCTCCTGCACAGGCTAAGTCCACTCTTGATTATTGGAACAGTTGTGCAAGTGAAAGAATTGAGTAATCTTGTCGTGATGTAAACTGTAGTTTTTTATGAAGACATTAGCAAAGAATTGTGGGTTTACAGAATGAATTTAAATAATGAGCTGGGATCTCAAATCTAAATACTTGGTTTCTGGCTGCATTGCAAATTCATCCCCAGAATCAGCTCTCTATTACTCACCAGCCTTTAACAATAGTAATAGATTTTTTAATAGACTCTGAGAAAAACAAGAGAGATTTCAAGCACAGCTAGCAACGTGCTTAAGCTCGGCTCAGATCCTAACATATGGAAGCTGATAAAATTCAAGATTTTTGTTTTGTACAATTATATATTCAAGGAACAGCTCTGAAATTCAGAACTCCAAGCAGGGCAGGATTGCTGGGGTAGGTGTTGAGCTCTGGGCTGTGACTGTAGCTGTTGAGGAGCCTGCATGATTCTAGCAGATGCTGTAGACTTCGCCTTACTGTTTGTTTTGGACCTCACTGTCTTCTCACCTTGATTTAAACATTCGTCTGAATAAAAAAGCTCACCTCTGTGCCTGGGAACAGATCCTCCTAGAAACTATATCAAGGCACATGAAAGACAGGAATGTGATTCAAGACAGACAGCAGGGTTTCACCAAGGGTAAGTCCTGCCGGACCAACCTAGTAGCCTTCTGTGATAGAGTACATCAATGAAGACCAATGGATGTCATCTATCTGGGGTTCTGTAAAGCCTCTGACTCATTCTCCCACAGCATTCTTCTCTCTAAATTGGAGAGAATATGGATCTGAGAGGTGAGCTGTTTTGTGGGTAAGTAATTGATTGGATGGTTACATCCAGAAGGTTGTGGTCAACGACCCAATGTTCAAATGGAGATTGGTGAGAAGTGGTGTCCCTCAGAGCTCCATACTAGGATCAGTGCTGTTAATATCTTCACTAATGATATAGAAGTTTGCAGATGACACCAGGCTGAATGGTGCAGATGAAATGCCAGAAAGGACGGAATGAATCCAGAGGGGCCTGGACAAGCTTGAGAAGTGAGCCCATGTGAACCTCATGAAGTTCAAAATCATCAGGTGCAAGGTCCTGCACATAGGTTGGGGCAATCCCCATTATCAATAGATGTTGGGAGATTATGGGATTGAGAGCAGCCCTGCAGAGAAGGATTTAAGGATATTGATGGATGAAAAGCTCAACATAAGCCAACAATGTGAGCATGCAGCCCAGATGGCAAATCATATCCTGTGCTGCATCAGAAGGAGCATTGCCAGCATCTTAAGGGAATTGATTCTGCCCCTCTGCTCTGGTAAGACCCTATCTGGAGTACTATTTCCACCTCCAGAGTTCCATGTACAGGAAGGACACAAACCTGTTGGACCAGGTGCAAAGGAGGGACACAAAAATTAGACTGGAACATCTGTCCTATGAGGAAAGGCTGAGAGCTGGGGTTGTTCAGCCTGAAAAAGGCTCCAGGGCACCTTGTCACAGCCTTTCAATACTTAAAGGCATCCTATAACATAAATGGAGACAAACATTTTATCAGGGCCTGTTGTGATAGGATGAGGAATAATGGTTTTAAATTAAAAGTGGGGAGATTTAGATGAGGTAGAAGAATTTTTTTTTTTTTTTAACACTGGTGGTGAAACACTGTAACAGGTTGCCCACAGAGGTTGTAGAAACCTCATTGCTAAGCAACGTGATCTAGTTGAAGATGTCCCTGCTTATTGCAGGAGGGCTGGCCTAGACTTTTAAAGGTCCCTTTTAACCCCAACTTTTCATGATTCTATGAGTCTGTGATTTAGTCTCTGGTTGCAAAGTCTGAAATGTATTGCTAAGGTGGAGGTGTAGCTGTAGAATTAAATTCAGTTATTCAGCTGTATGTGCAGCAAATGATATCTCTTAGTTCAGGAAACAGGTATATGTAGAGCTCTGTAAGTCTGTGATTTTTTTGTGTCTCTTTCATAAGTATAGACATCAAGTTTGATGTTAGTTCCTGGTTGATCTGTCTCATTAATAACTGATTTACATTTCCCAGACAGCAATTGCTATCTGAAACAGATTTATAAAACAGCTACATATTGTGAAATTCTCTAGCACAGTGAATCATTTGTGATTTTAATGTAAGGAGTTTGTCATTAAAATTTTAATGTAATCATTGCAGTCTCCTGAGATGCTTAAGAAAAAGATGCTATTTCCTGCATCTTTCAGTTCATCATGGTGGATGCATTTAAATGCCATCAATGGGATTCAATCTTCTCTGAAAACTAAACAAAACCAAGTCCCCCAAAGCATGTAAAGAGACTAAAGGATTCTTGATCTCTGCTGAAGCATGAAGACTAACCTGCTACACAATATTGTCTTGGTTACGTCTGTCATCTGAATTGTCAGAACAGGCTTTGCAGTTCACTGAAGAAGCTGGAGACAGGAGGAGTAAGAAAAATTATGGGTGCAAAGCTCCATTCTGCTCCACAAAAAGCAAGATTTGGTGGATATTGATCAGTTTTATTTATCGATTTGCTGCTTACATATCTGCTCATTTAGAGCAAGGTTTGCAAGAGTAGCTGGGGATAATGGGTGACCTTACTTAATTGTCTTCCTCCCAGCCCAGCTGGGGGTGATTCTTCCTAAAACAATTCTCTGTCAGTCAGAACTGACAATATAGTTACACCTTTGCATTGATGAAATATAGTGCTGTGAGGAACTGGTAATAGAGGTCAGCTCAAGAAACCAAGTTCTACTATTTAGTCTGTGATGCCTTTTTTTTCCTAATAATTTATATCCTGCTGTGATTGGCTCAAATCTGTCCTCACTGGGGAACTGTAGGAGGGTTTCCTGTCCACAATTTATTATCTGTAAGTATATAACGGTCAAAAGATTGCCTTAAGTTGTTGTTGCCTTGACTGTTGGGAAATGGTTAATTGTTGCTATTCGAATACTTTTCCCCCAATGCATACTTGGTGTTACTGTGAGCTATGGCACTGTCTACAGGTGTTGGCCAGGACTGTCATGTGCAAAGCTGGTGGCATTTATGTGTGCGTATAGACACAGGCAAACTGACTAGACTCCTTTTGCCCTGTCTGTTCAGGTCTATGTTACTAAACCAAACAGAGTGAAGACACAGGCTTTAGTGTAGTCTTGTGAGTGCTATGCTGTTTAGTTATTGGCATGTTCCACAGCACAGGTTTGGCTGGATGTTCACAAATGGAATCCCCCACCAACGCCTGGGCATGGCTCATGGCACAGAAGAGACCGCTCTGGGTAAAGCCCTTAAGGTAGGGTGTTTAGCTTGATGAAAATTACCTCTGATCTGTCATTTGCTTGTAGAACCACAAACAAATCCTGGGCCACTTTTTTTCACTGCAGTCTGAGTTCAGGTCATTCAAGACAATTTAAAAGAAGTATTTAGACAACTGTGGCCACCGTTAGTCCCTGCAGCTGTGCTACACTTATAACCAGCTCAAACCTTTCGATAAAACCAGCCTTGTAGGAATTGTATTGCTTTTTCTTTCCTTTCCACCTCCCAAAAAAAAAATCTGTTGTGTTTCTGTGGAAAATATTTGCCCCTGAAGTTCGAAGTCCCCTTTTCCCCCTCTTTTTCCATTTCCTTCCTGCAGCAACAGATGGCAACAAAATAAGGGGAGATACAACCACAAGGGCTCTTCAGGTTTTGCCTCTTGGTGAGAGCAGTGTGCCTGCACTGCAGTTCTCTAACATTTTTGACAAGTTGTCCGAGTAATGACTGTTGTAGGACCATCTTGCGGAGTCATCTTCCTCCTGAGGAAGGCTGGGGAAAATGGTTGCTCAGGCACAGAAGTAACTTATGTGGGTGTAGAAGGGTCTGTCCTACCCTGCTGCTCCTGCTCTCTCCTCATATGAACTACAGCAGAGTGGTGGACTAAAGGATAAAAAGCTAAGTTGCCCTAACTGCTGATCAGCTAAGTGCCAAGTACCTAAAGTGTCTTTTCCTAAGGCTTGTGGACTTTCTGCTGTACAGAAGAACTTAGGAAAAAATTTTAGTGTTGAAAAACAATTTGGATGGAAGATGAAATACTTTTATGTGGCTGCTTACACACTCAAATGCTGATGTTTGCATGACGGAGTTGTTGAGACATATCAATACATTAAACTGGAAGAATAGCGATCTCCAGTTTGGAAGCTGGTGGCATCTACACTGCCAAATGGTACCACATTTTATCTATTGATCACATTTGAAGATCCTGGACATGGTTCTAGTTAAGTTTCAATTATGCTGTAAATTAGCCAAGAACATAATTTTCAAGTTGCATTATTGTGGTCATGTCACTTTCCAAAGTACCACTAAATTGTTTCGTTATTTTTTCCTTTGCCAAAGAAGTAGGAGACTGTTTTACTGTCTGGAAAAGTGCCTGCCTAGAAGTAGAGGTCCAGATCTTTAACAAGGGTAAATTGGCAAAACCCCACTGATTGTAATGGAGCAATGCTGATTTTTTGTCAGTTCGGTATCTGGCCCATCAGACTTTCAACTGTTATCACCACAGGCAGAATTCAAATTGACACAGCGTGGGCTAACATGATTGAATGCAGAGCAGGCTGCCTGGTTTCCTAAATTATTTTAATAACCCAAAGAATGCATCTGGAATGCCAGGCTAAGATCTCTACCTGGATAAGAGCCCAGATTTCCCCCTCCCCACCCCTATTAAAAAAAAACACAACAAAACAACAACAAAAAAAACCCCAGCCTGTTCTAAAGTCATTACTTTTCCATTATGGAGTTTGTCATAACATGGTCCCCAGGAAGAAAAGTTTCAGATTCTCTTTAGAGCCTCAAGATCCCACAGCTTCAAGTAGAAAGTATTGCCCTAAATAGAACTTGTATGATAAGTGAAGAGGAGGAACCTGTCCCTCTCCAGAAACCACACCAGATGCTAAATCCAGTTTTGAGACATATCTGCATCAGGTGTTGCATTTCCAGAGGGTCACCTCTGCTGTGAACCTCCTAAGGCTCCCTGGCATGCTGGAGTCTACCAACTTCCAGGAATTGCACTGGTTTCAGTCTGCAATATATCTGCATGGGCATGTTTTAAAGTATTCACTATGCAGCTGCCTTTGCCTGATTGTTCTTGGAAGAGCCAGGAACAGGCATCTCTGCCCATGGGAGCTGAGCCGTGGTACTCCTGAAAACCAGCTGTGGGAGCTTCCATACAGTGTGAGGTGGAATCTCTGCAGAGACGAATGTACATTCAGTGTTGTCCTGGTAGGACAGAAGGAGTGAGTGTCATCTCTGAACTTCACTGGCTGGTGGAGATCCAACAGCAGAGCAATCCTACAGCAGTGCAGCCATGTCCTGGGCCCTTGCTCTCCAGTATGGGCCGAAATGTAGGAACAATGATAATCTGCACATAAATCAATTTGCCCATTGAAGAAGCTGAGCTGAAAGCAAGCCCGTAAGAATCTGATTTCTCTCCTTAGGAAAAAGAGTTCTTCCTTGCTTGAAAGAATTCAGACATTTTTCTTTCATCTGCCCTTGCTGTATCTGAACAAAGATTACTTGATATCTTGATTCTGATTTGGGGTATGTTTTTTATTCCTCTTGGAAATTCAGAGGTTGGTAAAAAGTCTCATTGTAATTCAGTAATTAGTATGTGTCCTTCTTCTTTTAACTAGGAAAGCAAGGGTATCCTTTTCTGTGAATGTCATTTTCTCTCCAGGCTCTTGTAGTTCAATTTCCTAGATGTGAAAGCAGAAGATGAATTAGGCATTGAAATAAAAAGATATGAGCATGACTCTCTTCTCCTACAGAACTTTTTTTCTTTGAAAGAGAAAAAAAAACACCTTCAGTAGTCAAGCAAAATGGAATAGAGGGCTTTATAAATCAATTGTAACAAATAAAATGTTTTTATCCTCCAAGAACTTTATTCAAGAGAACAAATTTAAAGAAAATTCAAAGCTTTAGTTCACTTATTGTTCCTGTGTATTCTTGCTTCTCTCACCTACCATCCCAGCAATCTGGCTTTACTTTTTGAGTTACTAATTGAAGTTTTATGGGTTTGGTAAATAAAAAAAAATAAATTACTATGCCTAGCACAGCATTGCCTTGATGGGTAGTATGTCACAGATACAGAAACACTAAACTAGAACGCCAGAGTTTTATATCTGGATGAAGGGGTCTTAGGTGAGGTGAGCTTTTTTAATACACAGGGATTACTTTGAAAAAAAAAATCTCTTCTTAATGAAGGAGAGGATTTGTGCATTGCTGACTTTTTTTTTCCTGGATATTTTTTTTTCTTCTGTTAAAGGAATATTTCTATCTATAGATATCTATGGTGCAGATGGGAGTACATCATCTTGCTCAAGAGTATATGTAGGGACTTCCAAAGGATTGCATCATCTCTAAGTATTTGTTTGCATCCTTGAATCATGGTGAATCCTTTCTGAGAATGATAGCATCAACTGTTCTTGTTCATTCATCTTTGTGAAGGAATTAGGCTGTTCTTGACAGTACCCAAAAGAAGGCAGAGTTAAGCCCAGAATGACTGCAAACCTCACTGCTTCCTGGCATGTACAAATGATATCTTTACTCTCCTCCAGGATCAACAGAGGTTTCTGGGTTTTTCTTCACAAGGACTGGACTGAGACCAGATATATATTAATAAGTTTTGTATTTTTGTTCTTTGGAAGGTGCTTATATTTGACATGAACACCTGAGCAGACCCAGGCAAAAGGTACAATTACCACTTTCCTTGCCTGCAAGTCTCTTGCATGTCTGAATGCCAGGAGTTGTGCTAATAATCTCAAGTCTAGTGTTCTGTTCCTCTGAAGCCTTCCTGTGGCATCTTCTGTGGTAGTCAGAGCAAGGAGTATTTGCAGCAGTGCTGCTCAGTAAACACTCATTTCATGGAAAAAAACAGAGAGACTTTTTCTTTTGTTGGAAATTTTTTGTGAATTATTTTTGTTTAGGAAAACATGATATCATTCTGATGGTAAGAAGACAAATTGGCAGGAGAGCTTTCTGTTACTCCTAAAATATCACCTCCTATTTTTCATTTAAGAAGATAAAAGAAGAAAGGGGAGAAATAAAACAGACAAGACCAAACCCTATGTCTGCTTCTTAGCTTTTGCTGCTTTTTCTGCCTTCGGATAAGGCTTTTATAAGAAAAAAAAAAGGAGGGTAGGGACGTGTCATGGAAAGAGCTTGGTTTCCCCTTGTGATGTTAAAACTTTTTTTTTTTTTTTTTTTTTTTTTCCTGGCATGGAAAATTTCTTTTAAATCAACCCCCTGTTTTTCAGTGAAGACATTCAAACCAGTTTGGCTCACCACATTTCATGGCTCAGCCCTCCCAGACCACAAATTATAGATGTCATAACAAACGTCAAAAATACAACGGAACATAATGAAGTATACATGCACAGATACAAGCACAGTCAGTCATGTATACACACACATTCATGTGTGTTATATATAGTCACCTGTGTGACTAAGAATATGTGTGTATAAATACCTCTCTGCATATCCATCTATATATGTGTGTGTGTGTGTGTATGCAAATGCGAAGTAGACGTGCCTGTGCTTGCAAGCCAAGGAAGTCCTTGAGGGGTCATGCTTCAGGGTGATCTTTTTTGTCTGTTGGGAAGATCTCTTTCCTTACAATGTTTACCTGTGGCCTCTTCTGTTTTTCTGGCCCTACCAAATGCTCTAACCAGAACAAACTCTACCTGGCAGTACTGTGAGGCTGCGTTTCCACCAGCTGTTTCACATATTCGTTATCTTTGCAAGGAAAGCTTGAAAACTTTGTAACAAGAGAAAGGAAATACAGCCTAGAAATGACACTTGGGGTGAGAGACAAAAAATGATCCTTAGAAGATACCCTTTCAGGCAAGACACTGAGTGCACCCTCAGCAAGTTTGTTGACAACACCAAGCTGTGTGGTGCAGCAGACACACTGGAGCGCAAGGATGCCATCCAGAGGGACCTGGACAGGCTGGAGAGGTGGGCACAAGCCAGCCTCATGAGGTTCAACAAGGCCAAGTGCAAGGTCCTGCATCTAGGTTGAAGCAATCCTAAACACAAATCCAGGCTGGGGAGTGACTGGCTGGAGAGCAGCCCTGAGGAGAGGGGCTTGGGGGTGCTGGTGGACAAGAAGCTCAACATGAGCCTGCAGTGTGCACTTGTGGCCCAGAAAGCCAACCAGAGCCTGGACTGCATCAGGAGAAGTGTGGCCAGCAGGGCCAGGGAGGTGATTTTCCCCCTCTACTCCGCTCTGGTGAGACCCCACCTGGAGTACTGCATCCAGTTCTGGAACCCCTATTACAAGAGGGATGTGGACATGCTGGAGCATGTCCAGAGAAGGGCCACAAAGGTGATCAGAGGGCTGGAGCACCTCTGCTATGAGGACAGACTGAAAGAGTTGGGGCTGTCCAGTCTGGAGAAGAGGAGGCTCTGAGGTGACCTCCTTGTGGCTTTCCAGTATCTGAAGGGGGCCTACAAAAAAGCTGGGAAGGGACTTTTTAGGCTATGAGGTAGTGACAGGACTAGGAGGAATGGAGCAAAGATGGAGGTGGGGAGATTCAGATTGGATGTGAGGAGGAAGTTCTTCAGCATGAGAGTGATGAGACCCTGGAATGGGTTGCCCAGGGGTGTGGTTGAATCCCCATCTCTGAAGATGTTTAAGGCCAGGCTGGATGAGGCTCTGGCCAGCCTGATCTGGCAGGGGAGTTGGAACTAGATGATCCTTGTGGTCCCTTCCAACTCTGACTGATTCTATGATTCTAAGACTGGTGTGGCAAGGGTTGGGAACGTCTCCTGCCAATTGAAATTTATCAGACCAGTTCGGGTGGCTTGGAAGTAAGATAAAGCTATGTTTTACAGCAAAGGTAAATTTACAGGTATATATACAAAATATATTTACACGTGTTTGCAATTATATATGATTTAGAAATAATAGAGAAATCAAATCGTCTCCCCCTGGACAAAGAAAGCCCAGAGGTGGCCAATGTCACCCTTGGCTCCCCAGGTAGAAAACAACGGGCAAAGTTCACATGTTATCTGGTCAGTCACGGTTAGTGGAGAAGATTAGAGGGAGAAGCAAAGGAACAGCAAACAGATCAGTGCCCAAGAGCTAAGAAGAAAAAAATTGTTCATATACTGGCTTTTTATACCTCTTAGCAAACCAATGAACAATATAGACTTTATCACTGCTATTCTTTCACAACCAATACTCTAATTTAGTAGATTCTGCACTGAACTTTCAGGAAAGTAGCAATTTCTCTTATTAGAATATTCCAATAAGTCTTAAACCACTACAAATGGGAACACTTTACACCTGCCAGTACATTTCACTGGGCCACATGTTGACCGTATGAAAGAAGAGGGATATGTAAGATGCAGGTTCTTCCCCTTGTGAAATGTCATATTAGCTGGAGAAGCATTTTGTGAAACGTTCCACAAAAGTCAGGCAAATACAGTGAGGAGGAACTATTTATTAAGTGGGAAAATAAGTGATCTAGATTGTCCACATTTATGTTTTTCTTTTGTTAACAAAGCTAGCTAGTAGCCAGTGCCTATAAAAAGCCTCTTGAAAAAAAGAAATCAGTTTAAGTTTTGCATACAAGGTGATCCTCCATGCTTCTTCCAATACCAGACCAGTAGTCTGGCATTAATTCAGACATCTTTCTCACTTTGCTCAAGACAGGGATAGTTACAGAGGTGGCCTTCACCCTCCCCACCAGCTCTTCTGTGTGAAGCATATGTTTCAACTCCTCAACTCCTAGACATGCTGTGGATTCTAACACATCTGTGTTAAAACCTCTGCATTTTATGAAATGTCTCTGTGGATTTTGTAGCAGGTGGGCTACTCCTTGTCAAATGGGCAGGGGATTTTCTTCCTAATGTGGCCCCATCCATGAGATGTGTCCTGAGGTGTAAGCTTCTCTGCACCTTTGCCTGAAATCTATGCTGAGTGCAAGTGTCATATCTCCTTCATCATCCTTGTTTTCTACACCTTCCAAGGGACAATCAAGCAGTATGTGATGTAGAAATCTTTGGGTGAGCACTGAGTAACCTTGTGTATTCTCTTAGCTCACAGGTCTCTTGGCAGGGTTCTTTTTCTCTGGTGAAACTTTGTACTGATGAGTTTGTACTGCCTCCAGTTGCAGTGCCAAGTCAATGGCAGTTAGTACTGGGATGTCTGCTTTGCATTGCACTGTATCTTCAAGCCCATCCTGCTCCTTTGCAACCACTATATAAACTGAAGATAATCTTAACACCAAAGCACAGCTGAAAAAATAGCTCTTAGTATAGCTCCTTTTGTCACTGCAGTGATGTCTTAATCCTAAGGTAACACCTTCCTACAAGAGTTTCAAACAGGTAGCTCAGGGATCAAGAGATTACTTGATTGGAAATGGCAGAGTCTGCCCTCAAACAATATGGTTTCATTCTTCCATTCTACTCCAAACTTTGCAGAAATTCCTCTGGTTTTGGATCCTGTGAGAGCAGACACACTTCCCACACTGACACTGTCATCATCACTGACTGTCAATCTCCCTCCTTTTCACCTTGAGCCTCTCATAGCATCTAGCAAAATGTGAGTGAATGTAATCTGTCCTCTGATAGCCTGAAGGGAAAGGGAACAATGACTGTATCCTTAGCACGAATGGTCTCCATGCACAGCCTAGTTAAAAGCAGTTATGGACCAGAATATCCATGTGACCAAAGGGGGAAAAAAAAAAAAAAAAGTTTTCTTTGTTAGTGATAATTCTGCACAAAATTTATTTCATATTTTGTTATGCACCCCTCCATTGACAGATATGGTCACAGCACTTAGGGTGCCCACACTAAGAGAGACGCAAGCTCAGTGCTTCTTACCCCTGATAAATACGAAGGAAGGATGTAAAGTCATAACGGTTTTAAACATACATTTGTTGAAAAGTATTTTTACTGCTGCAAAAAATATGTATTTATTGTGTGACTAGGAAAAAACTTCTTGATCTGGCTGAGCAGCTGCTCCACGTGATCTGTAAATGTGCATCTACCCTGGCTTCTATCTGTCCCCTACATTTCAAAGAGCAAATACGTCTGCAGAGACACCACCACACACAAACAGTTGTGACAGCCCCACGCTTTGGAGTGATTCTCACAGGGATGTGCAGTTTTTCTTGTTGACCAGCTAAGCTTTAAGTGTACCCAGCAATTCAGCCCAGGCAGGTAATGTACAGTTCCTATGAGAGCACTTTTCATCCCCTACACTTCATATATCAAAACTCCAGAGTACAAACAGTGGCAAAGAAGCAATGTTGATACTCATCTCAATCATAAGTGACACAGTCATCTTAGGTCAATAGGGAGAGACTTTATTAGATCTGAAATACCTTATTAGTATAAATATATGGCTGGCAGACCACTTGTTTTTATAGGGGAATAATCAGGTTGTTTAATGTCTTTATTGATGATCTTTATGATGACACAGAGTGTGTCATCACTAAGTTCACAGATGACACCAAGTTGGGTGGCAGTGTTGATCTGCAGGAGGGTAGGAAGGCTCTCCCTGTTCTAGTGGGAGGTGTCCTTGCCTATGGTGGAGGGTTGGAACTGGATGATCTTTGAGGTCCTTTCCAACCTAAACCATTCTATGATTCTATGGATCAATGGGCCAACATCAATGGCATGAGCTTCAAGAAGGCCAAATGCCAGGTCCTGAACTTGAGTCACAACAACTCCAATGCTACAGGCTTGGGGAAGTGTGGCTGGAAAGCTGGCAGAAAGGGACCTGGGGGTTGTAACTGACAAGCAACTGAATATGAACAAGCAGTGTGCCCAGGTGGCAAAGAAAGCCAATGGCATCCTGGCTTGTACTAGAAATGCTTTGTCCAGCAGGGATAGGGAAATGATTGTCCCCTTGTAGTTGGCTCTGGTAAGGCCACACCTTAAGTATTGTGTTCAGTTTTGGACACCTCATTACAAGAGGGATGTGGAGATGCTGGAGCAAGTGCAGAGGAGGGCAAGGAAGCTGGTGAAGGACCTGGAGAATAAATCTTATGAAGAGTGACTGAAGGAGCTGAGGCTGTTCAGTTTGAAAAAGAGGAGGCTGAGGGGAGACCTCATTGCTGTCTACAGCTACCTGAAAGGACATTGTGGAGAGGTTGATGCTAGTCTCTTTTCACAGGTAAATAGTGATAGGACAAGAGGGAATGGTCTCAAGCTGTGACTGGGTAGGTTTAGACTGGATATTAGGAATTTTTTTTTTCATGGAAAGAGTGGCCAGGCATTAAAATGGGCTGCCCAGGGAGGTGTGTGATCATCTGGGGAACCTGAAGATATACAAGTCCATGGGACCTGATGAAATGCATCTCAGAGTCCTGAGGTAATTAGCTGATGTAGTTGCCAAGGTACTCTCCATGATATTTGAAAAGTCCTGGCAGTCAGGTGAAGTCCCTGGGGACTGGAAGAATGGGAGCACCACATGCATTTTTAAAAAGGGTAGAAAGGAGGACCCTGAGAACTATTGAACTGTCAGCCTCACCTCTGTTTCTGGGAAAATCATGAAACAGATCCTTCTAGATGCCTGCTAAGGCAGATGGAGAACAGGGATGTGATTCAAGACAGCCAACATGGCTTTATTAGGGGCAAATCCTGCCTGACCTACCTAGTAGCTTGCTGTGATAAGGTGACTATATGAGTGGACAAAGGATGACCTTTGGACGTGATCTATCTGGACTTCTGCAAGGCCTTTGACACAGTGCCCCACAACATCCTAACTGCCAAGTAGGAGAGATACAGATTTGATGGGTGGACTGTTCAGTGGATAAGGAGCTAGCTGGATGGTCGCATCCAGAGGGTAGTGCTCACTGTCTTGGAGTCCAGAGGGAGAACGGTGACGAGTGGTGTCCCTCAGGGGTCCATACTGGGACTTGTGCTGTTTAATGTTTTTATCATTGAAATAGACAGTGGAATTGAATGCACCATCAGCAAGTTTGCAGAGGACACCAAGTTGACATGTTGTTACGCCAGAGGGATGGAATGTCATCCAGAGGGACCTGGAGAGGTGGGCTTAGGTGAAACTCAAGAATATGTGCAGGGTTCTGAACCTCAGCCAGATCAATCCTCACTATCAAAACAGACTCGAGGATGAGCTGATAGAAAGCAGCCCTGAGGAAAAGCACTTGGGGGTCCTGATAGACAAAAAGCTGGCTGTGAGCTGACAGTGTGCACTTGCAGCCCAGAAGGCAAATCGCATTCTGGGCTGCACAAAAGTTGTGCTGCCAGCAGATCCAGAAAGCTGATTCTGACACTTTGCTGTGCTCTGGTGAGACCTCACCTGGAGTACTCCATCCAGGTCTGGATCCCTCAACACAGGAGGGACATGGACCTGATGATGTGGGTCTAGAGGGGGGCCACAAAAGTGATCAGGAGGTTGGAGCACCTCTGCTACAAGGACAGGCTGAGGGAGCTGGGGTTCATCCTGGAGAAGAGGAGGCTCCAAGCCTCCTCCTAATAGCAACCTTCCAATACCTGAAGGAGACCTACAAGAAAGATAGAGAGAGATCGTTTACGAAGGCTTCTAGGGTTAGGACAAGGGACAGCGGCTTCAAACTAGGGAAGAGCAGATTTAGATTGAAAGTTAGGCACAAGTTCTTTACCGTGAGGCTAATGGAACACTAACAGGTTGCCCAGGGAGGTGGTTGGGGCCCCATCTCTGAAGACACTCAAGGTGAGGTTCAGCAAGGCTCTGGACATCCTCTAGTTGAGAATGTCCCTGCTGACAGCAGGGTGAGGTTGGGCTAGATGAACTTCAGAGGTCCCTTTCAATGCAGATGATTCTATGATTTACAAAGCTGGCTGAAACAGGTGGTGCTTCTAGCTAACTTGACATGGCACTTCTGTCTGACACAAAAGGTCATTTTACTCAACTGAAAGGGGTCCTGAGCAGCTTAAGCTGTAAAGTTACCTTGTTGTAAATGTTCCTTTACTGAACCTCTAAGTAACTTCCAGACCAATTTTATATTGCTTTGAGCTCAGGTGCGAAAATGACTTTTTAAGATTTCTCATAGGGTCTCTAATACTTAAATTTCTAGAGATTTAAAACACATTGCTGTTTTCAGCTCTAATTTCAGTTTAGCATTCTGAAGGGGATGAGTCTGCACAGGAATGTCATTTGTGTTGTGATGTGGCAGGACCATGAACCTCATAGCACAGTTTGCTCCTCATTTTGCTGACAGCTCTGATGCAATAGAAAAGTCAGAGGGCAAGACACACATTGTATGCAAACAGGAAAATCGTTTCTGCTGGGATCTGTTAATAAATGGCAAATGGTTTCACAGCTTTGCTGTAGCCTGTTGTCAGCGACAACAGGGTGCTCCAGCAAGAACTGTACACAGAGAAAGGTTCTTGGGTAAAATGAAGTCTTTGTGAAAAGGAGAGACACAAAATTCTACCTGGCTGCTCAAAGACAGAGGAGCCTATTGAAGAAGAAAACTGGGAAAAAAACAGAAGACCATACATAAGCAACTCATGTCTAAGACTAAGCAGTGGTATGACAAGCCTGGCCGAAAGGATAATGAAGGGATAATGGAGAGCAAAAGCTATTTAGGTTTGTACTTGTCTATAAATTAAGTTTGTTGCAAACAATTTTCCTCAGAGAGGGAGAAATAAACCAAAAGGTGACTTGAGAAATTCTCAGTGCTTCAGTGTCAGAGGTTATCTTTGGATGCTGAGAATATTTTTACTGTTGATGGTGTTGTCTTTGCTTCTGGACAGCCCTACTTAGTGACATTTGAGGTGGTGCACAATTTTTGAGGGTGCTTCCATTATCTTAAATAAAAGAGGGCAAGGGAGCAAATTAAACATCAACCTTAGCTGCCTGCACTGCAGGGAACAAGGGACTCTCTCGAGAACTGCTTCTAGTCAGTCCTCAAAATGAACCAGTGTCAGGTAAGGCTCCCCCCAGTTCTCCCACACCATCCTAGCCAGCATCATACCTTCAGCACCTACAGTGCCTGCCCCATCTCAGAGCATGCAACACACCCTGTCCCCCAGGTCTGTGCTATAGAAACACCACTCTGATGGGATTCAGGACAATCCTTGGGTTATCATACATAATTAATAGTTGTGTCTTAGGGGCAGTGAGGCATCAGATGGAGCCCAGAAGAAACACATGGTAAAGCTCTTGATGGGATGATCACAGGCAGGCTGTTGAAAAGACAGTGGCTGTTAGCGCCCCTTGTCCTGATGTGAGACAGATATGTCCCTTCATGCTTCTCATTTATTGATACAGGCATAGCTACTCTGTTCAGTGGTGACTCTCACCTGCTATTCCTGTGTCTCATTTGAACACTCCAGTTTGAGTTTTCTCCTCTAAGATGAAGTGATCTATCATCTGCTACACAGGCAAGAATAAATCCGTCTTCATTCCACATATCAGAGGGGTTGAATTAAAAAGAATTAAAGTTGTTCAAGGAAAGGCAAATCTGGCATTTCTTAATTTTCAAGTAAAACACTCTTCTGGTGTAAATATCATTGTTACAAGTATTCTGCTTTGCAAGTGCTGAGTGCAAGGCCAGATTTTGCCATACAGCTTAAGGAGGCAATGCTTTGTCTTTGATAAGTGAGTGCTGTTGCTTGAGTAATTTCAAAACAGACCAAAAAAGCAAGAAAGAAACGACAAAGAAGAATGCAAAT
Organism: Psilopogon haemacephalus; assembly: GCA_013396835.1. NCBI lineage: Eukaryota > Metazoa > Chordata > Aves > Piciformes > Megalaimidae > Psilopogon > Psilopogon haemacephalus. Next base: position 89,346 of record VWZI01021459.1, on the reverse strand, counting down.
AAAGAGTATAGGTCACTGTTGAACTCCCACAGATTCTGCAGCACTGGGGAGGGTGTGGGGTGTGTGTCGTACGGCGCCCATATATAGAAATGTACCTTTGATGTCTCACAAATTACCTGAGGAATTGGGTTCAAAACAACACTGAAGTGTAACACTCTTTTCCATGAAAATTGTAGTTTGGGAAGATAGAAGGGACTTGCAGCACACTGCAGTCTTGCCCTGCTACAGGGTTAGGATATAACTAGGGTATATCCTTGAATCTAGGTACCACAGTAAGAAAAGTCTGGTGTGATAGAGGGAAGCAGGAAGAATAGCAAGGTGTTGTTTCTGCTGAGTGTCTGACTTTCTGGTATGGCAAAGGTACACCTTCCTTAGATGAGTTCAGTGTCAGTGCTGGTCACAAACTTGGGAAAATTAGCTTTAGTATAAAGCAACACTGCCAATCTGTCCCTTCCTCTTCCTTTCTTTTCTGTTGTGTTAAGAGGTCAAGGACAAATGTTAAAATGCTGTAGAGTCTGCAGTGTTTCCTTTTCTCAATTTCCCTCTTTCAGTGTGCTTAAACCACTTCGTGTTCACCTGAACGACTTGCCAGATGATGCTCCAGTTTCCATGAGTAACAGGAGAGCTGCTTAGAACTGGTTTGTGAGAAGATTTTGTTTTTTTCATTGAAACCAAATGAATAAACTAGTGTGGGCTTTTTCTAAGTTTTGAGAAGCATGAAAGCAAAATTATCAGTATTTTGGGGGCAAAGTTCTTTGTTTGGACCAAGGTCTGCTTGAGATTGGGTGTTTTGTGGTTGCAGTGTTTCCACTTGACTTCTGTGCGACATTTTTGCTAGGCTGAAAAATCACCTTTCTTGGGGTGAAAATTTCTTGAATGATCCTCCTCAGAGGGGATCTACTGGCAGGTGATACAACACGGGGCACAAGGATGGGAAACCGTGAAGGAAGTGCTCATGTCAGATGCTAGCAAATGCAAACACCTAAAATGTCATAAAGTCCTAGAATAATTTGTATTGGAAGGAACCTTTAAAGACCATCTAGTTCAATCTCCCTGCAATGAGCAGGGACATATTTAACTCGATCAGGTTGTTCAGATCCTTCCCCAGCTTGACCTTGAATGTTTCTAGGGATGGGGCATCTACCACCTCTCTGGGCAAGCTCTCAGTGTTCCACTAAGTTCATTGCAAGCTATTTCTTCCTTATATATCATCTAAATCTACCCTTTTTGAGGCTAAAATCATCACCCCTTGTCCTATCTCTACAGTCCTGCTGAAATACTTGTCTCAACCGTTTTTATAAGCCTCCTTTAAATATTGAAAAGATGTCTATTGCTTCTATCTTTTCATGTGACACAGAGACCCTTATTCTTTTCCCAGCTTTTCAGCTGACCCACCAAGGTATGTAGGTAAACATAAACCACACTTTAATTAAGAATAAAATCTGCTTTTGGGCTTTACAGGCATGATGGACTTGCAACCGTTCTCCAAAAATTCGTACATCTAAGAGGTTGTCCTCCAAACAGTTCCAGAAATAGTGCCGTGTCCTGACTCCCACTAGCAGTTAATTTCTTTCCCTTAGTGCTAGGTCATCTTGGCCACCAAATGTTAGCTTTTCTCTGAACGTTGCCTGCAACTCATCTGCACTGGGAAAGCAACAGTGACATTCCTACACCTTTAAATCTAAGCTCCAGGTAGCCTGGTTAGGTGCATTGACATGTGTGAATCCTCTGTGCTGCACTCAATTTTCTGCTTTTACACATTCTTACTCACATGAAATACAAAAAGTTGACCTATGGTGCAAATTATTGTGATGGTGGATGGCTTATGTAGGAGTTAAATAGCATAATGTACCATCCTTATTCCTTCTAGCTGGCCAGAGCAAGTATGACTAGGAGTATGTATGGAAAATGAGCCAGGAATCATGAAAAGATGTAGAACTTGAACTGCTGACATCCCATCTCCACTTGTATTGCAGTCATCAGAAGGATGATCTCACACAGCTGACACCTTTCTCCTCTCTGTGGGCTCTTCCATTGTAAGGAACTCCAACAACAGACTATGTCATCCTCTGGGTGTTGTATTTGGTCATGTTTGGTTTTCAGAGGAAATTTGCTGGGTTAGCAGAAATCTGAGTGGTGGAAGGTCATTATGACCAACTTGCCTCTTGTCATGGGAGCATAATGTCATAATTCATGGGAAAAAAAAAAAAGTGTTAATGGGTTTCATTGGTGATGAAGATCTTGTTCTGTCATATGACTTTAGCTTGAGTTAGCAACTGACTGGGAGACAATGTAATAGGAGAGGGTGGGGGCTCATCAGAAAGAAGTCTTCTTGCTTCCAGGCTACTGCTATATCTACCCAGGCCTCATCAAAAGGAAGTAGACAAAACTGGGCACTCCATCTTTTCTGCTAAGCTTGTATGTACTCATTTTTTTTCATGATCCTTTCAGCCATAAACAATTGCAATGAGGGTGATTTGTCTTTTGCCTCTTTTTATAGCCTTCCCCCAAACTCCATTTCATCCCTGTGATTCCTTTGTGGGGCTCTGTTGACCCATATGTTCAGGGTGTGGAACAACAGATACAAAGGTAATATGAGAGGCCTTAACTGGTGGTGAGAGATAAGCCCAGACAGAACACAATGGAAGAATAATGGAAAAAGACATGACTACACCTGGGGGCCCATTTCAGTGAAGCACATTGGCTGATCCCTTTGTGGGTGATGTCACAATGGATTTCCAAGTTTTTTCCCTGCATTTTTCAGTTCACAATATTTGTCTGAATCAAGTTACATTACTAACATTCAGATCCCAGTTCTATTTTCCTGTGTTCTCCCATATTCACCACTGTCTGCGTGGGTGCTCCTTTTCTGTCAACAAAAAACTGTTGCCAGGGGGATTTTGTGTTGGCCTTAGTGGCCAAGAAATCAATATCCTCCTTGGTTTTGTTTAGATGACTTCCGTTGTCTCTTTGGTACTGACCAATTATTGTGGCATATGAACCAGACAGTAGAATCAGTATCCTCTTTCTCAAGCAGTTTTGGGCATAGAGGTGGCAGATTTAGAGAAAGAACTGATCGTAATTTTTATCTACACAGTTCTTTTTCTACTTTCTTTCCCTTTTTTCAGATGTTAGTAATTTTTAACTCCCTGTTTTTTTCCCTAGTGATGTTTGATCTTGCATTTAGTCTAAATCCAAGCAGCCACCTACTGACAGAGGTTGCATCCCCAGTTTTTTTTCCCCCAACCATTACAAACGTATGTCCTGTGAGAGGACTCTCCTCACCTGGATGACCAAAAGTGCAAGGAGGCATTCTCAGCCAGTACACATCACTTCTCAGAAGGACTGGGGAACGCACAATGTAATTCTGTACACCATCATGCATTGTATTCCCAAGAGCAGCTTGTTGCCTTGTCAGCCTGTAGAAACATACTGTCTTCAAGTGGATTTAGGACGGTGGTGGTTATTTCCAGGTCCTGACTAGCACATGAGTGTCTCAATACATTTGGGAGCAATAAATCACCTGGATTTTTCTGCTCTCTGCTTGATGGCAATTAGCTGATATTACACTTTGATTATGTTGGATGTAATTCTTCCTACTTGACTTTGAATGTAATTGCAGACATAGATTTCACCTACTTCTGATGTGTCATTGGCATTTCTGCTTTTTCTGATTTTGAGATGAGAAAGATACTTGTCCCTTTAAGGAAGAAGTGATCTAGGGTGGACTTACACTGGTCATACACTAGGGTGGTCTTACACTGCATAGTCCTGTTAAATGAAGAGAGAAGCAGAAAAATTAACAGAGGAAAGTGTAGGGTAGAAGAGAGAGGGAGGGCAGTAGGACAAAGCCCTTCATGACTCATGTTAAGGAGAAATTGAATCTGAATTTTGTGCAAGGCAAACAACACAGACCTTTGCCATCCTCTTGAGGCTCTCATGACTGGATCCTACCTTCTGTACTTCAGTCTAAAGTTGATGTGTTTGCAGCACAGCCTCTTTATCATTGCTTCATGCTGATGCAGCTGTTACCTTGACTCATCATCTACCATTTAAAATCAATTGACAGATTTCATCTAGCCACAGGTTTCAAAGGAATCGTAGTACCAGTCTGCAGGTGAGGATGAGTAGCTTGGATGCAAATTCTTATCAGACATTTTCTCCATTTAGCCCTGTTGCATGATCTGATGCATAGAGAATGTATCCACTGTGCTCTGTGGAGTACACAGTACATGAGTCTAAGTTACTACTGAGTATGGGAGGTCTGGAGAAGGAGAGAGACTGTATGGAGCTTCCTACATCTTCTCATTCAGGCCTTTTGTTCTGCTTGGTTGCTGCTCTAACATTCATGCCCACAAAAGAGTGAGTTTATTCAACACAAATGTTTCCCTATGCACCCTTTACAGTGCAAGCCTTGTGTCTGTGTCTGCCAACAGGGTGCAACTGACAAGGAAAGAGAAATACTACTTAGGGTAATTTATTTTTTTTTTTCCTCAGGAGAAAACCCAACAAACTGCTTGAACTATAATAAAACAGAAGACAAACCAGGCTGAATATCACAGTGAGTAAAAATTCTGTCTGTGAGATTTCTCTAATCTTCTAAGGAAGTAGTGGACACCTGATCACTTAGGGCATTAAAATAGGCAACACAAAGTACTAGGAAAAATGCTGTTGTGAAACACACTTAATTGGTGTAAGTAGGTGGACTGATACGAATTCATGTATCTTTTACATTTATCAGTCCTTCTCAGAGCTGCCCTCTGCATCCTAAAGAAATATCCTTTGGCCATGAGCACTTTGTTTCATAAGTAATTAAACAGAAGTGAGTATATCACTAAGTACATTTCAATATGTGTCCTCAACTGGCTGGAACTCAACCCGGGGATTCAGGATCTGCTTGTAATTAACATTCTGTAGTAAGACTCCACACCCTCTATTTGTCTCTTCCTAATTATGTGTTGGAAATGCACATTTCTCCTGCCATTAGAGATTTCAGCAGAGGACTTTTCGCTGGGCTTTAAATTGCCTACTACCTCAATTTAAGTATTCTCTGTTATTTTAGGTTTGCAGACATTAGACAAGTAAACCATTTCTCAGGGCGTCATAGGGAAACAAGCCACTGGCTCAGAAAACCCCAACTGCTGAGCTGCCTCCTGGGTTGACTGTATCACAGATTTAGGCTGTGATCTGTTAGTGGGTTTCAATACTGGCAATTAAAGGTGTCACTCCTAATTAGCCAAGAGCCTGTAGATGCGAGGGTCAATTGTGAATGGTGCTGCTCAGGGATCCTTTTCCTGTGAAACAGTTTTTCCTGTCAGTTCATTAGAGGAACTTTTTCATGGCGATATGTCTGCTGGGGGTGCTTTTCATCAGGAAGGTTTGACTGCATTAAGAGATGGGGAAACAAAATGCTTCAGTTTAGCATGAATGGATGCTTTAACTGGGGTCTGTCAGCAAGGGCCTGAATAGCAGCAGCTCCAGGTGTGATAACAAAGTCGTGCTCATTGTGGACTAGGCTTTAACAAATTAATCAGTGACTTGTATTTTTGCTGCTTCCTGTTCTCTCTGACTTTCCTTCAGCCTGTCTAAATGTTCTGAGTCTGTTGTGCCTCAGATACGTGCTGAGGAGCCATGTGGCAGGTTACAGCTGGCACCTGACAGCAATAGCATTCAGCCTGAATTTAGAAAAAACTCCGAACACCCCTCAGCCTGCAGGAAGATGCACCACCCACTTTGTAGGTCCCAAGAGGGTGCTCAGGGATACGGAAGGAAGTAGAGGTGTCAGACACCATTATGGTAGGAAATGGATGAGGCCCCTCTGATGGAATTGCTCTGGCTGGGTACCACTACTACGCAACTGTTCTTATATAATGTGTGTCTGAGGGCAACCAAAACAGCTTGTTCCCAGACTCCATGCAGCTTTTAGTGCCATTGACTCTAACAGTAATTAAAAGCAAACAAATCTGGATGAATTTTGTGAGGCTGCCAGATCCCCACAGAGACACCTCAGCTTTTCTTTGTGTTTTATATGATAATGGGAGGTTAAGTGTTGAACTCTGCTGCCACTATTAAATGGTGACATACAAGATGTCCCTCTGGAGCCAGTGGATGAAACTGTGCCTCTGCTGAAACTGGTACTGAAACTCCTATTGATTTCATTAGAGCCAGAACATTTTGTGAGGTTATTTTCCACATATCATTCAGTCAAGAGCAGTCTGACCCCAAACACTTCCCTTTTTCTGTAATGATTACTAAGGTAACAATAAGACTTCTTCCTTCCTTCCTTCCTTCCTTCCTTCCTTCCTTCCTTCCTTCCTTCCTTCCTTCCTTCCTTCCTTCCTTCCTTTCTTTCTTTCTTTCTTTCTTTC
>VWZI01021459.1:37355-81732 GCA_013396835.1 Psilopogon haemacephalus | reverse complement strand
CCTTTCCTTTCCTTTCCTTTCCTTTCCTTTCCTTTCCTTTCCTTTCCTTTCCTTTCCTTTCCTTTCCTTTCCTTTCCTTTCCTTTCCTTTCCTTCCCTTCCCTTCCCTTCCCTTCCCTTCCCTTCCCTTTCTTTCTTTCTGGACTACTCCTTATTTGAAAAATCCAATTCTGACCTACTAAGCGTGCTCTGACTGTTTTAGCCTTGAGGCAAAGTTGCAAACTGGCCTAGGAGAGCTGGTACTTGTTATTGTAGCTTCAAAGACAGTCTGTGTGGGAGAGGGAATGAGATGTGTTGGGATTAAAATACCCTAGCTGTAAAAAGCAGTAATAATTACCGTCTACATGTGGGCAAGTCAAAAGGAGTTATTACCAAAAGAAATTTAAACTCCTTTTGCAGGGAAAACTGCCTGAAATCCAGAATTATTCTTCTATGCAGGATGGATTGTTTTCAAGCACAGTTTCCTTCAAATGCCACTTTTTATAAGGCCAATTCTAAATGGATCAAGGCAATGTTAAGAGGTTTGCTATCAGTTAAGTGACAGCATAATGGGAATCACAGAAAACAGGTCTACTCCCAGGAGCCATGGGATCCACTGTGTCAGCAGAGCTGCCTGCTGTGAGAGTGCACAGCTTACCTCTCAGAGTCAGACTGTATGCTACTACTCTGGTCAAGATCCTGGGTCTTGACAGTGCCAGTGTGCTCACTGAGTGGATATTTTAGAAGAGTGTTTTTCTGTCTTCTCCTGAAACTGAGTCAGGTAATTAATAGATTCATAGATTTGAAGAGGACTATCAGATCATCTGGTATGACTTTCCATAGATACTGTGCTCTTCCATGTATCTCCACCTGCATTCCAGTAACTTGTAATTGACTAGTTCATGTTTTTCCAAAATACATCTGTCCTTCTTGTGAGAATGCTGCTGTTCAGTATATTATGTAATTTCATGCTAATTATTTTGCACTCAGTCTCTTCTCGTTGACTTTACTGAAAATCCTCTTCTAGTGGAGACCACTTGGCTTAGTGCTCTCTGATCTTCTGCATGGACTCCGACAGAGGGTCATAAGAGAGATCTCTAAGTTTTGTGGCCTTTGAACTACTCTTTGGGATGCCTTTTTTTTAAAATGAACTTGCCAAGTCAATATCAAATGTTAAGACTGCTCTATGTGGTTAAAAGCATTAACTGAAAATCTTTGGAGTACGAAAAGAAGTGGTTCTCCACCTCGCTCCTGATTAACCTGTGATTGGTTGTGTGAGAAAGTCCCTTTTGCCTGAAAAATCTTGGCTGATGATGCCACATGCCATTCCTCCAGCCTCCAGTTTTGTGTTAGAAGTTGAAAGAGTGTGTGTATGTGCATGTGCATAATACCACTGCTTCATTATAGCCTCTACTCATAACACACCATGCCACAATTCTGTCAGCTCCAAGATTAAGCTGTTAAACCACGTCATTTGGGTTGTGTCTTATAGCAAGATTCTATCGGTTCTTTGTTGCGTACATTGCTGGCTATCATTTAATTGGGCAATGACTAAATGCACATTTGGTTTGGAAAACCTGTTACACAATGTTGTATTCCCTGTTGCTTCATGGAAACTTGGACTTCCTCTTTGCCTCACTTTCTGTGATTTATACGCTGCAGGGGAGCTCTCTTTGAACAAGAAATCAGTCATGATGAGGGCATCTATTTTATTTGTGGGTTTGGTTTGTTGTATTTTTTTTTTTTCTATTACGGGTCCACAAACTCAGCTCAGTGACACATGGCTTTCATTTATATGGTTATCAAAGCTTATTTCTTCACTTGTTTCCTGGCTGTACATAGCAAGAACATTTCTTAAGGTTCTTGTGTATAAGTTTGGCAAACATCTGCCTCCTATTTTACTGTTAGATCTTGCTTTTTCTTACCATCTGTTGAAAAGATTTAGCTTATATAACAACTGTTTTCACCATTTATATCACCACAAAGGAAAAATCACCTATAGACACAGAGATTTTATTACACTCGCTATCTATTTCACACCCACCTGCTTATGAAGTGTCTTGAGTACGTATATCCTAAGCAGCTCATGGTCCAAAAATATCCAGCTGCTTTACTGATCTTCTGAGAGTTATACTTGTAGACATGAAGAAATACTACCCATAAATCCTACTAAATTTTCATGAGTTCTGCTGATTCACACTGGGGTCACCCGAGGGATTTTTGAGTGTGGCTGTCTTCTTTGCCCTATCCCTACAGCACAGGGGGATGGATGTTCAATCCTCCATCTCTTCTATCCCCATGAGTATAGCTGCCTTCTGTGCTACTGCCTATAGAGAGAAATAGCACATCATGGGTGCAATTTGTCACATCCTACCACAGATGCCTAAAGAAGTCCAGATGACTTGCATGCTAAAAAAAACAAACCAACAAACAAAACTGTTTTCTCTACTAGTGTTTATATAGGTATGCCAGACCTCCAGCTCATATATAATTGTTTTTGGCATTGGCATGTTAAGGAGAATGAGGCAAACCCTACTGAAGCACCCCATCTGAGTAAGCAACTCTGTAACCTCTTTACACTGCTGCTAGCAAACTCATGGATGTCCTTGGTCCTGCAGAACCACAGAGCCTTTATAGACCACAGTATAACCCTTGGCACTGATGGACAGGAAGGTTTGGACTAGGAGGCCATGAGCATGAAAAGAAGGTGATTTCACTTGACAACTGAGGCAATTCATGTTGTGCTGACTCCAAACCATCTGATTAAAATTTTGCTGAAAGCAAACTAGATGTCCTTCTGGCCAGATTTTGTCCTCATGATGGCTCTGTTTCACACTGGGCCCTGCTCTGAATAGCTTTGTACATCCCAGAGATCAGATGGTGAGTAGTGGCAGTCCAGTTAGTCTGTAAAGTAGTGCAGCCACTGGTTTAACTCCAGATATAAGTCGTAGGTATCAGATCTCCCATACATCCTGGTGTTCTGAGGTTTTACTTTCCTCTCACGAGTGACATAGCATATATTAACATGGCGAACTGGAATTTCAGTTGCCCCAACAACATTGTCTTCAATCTATCTGCCATCTGACTACATTCTCTAACGTTCTGTGATTCTGCAAAAACTTTCCTCTACTTGTCACTTACAGTGTCTCTTGTTCAGGTAAGTAATTCCTTACAATACTTTAAAGCTGCCAGGATGGCCCAAGGCAATTGGTAAGTTTGTGTCATTTCCTGAAAAACAACTTAAGCAGCCCAGACAGCTGCTAGCTGGTCACTTTGAAATTAGTGCAGCTTTTAAAACAAGAAGTATTTACCACTTCTTCTGTTTCCATCATGCTATGAACTGAGAAGCAGCTGTTTCTTTTTCTTGTTTTCTTCCCCAGCTTTCATCTGATCCCTTGCTGTGCAGTTGTCAAGGCACTTGCACTACACCTGTATGAGTTTTTTTTTCATTGCCACAATGTAGCCTCTCTCCTAGATACCGATAACTGAGCTGAAGTAGTTGACATGTTTGAGAGTATCTTCTGCTGCAGGCAGGAGACTATTCTGCATGTGAGACAGAAGCAGAGGTGTCCAACCCTGAGATATTAATATGTTCTCAAACTGTATCTACCAGGAATGAGTGATATATACAAGATTCTGTAGGTGGTTATAAGGGTGATGAACAAGATGTTTTTTCTCTAACTCCTTATCCACTCTGCCTCAGTATCATGTTGGTGAATGTACTATCTGTGACCTGGAATTACTGGTGGTTTACTGAATGTTAACCTTAGAGCACAGATGGAAAGAAAAAAAACAGCCACTACTTTAATATAGAGTACTTCTAACTTGAATCCTCTGACTGATGAAAACAAAGGCATATGCTGCAACTCTTGCTCTGTACATTCTGCAGAGTCAGGGTATCCCTGGTGTAGATTGCTGAAGTCCAGGATATTTTAGTTAAAAATAAACCCAGAGCAATCATGACAGGCTTGTAAATTAATGTGATGCATTCTCTGAGCACCAGCTCCCATCAGGGTTACTCTGGTGATCTGTCAGTGTCGTACATCACCAGGGTCCTATTGCTCTGATGATGCATTTTATATTAAAGTGGCTCCAGTTGCTGAGAAGAGATTCTGCATACTCAAACTGTGAAAAGCAATACTCTTGTAAACCTCAAGTGTTCTCGATTTACCTATGGTGCCCTGGAGGATATGGTAACTACCTTCCTCAGACAGAAATCCTGTTTAGTACTTTGGCTGCTTTCAAAGAGATACGTTTTCCTTCACTGCAGCCTTTCAAACTAGTGAGAATTTCTGGTGATGTTTAAATGATGAACTGTTTTATAAAGCTGGCATTGCCAGCCGGATTGACCTTTACTAAAGCCCTGTTATGTTGGACTGAAATAAGGAAATATGCCCTCAAGGCAGGGGTAACTGATTTCCTCAGCGAGCAGCACCATGAGAAAGGAGCTGTGACTCAGAGTCTTGCCTCGGGTCTGGCTCCCCTTCGGTCCAAGGGGAATTCCTATATACAAGCTCATTCCCAGCCGCAGGTTACTTGTCTCCTTGTACTGGGTCAGCACCGCCCCTTACAGAGTTTGCTATGTTTTACTTCCACTCCCCTCTTAGCAGTTGTAGCTCTCCTGGGGTCTTTGTTCCCCCTGCCTCAGTACACAAGCCTTTGTATCACCATAAGCTGTTTCCAGTCCTTCAGACAAAAACATCTTCTCTGTACATGCAGAAGCAGGAAGTCAGACGTCTGAGTAGTCTTCCCACAAATTTCACAAATTACTCACATTCATTGTCATCCTCCCTGGGCTGCACAGCCTGGGGCGGCCTCGGGCTCTGAAGAGAGCTGGGGGCACACCCATCATCTGGAGGAAGGGCTGAAACCCGCCTATGCCAAGGCAGCCAGGTTAGCTACTGGTCTTTCACATACCCCAGATTTTGTCCTACTTTCAATGACCCACAACACACTGGGGAACTAAGCTTCCTCCCGGCCCGTGCTTCACACCTACCCACTGCACCACAGGGTGAAGACCTTGAGGATAGACCTAGACACGTAGAAACATATTGCCCTCACATTTTCCGTCTACATCACTTGTGTTGTATCAGCCACAGCTTGTCTGCCTTTGTGACTTAGCTGTGTACCATCCCATTCATGTTGGGAAAGACCCACACTGCCTTGCTGTGGAGGACATGAAGCCTGTCTCAAAATGGCAACTTGAGGTTCTTCCCACGTTGCCTGGGTTTGATCCCTGCAGGCTGACTGAATGGAAGATCAGAGAGCAACATATGGAGTGGCCATGCTCTGTCTCCCCACCTCCCATGAGAGGTTAACAGCATGAGTGGTGTATGATTTACTTCTCAGAAAGGGCTTGAACCAGAATCTGTGATTTTCCTGGTACTCAAATCACAGTTTGGCCTTAACTCTAAACACGTGTTCTGATCAGTTCAAATTGTGTCTGCCAGTTTACCTCTAAATCCTCTGGGGCAGCACCCCTGACCATCCTCTTCTGAATGCACTCATGATGTTTCACAAACAGTAAGTGGCTCAAACAGTTATTGCAGGTCCTCCACGTGTCCTCACTGACTTGCTCCTACTTGGGATCGGTCTAGACTTGAAACATGAGGTGGATGTAGCCTGAGTTTCCACTGTGGTCTGTACCACAGATCTTGGTAATATGATTTTGCACACCAAAGGTATGTTCCCTGGAGGAAGATCATCTTTCAGAGAGAAGGTTAGCTTCAGACCTACCATAGATAAGTTAGTAGACATGTGCTGACTAGTGTGTGATGGAGTTCAACAGCAGTTTGTCTTATGCATCACTGAATTGAGGCAAAAACACTCTTCCTCAAGAGTGTTTTCCAGACTGCTTTCCTGGAGTAGTCCTGTATTTCAAACTTCAGAAAAACATAGTGAGGTTGGAAGTGTATGGTGGCTCTAGATGTCTCTGAACCTCATACTGTCTCTCTACTACCTTTCACTTGAGAAATCATTGTAATATATGTTGTCTGAGGTGCAAGGCATTTTGTTCTCTGTTTGCCCAGTGCATTGACCAATGTTCTTAGAGTAATATAAGTAATAACCATTCAAAGTCTCAGAACCTGCATGATGAAAACTACATGCAGTATTTGATATACAACCCCTTTGGTTTGAGAGATTCAGTTAAATACCAACTCAGTGGTTTTAGGCTATGTAGGTTGGGATTATGGTGGTAAACAGTTCAGCATTACATCAGTTAGTCATAAGCAGCAATGAAAAAGGGCCCACACTATTTCTAATGCCTCCCTGATGTCATTTAATTGGAAAGAATTGGGATGCCAGAATGCATGTTGAGATGGTCCATGCATAATTTCTGGCAGGTGGGAGGCAGATTTCCACTTTCATGGCATTTTTTGTGCTACAAGTAATGTTACAAGTGATTCCTTTATTCTCGCCTATCAGTTATGCTTTGTACAATTAAAGCTAATTATTAGGTATGAATAAATCTGATTCTGGTGGGAGTAAATTGTACTTACCATATTTATTCTCTCCATGGCTGACCTTTTCTGTGAAAGCCTTTATAAATTCACACTTCTGAGATGTAGGGAAAGGTGTGCTTGCCCTGTGCTGTGTTTTGTAGTGTGGTGCTACACTGCTTAAAGACATATAGACTTTGTGGCTCCAAATTTCAGTCACTAGAGTGTACAAGGCTCCTGTTGACTTCAAGCCTTAGAAGCGATGCAAGATAGAGGAGATACATGGTTCTGGCTTAAAGGCTGCCCATTGACTTATTGCTTCCTATAGAAGAAGGACTCTAGGAAGTCCTAGAAAGCAAAGCTGGTCTTCTGAAGACAAGATGATTGTGTATATGTCTACTTCCTGTTTTAAATTATTAAGCAACAGAAGAGGACAACTGTCAACAGTGCAAATATTTTTCTTGTTTAGTGTTGCATCTGGCCTGGGGCTCTTGGTGTCACTAGAATGTTATCCCTTCACTGGAGACACTGGAGACGGAAAAAGCTGGGATATGTGAAAAGAAGAACACTTCACGAGATGACATCATTTAAAAAGACACGTTGACACCTGAGGGCTGTGAAAAAAATCACAGAAAAGTAGGTTACTTGTCACTAGTGCATGGCTGCTTGACTCTGCAGGAAATCTGAGACAGTAGCATTTGCTTCTCAATGAGATGAATTTGTTTGCAATGGTTATTCTGGTAAAACATCCCAGATGCATTGTGAGGACAAGTGGTACGACGTGGTTAACATATGGCTATGTATATGGGTTAATTTCTTTACTGTCAGAAACTGTGTGGTCTCAGCCATGTTGCCTTCTAGACAGGATCCCTAGCCTGTGCTTGAATCATGCCCAGGCACTGCCTGTGAAAGCAGTAGTTGGCTGGCAAGCAAACAAACTGCGCCAGGGAGTATGGAAACCATTAAATTGTTTTCATGATTTTGAGCTCATGTTTGAGCTGTGCCCTGAGTTAACTTCCCAGCACAGGTGTAGCCTCTGAGACCCAGGATGGCCTCTTTCCCAATGTCAGTTTGCATTGCAAGGGGTTTGAAGGAGAGGGTGTTTGGTCTGCTCCATCAGAGAATCAGACATCAGAGAATCTGGGGCAGGTTGAGGATGTGATACCTCTCTAGGAAGAAAGTGCTCTGTGATACCTGACCTAGTCCTGCCTGGTCACCAAGGGGTGAAGTCTTTACTGATCCCATTAATAGAGGTGTGTATGTGCAAGAGGAGAGAGGAGGACCATATGGCTAAGGCTTTAAGCTAACGCCTCTGCTTTCTGCACATGTATATTTTTGCAGAATTTGGTCGCAGAATTTGGTCACAGAATTTCCCCAATGCATCTTGAAATAGAGAGTCTGGAGTGAGACAAATTTCTGGAGCCTCACTGCTTAGTGTTTGGCATTTTTTCTATACCAGACACCTCCATTTCCTAGTGCTTTCTGAACATAGTAAACAGCCCTCAGGTGGAAGTGACAGCTGTACCCAGGAAAGATTGAGAAATTCTGATTGGGCAAGCAAACTCCCAGTCCTCTCTCTCACCCACTCAGTTCACACTGTCTTTGAGGTGGCCTTTTCCCCTTCACACATCCACTCCCACATGGGCTCTCCACATACTCGAGGACAAGACTCATGCAGAGCTTTTTCTTTTCCTGTTTTAAACTGAGATACTGTAGGATGCCAGTCTACATTTGCTTAGCTGTTGGAGATAGAAAAGTGGCATACCAAGTCTATCCAACAACCTGGTAAGCATGCATACAATTTGGGATGTAAAGGCAGTGTTAGAGCTAGTGAGAAAAATCTTGGCCACTCTGATCTCTGGCACTGCCTGTCACTGAGTATCTGCTGGCCTCAGAGTGGGTCCAAGGACCCCTGGGCTGAACTTTGGGGTTGCAGACACTTAAAAATCCTGAGCAGGTAGATTGATGTTCCTCCAACCTGCTTCATTTACCATAATGAAGATCACTCTGTAGGAAGAGAAGGAAGCCTCTTGCCTATTCAGGAGTTTCACAAGCATGGTACACTCATGTTTCTGGTGGTGGGAAAGTCCCAGAACGTGGGTTGGGTCTGAAGGGAGAGTGCAGGTGATTTTACAAAAGTCCTTGGGTAAACCTCATTTCACTTACACCTGCAGGATTCAGACAGAAGGAATGACTCAGATATTTGTCCCTAAAAGCACTACCCCATCTGTTATCTGGGAAACAGTCTGAACTGGGATTGGTACTGTTTCACCAAAACCAGGCAGGAAGTGAGGGTTGTCAGAGCTGGGTGCAGTCCCAGTGTCAGTGCTATACAGACCTGTCACTTTCCTTCTCTGCCTGCCTGTTGAAGTGAATTTGCCTCTGACAAACGGCATACACTGACCTCACTACTCCAGTGTGAGCCAGCAGGACAACTGGTAGAGAAGCAGATGCTGTAAGAAACTTTGCTGCATTAAAATAATTTGAACATCTAGAGAATCTGGATTGCACTGGGCCGTGGAGCAATGAGATGTATGATGCACAATCTGTTACTTACCTTTCCAAGAACACTGGCCTATGCAAAGCTACTCAACAGAAGTTATTCCTGCTGATGTGCCCATAGCTGGCTATCCCCGGCCAAGCCCACTATGGACTAGATCTGTGACCTGAGCTATTCCTATGGACTAATGCAGTGGATGTAAATAAATATCTGAGGCTGCTATTCACAAAGTGAAGGGATGTTCTCTGTCACTTTCCTCTTCAAACAGTCTGGGGAGAAAGGTGACAGAGCAGGAGCATTGCAGAGCTGTTAGGTGCTATGAAACTTGTGCCAAAGCTGCTTTTCACCCTCCATTGACTACAAAGGAAACTTGTGGAGACCAGTCTTCTCAGGCTGATGTTAGCCTTTGTGATTAATGCTTTAGGCTCCTCCTGTAGTTATAGAAGAAAGACAGCAACCCACCCATGAGTTACTCTTGCTTGATTTTTGGAGGCTTCATGTCTTTTGGTTCAGTTTACAAGGGAATGAGTAGTGAAGACATCCGAGAAGAATCATCTAAGTTAGTGGTGTGAATCCTCCCTTAGATCTATTGTGGTTCCTTTGGCTCTCTAGATCATCCTTCAGGCCAATTAGAGTGACTAACAGCAGACCTGATGGTATCAGTCCACTATAGAAACACAGGTACCACCATGAGGAAGAGTACTTAGAGAAAAAAGAGTTTGCCTGGACACGTTCTTATTTTCATTTTCAGCACAGAAACAATTTTTGGATCATATCTTCTGAAAAACAAAACAAAACCAAACAAAAAAATCCCAACCCAACCCAACCCAACCCAAACCCAAACCCAACCCAACAAAAATAAAAAAACAACGCTCAAAAAAAACAACAACCCCCCTCAATAAAATAACTCCCAAAACAAACAGACATGATCACATTTCTCTTATCTGTCATCCTGACAGCTCGGTTATTCCATTGATTGGTTACCTTTTAGCCACTGAGGGACGATTTCAAGCTCCAAAGTGTGGAACAGATTATGCTGGCTGTGTACATAGGGTGAAGTTACTCTTGCCTTTGGGAATAGTCCTGGAAGACCTCTGAAGGATTCCAAGGAGGAAATGAGACACTGAGTGACTTTGTCTTGATTCAAATCACACACTGGGTCTGCAGGACATAATGGCTGATGTTACATCAGTATGCTTTTACCCTAGTTTTGGAAGGCTGGTGCTGTTGCAAGCTTTGGAGAACAGCAATATTCCTGTGCCCTGGAGGTCAGCAGGACTTGGTGAAGGGCAAGGAAGATTTCCTGGTATGACCCATCAAACCTTTCATGTATTAACCCTGAGTTCACAAAATAGTCTGATCCTTAAATGTTGCATCTGTTTTCTGGTAAAACTCATCCCCACCAGCCCACATGTTTGATAATGTACTGCTGCAGAGGGCAGCTCACAAGCAACAGAGGGAATATCTCTTAAACATCTTTCCTATTTAATTTTCATCCCCCCAACTTTTCCTTAGTTTTAATCCCTGTGGTCTTAAGATTCCTTAAAAGTCTTCAGAAAACCTGTTTCTGGTATCTCTAGTGTCTACCAAGACTTCTCTCTCAGGACTCTAAGAGTTAATATCCTTGGAGCATCTCAATGGGAAGCAGTGCAAGTCTGTTCATGCAGCTAAGAGAGCCCTTTTATTATTGCTTCTATCTCTCCTATCAGATGTCTCCCTCTTAACAGAGTTGTTATTAAGATAATTAGTTAATATGGGTTATTTTATTATTGTAGTCTTATTTGGTTTGATTGCATGCTCAGCTGGCACATGTCATAAAAGCAACAAAAGCATTAAGAAGCTGCATAATTGGCAAAACCGAACTGTCAGTTTTGTGAGTTCAGAGAATCAGAGAGGGAAGAAATGTACAGACTCCACAGAGACATGGGTCCTTCTGTGAACCGTGGATTTCTTCTCCTAGCATTTATTAGTCCGGAAAACGATTGGCATTTCCTCTTCTGTGTTTTAATTTTCTCTGCTTATGCTATGTTTTCTGATCTTTGCTTTAGCTTGCAGAGGAAGGCAGCTCAGTTTTGTTTATCTTTGCCAGAGATTCCTTCATTTTGGGAACCACATCGGAAATAACTTTGGTTGAAGGCAGACAAGAGGCTTTAAAAAGCATCTCTCAAGTAATCAAGTGGGTCCATGTGTCATATTTCCTGACCATCTATTGCCTTGGTATCTGCCATTGGCACAAGTCCCAGCTCTGTCAGAGAAGTAAAACACTATTTTTATTTACATCCAGCATTCCTCTATTCAAATACTTTATCCAGCTTGTCAGTGCAAAATCCTGGCGATTTTGATCTTAACTTTGAGAGCTTCCCTTGCGCACCCTACTGACACAGAAACCAAGGGAAAAAAATGCTACTTTCTTCAGCTCTCGTCGGAGAGGGAGCATTTCAGCCCATTCCAGAAAGGTTCCTGTTCTAAGACCTAACCAGTGCAACCATGTCCTTGTTTGTGTTGGTCATCGTCAGGCTCAAATTGAAGCTGTGAGTGAAACGCTCCCTGGGCTGCTAAACTTCAGTCAATTTGCAGCCATGTCGACCTGCAAATATTTCCTCCAGAGTTAGAGATTTTTGGCATCTCAAGTTTCCTGGATGTGCTTACATCATCCCTGTGCGGAGGAGGACTTGGCTCTATGGCTTAGAATGCGCTCTGTGTAATTGAACAAGTTCCCTCAAAAATACCCCAGCAATTTTACCAGTTCTTGTCCAGGGTTATGATGCATCTGATGTAGCCCTGTGGGCAGAAGAGGAAAAAGCCCTCCCAAGAGGAATTTCCTGAGCTAATTTGATAACTTTGGGGTTTAAAATGACGGGGAAAGAAAAATCTCAAGTGAGAAACAAGCTGTTAAAGCAGAGACATGCACAGACATTTAAAAAAACAATGCATTTTGATTTTTCAGAATGTGGTCAGAGGAAATCAATCCCTACTGCAGTAAACAAACCCCACTGGGTTACAAGCAGTCTATATGTAGAGTAACACAGGCCCAAACATGGACACTGCTGCATCGAGGATTTGGCCTTTGAAATCTCCTTTTGCAGTTGCTACACTGAAAGAGGGTTTTTGGAGACAAGCCATGCTACATGCAAAGAACATCTGAAAGTCCCTTTGCAACACACTGCCCTTTCAAGGTGTGCTGCTAAGGCACAAAGCAAAGAAGGGGAAGGCTTGCAACAGCTTTTCAAGGCTCTGAACTTTAGGCGTAATGTTTTTAGGTCATTGCTTAAAAGCCAACATCAGCAAGAAGGGCAGACAAAGGCGTATTAGCTGGAGCTCTTCTCAGTCTCCTGGGAGGGACAATGGGTGCAGTTCACAAGCAGAGGCGCACAGCTGCAGTTTGCTGGTTGGGAGGCTGCACATAGAGTAGAGATCAGAATTCAGAACCATTAAGCACATCGCCTGATTGTTACCGACAGATTAAAGAAAACCCTCTGCCAGCTTTACACATTTGCGTCCTCTTGTCTTTGTGAGTCAGGAGGCAATTCTTGTTGTGAGATACACACGCTCTGTAGTACAGGATGATTTTTGGCAAAGTCCAGATGATTGCGAGCCAGAGGAGGCGGAGACAGCATTCCAGTTTTATAACACAATTCCATAATAGGAGACAACATTCTTTTCATATTAATGTTCATACAATAGGAATTCTAAACTCCAGCTTTCGGGTTATGTGGGAAAAAGAAGTCTCTTTTAAACGCCGTAACAATGTTAGTCTATAATTCAATGGATAGGGCTGCTGGCAGAGCAGTCAATTGTAGTGCAGCAATTGTTTTGAAGGATGCTTTCATTTCACAAAACAGTGTACTGGAAAGCATAGATACTTGCTGTGCTTGCTGATGCTGCCGTGACCTCCTTCTTGGATGGGTTACAGGTGTTCAATCCACCTGCTCTGACCCCAGTGGAAATTTGTATCACCACTCTCTGCACAGTCCTTGTGAGCACTGTAAAGTACCTAATGCTGCTTCTCTAGAGTTACCATGCCACAAGATATGCAGACATTTCCATGCCTTTTAGTGCAAGGGTTTTGAATAGTGTGATACATGGCTTATTTGGAACCATCCTTGCCATACACACCAAGAACCCTTTCTACCTCACTTGTTCTGGTTGCACAGAGAGGAACCTGAGACTTTGAAGGTGTTACTTATGCCCTGAATTCCATCTTGTGGTGCTGAGAAGGTACACATTTTAAGGATGATTTCATCCTGTTGCAGTTTTGACCAGTCTTAAAAAAATCTGTGATTCTGTGATTCACACTAAGAGCTCTGAACACTGCAGTATAGCTCAAACACATCCCTTGTTGCTGGCATCATTGTTAAATGGTGAGGACAGTGAAGGGATTCCCAACATTACTCTCTCTTGGACTGTCTAGTAAGAGGAAATAATTCAAAGCTTCCTCTACTGATCCCATGGTAAAAAGAGAAACTTTGTTAACACCTGGTTTTGGCCAGCAGACTGACACTCCTTCAGCTAGCATTTCTCTGGCTGTCTGGTTTCTAGCAGTCCAGTGAGATGGATTATCTGAAGCATCTTATCTTATTTGTGGCACCTATGTCACCTATGAGTGAGATTTCACTAGCATTTAATCGAACCAGACTGACCAGAACACATATATGGACTGCTACTACTAGTCACTAAAAATTCACATTGTCTTAACTTGAGCTATTAGATTTGACTCTGTTTTATATAAGCAAATAGACGTGGTCTAAAAAGAGCAGAAATAGAAATACTATTTAGAGACACAGTGGCACATCTGAAAGACCAGAAGAGAGCTTAGCCTCCTGAGAGTTTTTTCTCAGCCTCGCCTGAGCAGCCATGCAGCTGTGTTCCTATACACAATGCTGATCTGAAAAGGAAGGTTCATTACTGACCATTTCATGATGCTGCTATGATATTTGGATGGTGTCAAGTGACAGAGAAAACAGAAGTCCTCGGGATGTGTGTTTATGCAGCAGTGTTCATCAATAGGGTCTGACGGTTGCAGTTTTTGGTTTTGAGGCTAGATGCTACAGTGCTACAGTGTACAGCGTAGTAGTAAGTATTGCTTTGACTAGCTGCAGTATTGAAGACACATAACGAAGAGGCTGATGTGCATGCACATTCTCCACTCAGCCTTAGTGTGTTCATGGTGAATTTCTGCTCAAAGACGAGCTTGCAGAGCAAGGGCTGTGTCAGAATATTTCTTTCTGGCATCTTGGCTGATGTCTTTCAGAGCAATCCTGGCCATGGTGGTGAGAACCTTACTGAAAACACTGAGTTTTCTGAGTGCTTCATTCTCTGATGGTGGTAATCCTGTCCTAGGTTGGGAATAACCAGGTGGGGAGAGAGACAGCTTGAGGGACTGACGTTAGCACAACTGAACCTTTAAAAAGGAGCCTTCCTGCCTCTGTAGAAATGTTGAAATGTCTCAGTGTGTTTCCCTGCTTTCAAACAAGAGCCTCACGAACCTGACGTCACTTCCCTGGGCTGCTGGACCAATAACAGGATGAACCTGCACTGCCACTGAACCAGAGGTTCCACTGTGTCACTAGTTATTGTGCTATATGGTGGGGCAGAAGACTCCAGTATCAACATTGTTTTTGTAGTTTATGCTTCACGCATACTTTCCCCTCTCTCCTCCCCAGCAGTTCAAAAGGAAATGGCATAGGAACTTGTGTGATGTGCTTAGAGGCACACACAGGCAATGTGACTCATCAATAGACCAGGCTTTGGGAGTTGGTGCCTGTTACAGAGTGAAGCCAGCTTGCTTCTTCACAGAGCTTCGAAAGGCAGCTGGCTATGTCAAAAGGGCAGAGAATAAAGAGTGTAGTGTAAAATGGAGACACAATTAAGCAAAGATAAAAAAAGCTATAAAATTTTTCATCTCTTTACTGAAAGTTCCCTTGGGTGGCATTTGCTGAAACAAATAGTTTTGCAGCTTGTTGCTGCAAATAATGGCACATAGATTTTGCAATACTGCTAGTTTATTTTTAAACATCTGAATGAGCAGTCACATAGCATCTACCTTGGCATGCACTACATTAATCATGGGATATATCTTTATCATTTGGTAGCACTGAGGAAATTACATTTAAATGAACTCTCTACAAATCTATTCCCTCTCAAGCCTTCAAATGTTTCATCCTCGTCTCAGATCTTGTACTAAGCACTAGCCAGTAAAAAAGGGAGTGTAAAATTCATTACAATTCATTAATTCAGACTCAGGAACCTTGATATAATTCTTCATGTTTCAGAGCATTTTAGAGAGGACCTGATTTAGTGCTTCCTGTGTTTTGGAACTAGAAGAACTGAGACATTTCCTCTGGAAAAGCCAATAAGTCTCAGATGTCTCTATTTGGTTTCAGACATATAGCCTCAGAGAAGATGCTAAGCTTGAGCATTGACAACATTGCTTTTGATTATCTAGTGGATGATACTGCAGTAAGCCCCAGGAATTTGATTGTGTTGGATTGTCTGGCTGTGCCTAGAGCTATTGGTTGTGTTTAAACCAATCTGCTCTGCTCTTGTTCACCAATGGAATTTGGAGAAAGAGAGAAATACGTATGCCAAACATTTGAAAACACATACTATCCTCCAACTTGACACTCCTTTAAACATTGAAATTACTCTGAAACAACCACAAGAGTCAGAAATATGTAAAATTTGACATTTCTAACTTTACAGTAGTCAGGGCTTTTTTGCATGTGATTTTCTATTATCCAATTTTTTTACATTTATAGAGAAATAATGTTTCTACACCCATGAAGGCAAATGATAAAAGCATGCACCCTTATTACATTTCTAGTTAGTACCTGTGCTGTCTTAGTTACCACAGCTGTATTCACATGGCATAGGATGGCAAGGTCAAGTATTAAATACATCTTATCATGACAGCCAAGGTTATCACTGCTTGGTTATCACTCAAGGTCATCATCTGTTTGTCATTCATGATATAACAATACCAAACAAAATAGGCTTCCTAAGCATACATAAGAATAGCACTAACAGTAATAATTCACCATGCTGCAGAACTAATAGCATATTTTGCCACATTTTCAAGTATCCATTAAAAAAAAACATTCAACCAACCAACCAAAAAAAAACAAACCAAAAACCCAAAAAAAAAACCCACCAAAAAAACCCAAACAAACACCACCCCAACAAAAAAAACAAAACCTAAAATAGAACAAGAATTACAACTGAAAAAAAAATATGCTTTCTGTTTATTTGAAAGGGCAAGTGTCAGGCTTTTCTGTTTCTGACTATCCTAAACAGATTGCCTGCCAGTGCCTTAGTATGGTTAGAGGTCCTGTGCTTTTGGTACTAAGACTCACTAGGAAAAACTCTTTCAAGGATTCTTTTGTGAACTGTGCTGAGACTTGATGTTACCACATAATAAAAAGAATAAGTCAATTGCTAGAGAAAATATTGCTTGTGCATTGTTACCTACCTGATAAGACAAATAACAAGGTTTGAAACAGATTAGTCAACCGGTTACAATCACTTTGGCTTCTCATTCTGACAATTTTCAGTGTTTCTGTGGTTAATCAATGTTATATTTTGTTACATTCATTTTACATTTTGTTCGCATACAATATTTAGTTGAGGCCTGTATCCTCAAGATATTTTTTTCAGCCTTTTTCTTCCCCAAAGCATAGTTAATTTTCAGCCAGCATTCACTGTGTAGGACATACCCTTTGAATAAGCCTATCTGTCTTTCATACACTTCACAGCTTTTTTTTTTAGTTTTATCCTTTTTTTTGCACTGGAACTGGAGAAAATTTACATTGACAAGAGCTGCAAAATTCCACTGTTAAGCAACTTAAACCTAGGTGCTTTCCCTAGAGACAGTGAAATGATGTTGTATACTGTGTATTTGTGTATCCTTGTAATTTATCTCCTCTTATAGTAATGTGAAATTCCCTGTTATTCCCTCAAGATAACTTGACCTTACCCACAAAGGAGCATGTCCCAGGCACATCTACATATGAAGTGTGACAACGATATGCAGCTGAATGCCACATTCAGTGAATTAAAGCCCAAGAACTCACTATAACCCTCACACTGGTATTTATTCCAGATTCATCAATGCCAGACCTATGTTGGTCATTCGCCTTCACAATAAAGGACAAGGATCTTGTGGATTTTCTGAGGATATTCACAACGGTCTGATGAAAGAAATGAAGATCTCTTTTACGTGAATGAAATCCTCAGAACATTTGAAGCATTGGGTGTGAAAGATTTCCTTGGGCAGGTATTTTCCTATTAATTATCATGTAATTTGTTTAGGAAATTTAGTAGGGGTGTTTTGAAAGGCGAGTCAGAAGTGGAATTATTTTCCTAGTTTAAAACCAGCTTGTTTAACATTTATTCATGCTGGGCTGGGTCTCCAGATGGTACAAATTGGCATAGCTCCATTTAATTTCAATGTATCTAAGCCAACTTCCAGCAGCTGAAAATCCTGTCCAGTAAGCCACATATGATCCCAGGACTTTGGTTCAGTGCTTGTAGGATCTGAAAAGCCAGACTTTGAGGTGATGACCAAAAATTCTTAACTTTACCAAAATGGATCATTATTTTTCTTCAATCATCTGAGAGCTGAGTAAGCATCTGCTGCACTTTGGGACAAGTTTTAATGGCCATAGTGGCGTTAGGTTGATGCTTGGACTCGACAACCTTAGACATCTTTTTCAACTGAAGCAATTCTATGATTCTATATTCTCCTCTGAAGAGACACAGTGTCTTTCCCCTCCAATCTATCTTGCATTGCCAGAGATGTTATATCTAAGTGTGTGCTTCTCTTCAGGAAGATCCAAATGACAAGAAGACAATATGATTATTTTTTTATTATAGTAGTAGAATTTTGTGTCTTAAGACTGAGAGTACAGAGCTGAAGAACTGTTCCTTCCCCTGCGCTCCCTCTCCAATAGATAAATTGAAAGTACAAACAGAACTATGCCATTTAGACCATACATGGATCTGGCCTATACAATGCATCTGCTTTAGAAACCTATCCAGTTCTCACAGAAACAATTGCTCATATAATATATTTAATTTTAGATACTGGCTCTGTGGTAGAGGTCTCTTATCAAGACAATGCCATTTGTACTACAAATCTCAGACTCTTCCATGATAAAAGCAGGACCTAGCATGACATTTTGGTATCTGAAATGAAGACTTGGAAGAGCAGAAGAGACAAAACACTTAACATCTATAGAGTCATCAATAAAATCACAGTTAGACTTTTGAAACAATGTGTTTTCTCACTAAAACTTACTGCTGCTAAATGTGTGGTAGGTGGCACTGGCTGGCAGCTAAGCCCCCAGTCCCACTCAGGTGGGACTGGGGAAGAAAATAGGAGGAAGAGGAGCAGAAAAACTCTTCCATCTAAATAAAAACATTGATTCAGCTATTGAGAAACAAAGATAACAGACATTCAAAGTACTTTTCCTCTCCTTTTCCTAGTCTCCTTATCACAGAGTCCATTTGACTCTTTTCTTCAGTTTAGTTTATCTCTTCTCCTTATTCTTTTCCTGTGCTCTAGCATGGATTGTGCAAGGGCTGCAGTCCATTTGGGAGATTGCCATAGAGTCAGCTAGAGCTGGCAGTGACTGGTGCAGGGCAGCCTCTGAACTTTTCCCATACAATTCAGCCCTGCCTCCCTCCTTTTCCCTTGCTACCAAAATTTTGCCAAAGGCACCAGTGTACAATAGTCTACAAGCTTTCTTCTCAGCTGAGCAGAACACAATACTGTGGCAGGCCAGGGCACTGGCCCACCAGAGGTTTGAATGGGGTGTGAACTGTGGCAGGGCACACCCAAGTGCACTGCCCCACCAGAGGTGTAAATGGGTCAGGAAATGGACTTCCTCCCTTCCCACCTCTGTCACTGGAGGTTTGGAATAGGTGTGAAGTGCCTTCTCCCATCCTCTGTGGGCTTGAACAGGGAGGGAACAAATGGCCCTATGGCAACCAAACAGATTGGAGCAGGACCTTCACTGGGACCTTCACTCAGACCTGAACCGGGACCTGCACTGGGACCTGCACGAACCTGAACACGGACCTGGAGACAGACCTTGCACGAACCTCGCAGGGACTTTGAGCCGGACCTTAAGGAGTAACACGGCTTCTTGCTGCAGGACCTGCCTCTAATGGTAAACTGCAGCCATTAGTGGGAACACCATGGAGCACCCCGGCTTTCCTCTGCCTTGTTTTGTGATCGTGACTTCGTGAAAGCTGTACCTACAGTCATCTTGGACTTCGGCGGGTACTGGACTCTGGACGCTACTGTGAAAGAGACAGTCTCCCGTTTGCAAGTAGGGCAAAGCTGTTTCATGCCCAAACCCTTTCCAAATTTTCTGATTTTTCCTGAATTACCTGAAAAGGCATCCTTGTGAAGACTTCTCCCAACCGAATTAGGACCCAAATTTAAACTAATTTACACACAAATTGTGGGTGGGGCTTTTGGAAATTATAAAAGCTACATAATTTATAGTTCCTGCCTCTTCAATCGCCCACAATCAATTCAAAGACGTAAGTCATTGTGTGGTAGAGATACCCCTTACACACATGTATGTGCTTTACTGGTCTGTTGCTGGATTATCTTAAGAGACAGGGTACAGAGCTACATATATCCTTGAGTTGACTTAGTATGCTGTTATTCTACTTGATGTAATTTTACTCTCCTCTACTTCAGCCTTCCACTCAAGGTTAGGGAGAGTATAGAGGCTTTGTAGAACCAAGCAGAGGAACACAAAGCTGGTTTTGGAAGTGGAGGGGCAGTAACTTGTCTGGAAAAGTGGAGGTGTCGGTGTTCAAAATGAGCTGCTCCAGGGTAAGGTAATATCAAGACATAATTCAAAATCTTTAACATTAATGCTGGAATTAAAAAAAAAAAAATCTTAAAAAGCTTTTGCTATCTTCATCCCCATGATTGAAAATCGCCACCATTTTAATAATATTAATCTGCTCAGATATTGAGCTGTTGAATGAGTAGTTTTGATTTAATGAATTTCTCTCATCTTGGCCTATTTTCAACTCCTCTCCTAGCTTTAGCAGCTAGCTGCTTAATATAAGACTTGTTCCACTTCATTACTTTTTCTTCTATTTTTTTCTTGAGGTGGAACTAATGCAATGCAAATTGTGATGCCTGTCTCTGATTTTTCTATTAGGCAACTTAAGATTCCATACAGCCTGTGTTATTGAGTGCAGAGCTAGAAACATATTTGAATTTATGATGAAATCCTGGAGTTTGCGGCATCTCAAGTTTGAGGAATTTTTTTAAACATGCAATGGTATTCAGTGATATTGAAGTTTTTTTGCTGGAGGACTTTCCTCCACGGTATGCTACACACACACACGTCAGTTCTGTTCTTTCCACCTGATGCAGCTCCATAATAGCTGCCATATACAATTTCTGACATACAACTAAGCATAATATGAGCACAAAAGCTGCAACAGTGCAGTGTGAATGAGTTCACAAATACTACTGAAATGCTGTTTGAGGTTGGCAAAATCAAGTCTAGGAAATGGATGAATGAGTTGCATCATGCCAGAAAATATCTGTTGGCACACATCAGTGTCTGGAGAGCTAGAGTTACCTTAGCAATCAGATCAATTTCCTCTTTGAGTGAAGAGCAACTTTTAAATTAAGCTCTGCAACATGTGTCCATGCTCTTTTGAATATGTGGTCTGTGCAGGAGATGCTTCAAATTGCTGCTTTGGACCACCATGGATGTAATGTCCACCTCAACTAACACATCTGGTCTACCTGTGCCTCACATTTTCTTTTATTTCACAGCATGGAACTTGAAGGAGTTTGCTGGGCTGTTGTGTTCAGTGCCCTGGTTAGTTATACCAAAGAGATCATAGAATCATAGAATCATAGAATCATAGAATGGTCTAGGTTGGAAGAGACCTCAAAGATCATCCAGTTCCAACCCCCCACCATAGGCAGGGACACCTCCCACTAGATCAGGTCACTCAAGACCTCATCGAGCCTGGCCTTGAACACATCCAGGGAGGGAGCAGACACAACCTCCCTGGGCAACCTGTTCCAGTGCCTCACCACCCTCACTGTGAAGAATTTCTTCCTAACATCCCGTTCAAATCTCCCCTCTGCCAATTTGAACCCATTCCCCCTCGTCCTGTCATTACAAGACCTTGTGAACAGCCCCTCCCCAGCCCTCCTGTAGGCCCCCCTCAGATACTGGTAGGCTGCTATAAGGTCTCCCCGAAGCCTTCTCTTCTCCAGGCTGAAAAGCCCCAACTCTCTCAGCCTGTCCTCATAGCAGAGGTGCTCCAGCCCTCTGATCATCTTCGTGGCCCTCCTCTGAACTCTCTCCAACAGTTCCATGTCCTTCTTGTGCTGGGGGCTCCAGAATTGCACACAGTACTCCAGGTGGGGTCTGACAAGAGCAGAGTAAAGGGGGAGAATCACCTCCCTTGCCCTGCTGGTAATGCCTCTCTTAATGCAGCCCAGGACACAGTTGCTGTCTGAGCCGCGTGTGCACACTGCAGGCTCATGTTGAGCTTCTCATCCACCCAGACCCCCAGGTCCCTTTCCTCAGAGCTGCTCTCCAGCCACTCACCACCCAGCCTGTATTTGTGCTTGGGATTGCAGCGCCCCAGGTGCAGGACCTTACACTTGGCCTTGTTAAATTTCATGAGGTTAGCCTGGGCCCACCTCTCCAGCCTGTCCAGGTCTCTCTGGATGGCATCCCTGTCCACCTCTGTCTTATAACTATAGAGAGTCTTTGCCCCAGTACTTTGAAAGAAAGGGTGCTCTACAGTCTCACATTTCTCATGGTTCCAGACTTTATTCCCCATGTATGCGTAGCTAGCTGTCTCCACGTATAAATGAGTTGCTCTTTTCCTGCAACAAATACTAAATATTTCCCCATATGAAATTTTCTTTGCTTGTTTAGAAAGCATTGCTACTCCTTGTCTGCTTTTGCTTTTTTGCTAGATGAACTGAACTCTGTCCAATCTGCAATAGTGATGGTCTTCCTGACACTAAGAGAAGTAATCATTGCAGTTCTATACTCACACACGAATCATCTACAGGGCCTCTGTCTCCTTCAAAACAAAGTGCCATATGATGGGTTTTTTTACAATATGCTTTAATTTCCTTTGCTGGCCTAGATCATTTCAGGATTTGGCAGTTCCTATCCTTTCATTCCATTCTCTGGTGAGAAACAACTTGCTTTGTTGATTGATCCTTTTTCTTTCATTCCCGCAGCTTTCTCCTTACATGTTGCAGAGGAATGTCTTCATTGATTTAGGTGTCTAAACTTCTCCTAAAGGTTTATTTCCTTTCTTGGAATATAGACATATTTGCCGGGCTGAAAACCTCTGCCTCCTTTACTAGAATGTTCCCCTCATCCCTACTAAGGATTGCCTGTGAGAAAATTACCAACTCATTGGAATGGATAGGAGCTATCATTTTATCAGTCAGTACAGGAAAACTCTAAGGAGATTTGGAAATTCAGAAGCAGCAAAACATGTGTAGAATATAGGAATTTGTAACACAATGAAAAGTATTATTCCAGCTACCATTTCCAGGAAGCAAGTTTCTGACTGAGCAGCAAGGCCAGTAGGAAGTCCTATAGAAGCATTATACCAAGAACATGTTTGGTGACTATGCCCGAAAGGAAACCCTCAAGGCAAACTTGGCTTGTGAATACCATACGAAATTGGAGCGAACCTCAAATAACCTTCATGATTCAGGAAATATCAGAGGATATAGGTGCTGCACGAATTAATTTGTCAAGTGCCTGGAAGGAGGATGAGTCTGATTTTTGAATGGGACAATCCAGCTCATTAGGAGAGAAACAATTATGAGAAAAACTCTTTAGAAAACATATTTGTTCTCATGCTGAGGTCAGAAAATATTTTTTCCAAGTATATCTATCTATCTATCTATCTATTTTCAATGTGTCTCACTTTCATATGTCAATTGTATAATCACATTGCAGAGAAACTGACAGCCTTTCTGTAAAAAGAACTGAGATGGTCAAATTTACCAACTTAAAACAGTATTACAGTGTGATTATTTTCTCAGAAGAACATGGGCAGGGCTTTTCATTAGGAGAAATGATTGAATAATTTGAGAAAGCTGCATTTGTTTCATTCTGGAGTAGTGTTAGAGATCATAGCATGTTTCTTTGTTGTGAGAACGAAAGGGATGTACATGGCATGAAATTCAAAGTTGTGAAAGAACGTAGAGTGGGAGAGGAAAGGTATCAGTGAACTATTTTCCTGTTTGTATTATGGATTTCTCCAGTCTTATTTCAACACTTAATAGACAATCCATATGCAGCCTTTGGCTCACAAAGTCCCTATACTGAATTATATGGAAAGGATCTCTATTCCGAAACTGCTTTGATTACTCTTTCACTCTTTCCACTACTGACAGTTCTCAGAAGGTATTTGTCAAATTAATGTCTGGCTGAGAACAGCTGTTCTGATACCATGTTCTCAAAAGCATGTGAGGATACTTGTCTACAGAGTTGGTCTGTGTGATAAACTATCTCTTAGAAGGAGCATTTTCAGCAGAAAGTTAGCTAAGCCGTGAGTTCGGCTGCTTATGTGTCGCAAAGATCAAGATTATGTTTTGGGAGTGGAGTTTGCAAGATGGGAATGTGGAAGCTGTTTGTTATATGTTTCAGAACCACAGAGTTGAAAAATCCTCCAGGGACTAGACAGTGAAGGAGGTGGGTCCAGGAAATAATGTTGTCATTATTCAATCCCGTATTTCTGCTCTCTCTTTATAAGCTAGCAGCAAAGCCAACTCGCTCTCCTCTCCTTCCTCCTGGCTGCTCTCTCTGGTGGCAGCCCCTTATCCAGTAACAAGGTGGAGCAGGCTTGTTTGTGGCCTGACTAATTTGACCTGTGCAAGCTTGGCCTGTTTAGGCATAATGGTGGCAGAGGCAATGGATGGGGGGAAGAGGAGCATGGGGGTCTATGGTTTAGTTGGGTTGGGGAAAGGTTTAAAGGGCTTTTCATGTATCATGTATATGTGTTGGGGAAAGGTTTAAAGGGCTTTTCATGTATCGTGTATACGTGTTAGATGTTAAGGATTCATTCTTTTTGTACTGTATTTTTCAGTATCTTTTAGAATATAATTATTTATCTCTGTCCAGTCCAATGAGAGAGTTTTATTTTATATCTCTCTGTTCTTTAAACCACAACAAAATTTACCTCTACACCAATTCCTGGATGGCAGCCAATGCCTTATGAGGATGGCTAAAAGACTGGAAGAAGAATGGATGGCAGAGAAGAGGAAAGCCTATTTGGACTGATGATCTATGACAAGATATTTACTCTAACATGGAGAAAATACCAGTAAAAGTAGGACGTGTTGATGCACACATGTCAAAGAGTAAAGCTACCAAGAAACATAGCACATAGTGCCACTGGCTAGGGCTGGGTGATAGGTTGGGCTGGATGATCTTGGAGGTCTCTTCCAACCTGGCTTATTCTACTATTCTATTCTATTCTATTCTATTCTATTCTATTCTATTCTATTCTATTCTATTCTATTCTATTCTATTCTATTCTATTCTATTCTATTCTATTCTCAACACAACCATCCTCTACTACCAAAATTCTGTTGTGGTTTAAAGAGAGGAGTGATACAACTTGGATCCAAATACAAGACTTAGGCATGTTTTAAGGAACAGTGGGGTAAAATACTATTGAAACAGAAAAAGGAGAGCTGAATAAATGCATGTGTCCTCTTCCAAGCTGCATACAACGCTTCACGATCCAGATTTTTTTTTTCAGTTTCAAGCAAACTGAGATGTTTGTTCTGAGTGAATTTTTAATGCAGGAGTTTTAAAGCAGTAAAATATACTGCAATGGGTGTAGGAAGCTACAACTGAGAGAGCACTTTTGTTCAGGAGTGATTAGTGTGACAAGCTCTGACTCATGCTGAAACCACTGGGAATACTTGGAGAAGTAACAGGTTGCTAATATGAGTAAAGTCTTTGAAAGTTGCACCTACTGCCCCATAATTGCTACTTATCTGGGATCAATTTTATGAGTCATGGGTGGTTTTACCACCCATGAATAATGAGAATTCCCCAGACTCATGGTGAGAAAGTCTTGCCACTTGATTGTTGTGTCAATAATTCGGTAGTCAGATATCACATATTTAAACACATTTGATCTAATTCAATGCATGTTTAGGACACCTGTTTAAAATAAATTATTACTGAGGCATTCTGAGATACAGAGAAAAGTTTGTGTTTTTGTTAACATTCCATACATTTTATGATCTTAATGTTTTTTGAAAGCACGTCCAGGATTTCGAATCTTGACTCAAAAATATACTGTCAAAATATGTCAAGAAGCCCTGATAGAATTTTGTCATGACTTATCTTCAGTTCNCCCTTTACCGCAAAGGTGTCAGAGATGCTGTGTACCTGTCATGGAAGTCAAACACCGGACAGCTAACAATGCCAACACTCTGAATCTCCAGTCCAAATGTATCATCGGTGTTTCTTTGCAGTTTAGAATAAATCTGGCTTTCAAAATGTGGCTCTGGTATGAAAATGATCCTATCTGCTTGATGTTAAAAGAATATAATCAAGCCTGCCAATTTATACTGCAGTGAAAAAAATAGAGATTATTTTGCGTTCAAAATAGTAGAGATCAAAGTATGGTTCATATGTTGATGTTTCCATGACTTTTGACCTGAAAACCCAGTGAAAGCTCATAAGAAATGCCAGGACAAAACTCCAACCCTAATTAAATGGCGGTTTTTAATTTTCAGAGAAATATTTTTTTTCTTAATTTCAGAGGTATCAAAGAGAAGACAGAGGAAATTGCTAGAGGCAGGTTATGACTATAGTAATGTAGGGCACATATATTTGTACCAAAATATGACCAAGTGACCTGTGTAACATATGAAGCATATTATAGGCTACTCTGCTCACTGGAAATGCTGCAAAAGTTTTATGGTGCTGTTCCCTTGAGAAGCCTCTGAACTGGAGGTATGTTGCTGTACAGAGAGATTTCAGACTCGAGTCTTTAAAGCTGTAGAGATATTTGATGTCCATTAAAATAATCCTTAGCTTCAGGGAGCACGAAGCCACCTAAATATCTCTGAGAATTTGGTCCTAAGTGATCTATTCAAAGTCAAAAAGGAAAGAAGAGGCAAACCAAGGGCTTCCTAAGCCACTGATTTGTGCCATAAGTAGCATTTGCCTTCTTGTTGAATAATAAACAGATCTCAGCTCCTAAAGAGTTTGGTTCTAACATTATGAAGGGTTTCATAAGTAAGCTGTTCGATCAGAAAAAAAAAGAAAAAAAAAGAAAAAAAAAGAAAAAGACCAGAAATAAGAAGCAGTACATGAGGATGAACATAAATTAATTTGCAAGGCCAGGAATCTGGCCACAAATCATAGGCCATTGTATTTTATACGTCTGCTTCATCAGAACATGTAAAGTTTTACAGGAAAGACAGAAACAATCACTGCTCTTCCTAGCTGCTATATCTTTTCACCTCCATTTTTCCGTTGAAAAAGAAAGAAGGATAGAAGGAAGGTTGTGTCTCATAGGTACAATCTGCCTGGTTTCAGTTCACAGGCACTGGTTTGCATTCCACCTTTCTGCCTTAAAGGTTCTTTTACTACCTGACATTGTTATCTCAAGAATGCACCAATCAAATCACCTCTCTGTCTTCATTTTGAGAAGCTGAACAGATTGATCTTGTCAAGATTCATGCTTTAAGGCACATTTCTCTAGTCCTTGAATAATTTTTGTAGCTCTTTACTATTCCAAGGATTACTTTCCTGAGGACTACTCTTCACCTCCTTACTTCTAATTGTTGTCCCAACCTTCTTCTCCCCTTTCTCTCAGCTTTTCTAATGGCATCTTTGGTCATGAAATCAAAAAGGCAGGTTTTGAAGTAGTGCTTGCTCACTTTGGCTTTGGAGTCCTTCCTAATCTGACTGCTGTCCATGTTACTGTCCCCATTTCTGCCAGTCCATACTGCAAGCATTGTTGCTATGCATATAATTTTTTTTCTTGACTGAATTAGAGTATCTTATAAGTCAGACCGATTCCCTTGACAGTACTGTCTGCATCATTATCTGCCCTTTCTCCTGTTAGCAACATCTACAAATTTTCCAGCAGTAGTTCTGTATTAGACGTAAGGACATTGTCAAAATGTTTCAGGACATTTTTCCTGGCGTCCACTGCTGTAGGAATGTTTATGCAATGATCATTATTCATCTCCATTCATGACTTCTTAAGATTTCTCTTTAACTAATCCTTTGCCTATTTATCATCACTCTATTCATATTACCATAGAATAATATTGCTTGGAAGAGATCTCTGGACCTAGTCTGATCTAACCTCCACTCAATACAGGGCCAACATTAAAGTTAGAGCTAGCCGTTGTGGAGTGCTGCTCTTTAATGAGTGCATTGTGCTAACTCAAAGATATTATGGTCTATCACACGTACTGAATTACCTTCTGTCAGAGTCTTAAGATTCTCCCTTGTTTGAATCAACGAGGATAAGGATTGTCTGCTTCCCCCAGTCTTGCTCCTCTAGACAGAGATCATGTCAATCTCTGGCCTCTGGACCTTGACACTTTCACCAACCAGTCAATGTTTCAGTGAGGATATGAACCCTAAAATCCTTCTACATCTATTTTTCTAAGTTTCTAATGATCCGAAAGGTGTTTGATATTTTCCATCATTTAGCTGACTGACATCCCATTAATTGAATCTCATAGCACCAAGTAAACAGTAAACTACTTGGTGGGAAAATTTGCACTCATTCAGAAACAAATGAGGTTTTGCTCCACATCAGCCTTTGCCTCTTTCTCTGCTTTTTCCCTCTATTTCTGATTTTTTAAATTATTTTCTCTGCATTTCCTTCCCTTGGCAACTCTTAATTTCCTTACCCTTTTTATTTCACCTCCACCATGTTTGGAGACATCAAGAATGAGCTGACATGAGCTGACTTCTGTTTACAAATGCATAGTCTACACCATGCATGAACTCTACAGCTGTAGGTGTTTTACCCACACTCATATAACATGTGCTGCTGTATATTTTCTGTTTTTGAGAAGTGTCACTTAGTTTTGAAGGAAAACCCATAAGCAATAATTTTCATGATCAGAGTCCAAAGAGAGTCACAAATTGAGAAGTGATGGTGTAAAGGTTTCCACTGTACACCAGGATGCATTAATTTTACACTCCATCCCATAAACACTGTTTTCAGACTTCACGCTTTTCTTAAACACGTGTAAATTATGTAAGTTCTGTTTAATGTACCAGGTGACAAACTAGTATTGTGACCAGCAGTGAGACAGTCCAGAAAGCCAGAAATATGTAGTGGCCCTGCTGTTACACTTGCGTAACAGCACAAGACAAGGTCCTTTCTTTGGAAACAAGCTGTACTATGTAAGCTACAGTAAGTGTGGTGCCACAGAGTGTTATAGAAGACACTGCAGAGGAAAGAGTAGCACATGATTCCATGGGGCAACTGGTCTGATTTTTAAAAAATATACCTGTACTAGTAAATTACACTAGGACTGAAGCATACCCTCTCACCAGAGCAAGTGGCACAGTATGGCTCAGCTCCCTTCTTTTCAACTAAGAGGTATCTAGTGGACAATAAAACACTTCTGTAATCCTACACTTCTGACTTCTTGAACTGCCAACCAGCATTACATTTTCCCTCAATGGCTGACCCAGGCAGTAGATAATTCTGATCCTTATGGGCCTTACCCTTAGCATTTAGTGCTGGAAATGCCACCTTGCAACCCTCCTTTCAATCCTGCTTCAGTTAGTGACAGATTCCTGATCCAGATGATAGATGAACTTCTGTGGCCACCTGGTTCTTCAGAAATCTCCTTGCAGGATAACATATTTTATGTAGTGTGTATAAAGGACACATCACTACTTATGAATGCATTAGATGGATTTATACAAGTACACAAAGAATACATCCTATACAAGGTGCATTTTGCCTCTCCCAGCTCTATTTCTAATCTTCGATGAAACACACACACACACACACACACACAAGAAAACAGGACTGTGTGATTTGAATTAATCCTTTTCATGCACACTTCTCTGTGGTGGTTTTGCAGTTACCTGCCCCCCCCCCCCCCCCCCCCCACCCTGCACNTATAACAGATATTTACAGATATATACAATGAAAAGGTAATACAGAAACACCATAGCCCTCTCAGAGACCAAAATCCCCAAGAGGGGTAACCAACCACCCCTACCACCTCTCCCGCTTTCCCCAGTCTTATCTCACCACCTGTTGATACTGAAGATAGGCGGAGGTAGATTGGCCAGGGGGGTTAGCAGTAGAAAGAAGTTAGTAGTATTACTGAGAATTAGCTACCAAGGCAGAGAGACAAAGGAACCATGCAAGAGAAGCAGCCGCAGCCCAGAGAGGTCTGAAACCATCTGTGATATCTGTACTTTGGTTATAACTTTTAAAACAACTTTTTTTTTCTTTCTCAGTAAAGCTCTGGTGAAGTTACACACTGTGTTTTCCTCTCTCAGCCAATAGTCTAATTTCTCACTCACATTCTCCAATTAGTTCAAACCAGCACACTTCTCTAAAAAGCCTCTTCCTTTCACTGTCCTCCCAACCTTCTTTCATTCCAGATTATCAGTGAGAAAAAAAAAAAAAAAGAATAGATAATTGACTGTCAAGTTAGGCAACTGTAAATAGAATTTCTTTCAGTAATATTCTTCCATTACATTGAAAGAACTCAAAGAGAAGAATAGAGGTAGATGAATTTGGCAGAGAGAGTCCAAGAAGACAACATGCTAGTGTTGTTTAATGATAATCTTTGGTGACCACTGGAGTTCCAACTTTCTTTCTAATCATGGTTACATTTTTTTTTTTTTTTAAGTGATAGGTCTGGACTGTGGTATTTGATTGATTCAGAGAACATAGAAAAGGTTGAATAGATTCTTAGCTGTCTCTTTTGACATTAAGGCAACTTGGTTAACATCCCATAGCCTTGCAGCAGTGTTGGTACAGAGTATTCTGGCTCCAGCTTGTGTGTTTAACTTTGCAACAGGGTCCAAGATGTTCTCACAGCCTTTTTAATATGTGTGGTAAGGACAAAAGCTTGTCATCATGGTACACCATGAAAGTAGTTGTACATGAAAGAGGCTGGCAGAGTCTGTGCCTGGTAACAATCAGAAAAAAAGAATAATTACACAGCTAAAGGGGAAAAATGCTTATTGCTATGGAGTGCTAGACTTTCTCCTTGTGGTTGTAGAGTAGAATGGTACCAACGCACAGCAGGGTGAGTTTATTACCTCTAAAAGCAAGAGCAGGCAAGTTTAGACTTGACTTTTCTTCATTTTACATAGGCCAGAGGCACAATACTATTGGAAACTTTTTAAATGCTAGGTGTGTCATAAGGATGGGAGGCATGTGAAAGGGTGTGTTTTGGAAGACTAGATGAGTTGAGTAAGGTTAGCCTCCTTTTCACACCAAAACTGCATCTGCCTTGTCATAGACACCTGTGACCAGCTCCAGATTCAAGCTGCTAATAATAAGTTATTTTACTCCTTCAGGCTCCTTTACAGCTTTAATTGAATCATACTTGCATTCTCAAAGTTTCACTTCGTGACATGCAGTTTTGTCTGTTCAAATTCTTTTATGAGAGTAGTAAAATTACAGGTCTGCCTCACTACACTTGTTAAGGCACTGGCCCAAAGCTCATCTCAGGCAAGTTCCTGGAGTTAGTGCAGCCACAGAAATCTTCAACTCAGACATGGATTTACTAACAGGGAAGAAGAGTGAGAAAAGGGGACTGAGGAGACAACAGCCTTGTTATCAGCACTGGGCCACAAGAGAAAAGAGTAATAGACTGTAAAAGGAAAGATTAATGCATTGTCTACTATAATACCCTTCAGCCTGCATGAAATCACATTGCATATTATAGAGCTTCTAAAAGCTTCATCTCTGTCAAAATATGTCTATCGTTTATAGAAGCGATGCTGAGTTTCCATTTACATGATCATTCAAGCCTTGGTCATGCTGGTAAAGCCTGTAAGAATTAATTGGAGCAGAGTAAGGTGACCAAATAATTTACCTTGGGATGTACACAAAGCATCATTAGATTGTGATGAATTTCAGGAACTGGCAACCAGAGTGTATTTGAGGTTAGTGACCTAGAAACAAACTCTAGATCTCATTACTGTGAGCCATCCAGTATGATTTACTTAGTGGGACAATTTGTGGCCCACTCTGCTTTCTGAAACTGCCAACGTCTAATATTTTTTTTGACACTGACCTGTGAAGTGTGTAACTGATACTTAAAATGAGGAACATGACAAAAATAGCAGAGAAAGCTTTTAATTATATGGGATTATTCTTAACATGTACTAAATTTTCCATAACCTCAGACGTAGGACTCAGCATTTCTGATTTCAGTAATTTGCAGTCAGATAATTCTGTGTCTGTGGGCAGGAGGGATAAATTTAGATCTGAAATGAATGACATACATTGTAATGAGGTGCAGGCAAGGTAAGAGATCATCAACAATGAGTTATTTAGGTGGAGATGAACTGGAGGGCAATCCAGGAAAGATGAGGTAAAACACTGTATTTGAGGATAGATATTCCTGTCACTTTAGGAAATGACAAATAGGTGCTCTATTCCAGATAATGTGGAAAATGGCTGGTAAGACATTTTTGAAAGATGATTGTGTAAGTGGCAAGGAAAAGGCAGATCTAAACAAGTAGAACTAAGGACTCTGGCAGCTCCATTTTGAAGGAGTACAGTGGCAAAGGAAGAAACTTATTTCTGCAAGACCTGTTAATAGAAAGATTGTGCAAATATGCTTCCAGATATGATGAATTATTTGAAAGCTTTGTTGAGTTTTCCCTGGGCCCAGTAACAAAAAGGACTATTCTAAATTAAATGTCTGGTGCTCCTAAGAAGCAGATAAGTCAGTTTGGTTCATGAGATACCTGTCATGTTCTTGAATGCAAGAGAAAGTGACCAAGCAGGGTTCAATTAAGAGTAAATTTCAGATTTTAGGTATTTTTAGAAATAGATTTCACATTCACTTATTTTTTCTACCTGTGTCTGGTATCACACTCAGTTGTCTCAGTACTAATGAATTTATATTATTTTAGCTTAGTTTAAAAGGCATATTGCATATATCATATTGAGTGATACTCCTAATCCAGTCAAGAATTTACCCTGCTCCCTTCCAAGTGAATTTTCAAATACTGTGGAGATAATAATTACTAATAAAGCTGAACTAAAATGTCACAGAAGAAATGTTCTTCTTCAGAAAAGTGATCATTTGACAGCTCCTGCATCTG
Organism: Psilopogon haemacephalus; assembly: GCA_013396835.1. NCBI lineage: Eukaryota > Metazoa > Chordata > Aves > Piciformes > Megalaimidae > Psilopogon > Psilopogon haemacephalus. The sequence continues at coordinate 49,466 of VWZI01021459.1, read as the reverse complement.
TAACAATTGGCATATCAGCTGAGTAACAAACATGAAAACTGAGCACCCAACCTCCTGCTTCCGCCATGCTACGTGGTGTCATTAGCTGACTTTCAGTATTGAGACAAAAAGTGAAGAACCACTTAATCAATTATCAAAAGGTTTCCTCTCTGAGTACTCATGCAAGAAGCACGCCAGGTGACTTTTGGGTGATTCACCAGTTATCACTACCTGACTCATGCATCCCACTGAGTGGGTGAAGCTATGAACTTCATTGTCTTCTGATATGCTGATGTGCTATGACAAAAAATACCTTCTGGCAACCCAGAGTTTTCACAAATTTGTGTGAGGAAAGAAGGTGGCAGAAAGCCTAAGAAACAGGACCCATCAGAGATGGTCCGTTTTTTAAAGATAGAGACCTGGAGGTGAAACCGCACTTTGTTGGTACTGATTTGCTATTTACTCTTGAGGCTCAGTGTCTCTGTGCAGATGTGATGTGGCAGTGGGGAGCTTGGTACAGAAATGAGTCGGAGAACACCTGATGAAGATATTCTTGCAGCCTTACGCAGGAGAGTCAGATTTCATTCTCAACAAAAGGGGGTTGCACTGTCCTTGCTTATGCTGGGTGTGAGGGGCTTTTTGGAATTAAAAGTATGGGTGGTAGGAGGACTTCAGACACATAAAAGTGATGTAGGGGCACAAGGCATTAGTCTAGTGACAGAGGCAGGGAAGTAGTTATGTTGAAAACTAGGCTATAATCCTCAGGTTCTTGCCCTGTACCAGTAGATGAGTATTAGAGTGAAGGAAAAAATAGCTGAATACCTTTGTTGAGCCCAGAAGACAGAATGGTGCAACAATCAGGGAGGTGAGACTGAAATGTTAAGTCAGTGTTAGGAATACTTTGAAGAACGGCAGGTTTCAACTGTGTAGGTTGTCCCCCTGCTCAGCTTTGGGCTGATGTTACAAAACCTGTCACCTGTCAGCTGTCAAAAACCTCTGTCTGGAGTAGGAAATACTCTCCTTACAAATGTTAGCAAGAGTAGCATTGTTCCACACATTAATTCCATCAGCAAAATTGTGATGCAGAGGATCCAGAGATGGGAAACTTTTGCTTAACATCAATTTGCTCTGAGTAGAAATGTGGAAAACCCACAAATTTCAGTGACTATCATGAGCAATAGGTGAGAGAATTCTACACCACCAGTGGTTGGCTGGGAGGAGAAGCAAGATTTTCTGTGAAAATGTGGCTAGTTTGTTTTTTTGTGGAGCTTTTGTTTCTATGTTTTGGATTTTTTTGGGGTGGGTTGGGTTTTTTAATTTTTTTTTTTGTGTGTATTTTGGATTGCTTTTTTTTTTTTCTTTTTTGAGAGGAGAAGAGGTGGTGGTGGTAGTGCAGTGAAATATTTATAATTTATCTCATAGTTAACAGCCACAGTTTGTGGCTCCACAGAGATTCCTGCAGCCACAGGATATGGCATCTTTCAAGTAAACCGAGCCTTTTACCAACGAGGTTCTACTTATTTCTCTAAACACCGAGAAAGCAATAAGATGTGTAGGTTTGTTTGTGTCTGTTTGTAACTATTTTGATGGTTTCTAAGTGGTAATAATTTGAAACATTATTGCTTTTCTTCATATATTTGCTTGCAATATAACAGCTAAATATATTCTTTCTCACCCATGTGCAGGGAAGGCTGCTGCTGCAAAAGATACTGGCCCATGGAAGAGTTCTGGGATCATTTCCCTGCCTCACAGAGCATTTCGCATGCGGACTTCGTTTTACCATTTCTATGAGAGCCCAGGTGTGTAGGGAGAGGTAATAGCTTGCTCTAACTGATTGATGTGTTAGAGAAAATGGCACATTCTAGGCATACACATCTTTGACTTTCAAGGTGACTAATGAGTACTAGATGCAATACTAAAAGAAATGAGTGACCAAACACTGAAGGTTTGGAACGAGGAATTTTAAACTTGACTTTTTTTTTTTTTCCTTTTTTTTCTTCTTTTTCTTTATTCTGGAAATGCAGTGTTACTGGTTGGGAGGATACTGCATGCATACAGTCAGAAGTTGATTAATGTTAATTTTAGAACAAACAGAGACGGGATAGGTCAATGTGCTACACAGCTAAAAATATACTTTTACTGAGGGACATGACATCTGTGGATTTACAACCCCAAAATATTATTTGTGAATAATGATTAGCTGCCATCATACAATTAACTTGCTTCAGCAGTGGCTGGTTATCCTCAAAGGCACCAATTGGTGTTGACTTTCAGACCAGAAAAGCTAATCTAAAAACACCTGCGAATTTGGTTGAGCCTGCTTTCCTCACTGGGAACAACCAGAGAGCTCCTGTAAGGTGTAGAACTAGAACGGTGCAATAAAGCAAGGCTATTTTAAAATAACCATCACAAAGATATGAACATATCTTTGTGTAAGGGAAAAGCTCTCAAACTAAGTTTTATTAGAGATGCTCTGATAAAGTGTCCACTAGTTTATTTCATGCTCTGCCTCCATCCATTGCTTTGGTGGGTACCATTTTATAAGCAGAATACCACCTGAATGGACTACTTCAATCACTTGATTCGACTTCCATCACCTAGAGCATGTCATTATTCTAATGTATGATGCACTACCTTCAGATTTTGCTCTTGAGTTAGATTACATCTTTTAGTCTAGAGTTTACATGAGCGAGAACCCACCATGCCCTGCATTAAGATTATTCCAAACCCTTACATCTTCTTAAGGTAGTATGTATGATTAAATCAACTGCAGACTCCTTATGATATAAGTAAATGAATGGGAAGAAAATGCAGTCACTTGGAAGGTGTATCTTCTATTACTTAAACATAAGAAACATCTAATCTAAGGTAGTTTTTCTGCAGCCTTCCTGCAATGAGGAAAGATGATTCATTCAGAAGACTCACCCAACTCATTTTAGGTATTTCTTTTTGAAGAAGAGAAATTGTTCTCTGGAGACATCTCTCTGCCTCCATACATTTCTATTTTGGACTAGATACCTGGATTTTTGGTGGCTGAAGTTAGGAGAGATGACTCTCAGCATCAGTGTTATCCAGAACCTCAGCCTTTAAGCCTTGCTTTCTCTAGTTTCATAATTAGTTTTGAAATGTATGTACCAAAACTGAATAGAATTTTTAATGGTCTCACTAACACTAGAAAAAAACCTAATTTTGCTTCTCTGCTTTTTCAGAACCTTCCCCATCTTATACAACCAAAGATAAAATTAGATCCCTTAGACACCACATTGTGCTAAAGCTTATGTGCAGTTGAATACTCTTCAAGATTGCATGGATCCCTGTTCTAGTCATTGCTCTCATGAAACATTGTTGTGATATTTATTCTCTGTTTATACTGAGAGTGTAGGTGAAAGAGGGAGAGAGAAGGAAACAGAATATGATCTTTAAATAAAAATAATACAATTTACTTTCACCTTCTGTGTAAAATGTAGCAGATGTTTTATCAGTTTCTCTGTCTAATACAAAACACAACACTCTTGACCACAGGTTAGAAATACATCTGATACAACAATTCGTAGAACTCTTTGAATCGAGGAATATGTGAGTAACAGAAGTTTTCTTGTTTTGACTTCCAGGGGTCAAATGACTAGCCTAGTGACTTGAACCAGCATTAGAATTAGAGCTCATCCACTTCATTGCTTTTCAACATCTTTTCTGTTAAGCAAGACTTGAGATTGTTTTGCCTCAGTTACAGCAAAGTGCAAGCCAACCACTACAAGATGGCAGAGGCATGAATGCCCAAGCAGATTCAGAAGGAGCAAAACATGTTAGAGAAGTCAATTAGAAGAGTAGGTACTGGTTTAACAAAGAGAAGACTAAAAACTATTGGATCTGAGCAAATGTAGTATCATAGAATCATAGAATTATAGAATCATAGAATCATGAATGGTCTGGGTTACAAGGGACCTCCAGGAAGGTCATCTAGTGCAACCCCCTCTGAAGTAAACAGAAGCATCCTCAACTAAATCAGGTTGCCCAGAGCCCTGTTGAACCTCACCTTGAATATCTCCAGGGGTGAAGCCACAACCACCTCCCTGGGCAACCTGTTCCAGTGTTCTGCTGCCATCATGGTAAAGAACCTGTTCCTAACATCCAATCTAAATCTACTCTTCTCTAGTTTGAATCCGTTTCCCCTTGTCCTGTCACTACATACCTTTGTAAACAGTCTCTCTCCATGCCTGAGGTGTGCTTTGGGTACTGGAAGGCTGTTACTAGGCCTCCCTGGAACCTTCTCTTCTCCTGGCTGAACAACCCCAGCTGCCTCAGCCTGTCTTTGCAGCAGAGGTGCTCCAACCTCCTGATCCTTTCCATGGTCCTCCTCTGGACCCACTTCATCAGGTCCATGTCCTTCCTATGTTGATGTCTCCAGAGCTGGATGCAGTACTTCAGATGAGGTCTCACCAGAGCAAGCCCTTCATGCTTATCTGTCCCTTGAAATAATTTCTCCTTCCTGGTTGGGTAGATTCATAGCATGAGAATGAATACTGAATAGAAATCTCTCTAATCTGAAAGTTAATTTCCTTGTTTATTGTAAATCCAGCTAGTGCTAAAAGACGTCTGTGATAGTAAAACCTGATTTCAGTTGTAATTTGAAAGCACATCTAAACATTCTTTAGACCACCTTGACTACCTGTATGAAATCCGTGAGGCTGGCCTATACGTTTTCAGCTTGATGTCAGTGTTGTCTATAACTCCATCACTTAGAGACAAAGACTTTCGCCCGTTACTCTGGCCCTGTTCATAAATATTTTATTACAGAGAAAGGGTTCCACTTGTCAACTCCTAATCACCAGAGTGCTAGAAAGTAATAAAAAAAACCAAACCAAAACAAACAAAACAAAACAAAACAAAACAAAACAAAACAAAAAACCCCAAAAAACCCACAAACCAAACACCCACCAAAAAACCACCCAAACAACAAAACAAAACAAAAAACACCCAAAAACCAAACCAACCAAACAAAAAAACCTGCAAGTATCTAAACTGGGAAGATAGATTTAGGAAAGATAAGGATACTTGTCTTCAGGGACTCAAAATGTTAGCCTGACCTCTTTCCTTTGTTACTCAAAGGGAGGAATTTGCACAATTGCAGCTGGCCAGTTCATCATCAGCCTTGCAGCTCTTCAGTGCACTCAAACGTAGGTACAGTCCGCAGATGCATATGATGTCAGGGAAACTGATGGAGAAAGGAAACTTGTGGAGCTGGAAATGAAATGACAAGCCTCTGCCTACCAGAAATCTTCAGGGGGAGGCCTTTGCCTAGAATCGAGGTCCTGTTATCTGACCTGTCTGAGCCGTGAAATTAGCTTTAGCATGTGTACTTTTGCTTCTGATTTTTTTTAACTGCTAGCCCCAGGATGAACAGAGCCAGTATTTTAAATTGAGAACACTGGGCTCTTTCTTCCACATCTGTTTTTGCTCCTGTCAGATGTCAGCTCTTGCAGCTGAAGTCACCTGGTTAATCATTCCTGACTGGCTCTCATCTCTTGTTGACTTGTTGAGGTGCAGGCTATATAGCACAATAATCAATTGGATAAAATGCCTGTGATGTATATTGCAGAAGTGATGAAGGCAAAAGCTGCCATTTTTCTAAAGGCCCATTGCTGTGTTTGATTTTTCAATTATAGTTGTTTCCCCTGGGTTAGCATTCTGAAGTGCTGTACCCATATCCTGTGGCTTGGTTTCATGCTGTTGGTTCAGGATAGGCTACCGAGGTTTATGGATCAACATCTACAGCCTGACTCAAAGGTGCTGGCTGAGCCAGAAAGTATCAACTTTGGTTTTTTCAAATGGGTGGATAGCTGAGACTTGGATGAAAACCTTCCATCTTTCACCCCTATCATACTTCTGACCCTCCACCCAGAGAAGAGACTTAAAGAGGTTTTTGCACCCCCTAGGCTGAAGGAATGTCTTACGTGACAGAGATTTGGTCAAGAAAAGTAAAGATTCAGCTGACTGAAAGACTGGGTCAGTTTCCAATTATGAACTCATTCTGCCCAGATAAAATCATATTGCAAAACCACTTGCAGCTGCCTTTTGAGGCTGGTCATTTTTGGACTGTGTCTGCAAATAGCCTTTTCCTTAGGTTACTCAGCCTTAATTAGCAAATTCCTGTTAAAAATTGACATATGCAATGCTAGCACCACTGACATTTTTGTCCAGGCCTGAACCCCTAACACGTCTGCCAAGGAGGCTTTTTCCTGAAGTCCTATCATGCACTCAGAACTGCTCCTTGCCCTCCCCAGCCCTCTTAGGGAGCTTGGTGTGGATTCTTACTTCTACCCCTTGCTGTCTTGGTAAGCCACCCACAACTACGGGAGTCTGAGTGGTTTGTATTGCAACTCTGTAGCTTAAGGGTATGTAATATGGAAATACTGTGGGGGTTTTATGGTATGGTTGCTTCATTTTTCCTGCAGCTGCTCCTTCAAGTCAAGCCCCAGGCAAGTGATTGAAATGCTCTCCTCATTCTGTGTGTAAAAATGCCAACTCCAAACAGCACAGGGACCTTTCTGCTGGCTGCAGTTAGCGGTCACTAAGTGTATGGAACCTGAGCATTTTTGTGTTGGGCGCACACAGCATACTCCTTGTGCAGAAATGGTCTGGCTGATGACACTTCATCTATTTTCTTATCTTAGAATACCCTTCAGAGAAGGCAACATTGGAAGACTGAAAGTGCCTGGAGCAGTCTGCAGCACAGGGAGTCTGATTTTTCTTGGCTTCACATACAAAGTAAAAATCTGGCATTAACCACAATTTCTGTGAATTGTCCTCTGTGGAGGGGACGTTAACCCTAGTGGCTCCTTCACCGACATCCAGACGAGAAGGATAGACTCCAGCACCCTTACACAGGGCCACACTGGGCTTTCCCTCCTGCCCTGTGACCCAGCACATCTGGTTGGGGAATGCCCTGATCTACCCTCCAGCCTGTGGGGCAAGACCACCCACAGCAAGAGCCTGGGAAAGCATCCAGGGCAACTACTCCTGGCCTGTATAAAAACTATGTGGAGGGCCTCGAGACTCTTCCGCTGCAAGAGTATCGTACTCTATAACCCAGAACTCCCTGTACTGTGTCAATATCTTCTTTACCTCCTCCTTCCTGCAATATTTTGCAGCCACCACCTTCTCAAGGTTTTCAGTGAGCTACCTATCATAGAAAAGGGAATATGGAAGTGGAGGTGTAGAGAGAGGAAAAGCACAGGAATGGAGAAAAGAGGAACCTGGAAGGTTAGATTAGTTATATGGGACTACAGATCTGTTGAGAGGTACTTGGTTTCTGAGCTTAGAGACACTCAGCTTGGCTGGCATGTTCCCCAGCATGAGCCTTGGGTGTTGGTCCCAGGCAAATTCTTTCCCATGTCAGCCCATTATGCCATGGACACAGGGAAAAGCAACTTGAGCACTCTGAGTGAAATGGAAGCACAGGTATTTAGAGGACTAGCTTATCACTGAGGTGATTTTTACCTTGTCCTGACTTAGAGGAAGCCTAGAGTATATTTGGTGTCGAAGTTGGTAATTTTGTCATTCCTTTTGCATCTCTTTAAGAAAAATAGGTTGTTGTAAGACAAAAATTGTCTCATGGTAACAAATACCACATGTTGCCCTCTACTGACTATGAAGAAAGCTTATTCTGTTTTAGATCTACAACTGGCAAGGTGTGTTCTATCTTGCTATGTTACCGACTTCTCCTGTAAATGTTTCTGAGGTGTTTTGACTGTCTAGGCTATGTTTTGGAAAGAAACTCTCTCTATAATGAAAAAAAAAAAAACCAAAAAATCAGGTACGTGTCTTAGGTTTGGCTGGGATAAGGTTAATTTTCTTCACAAGAAGTTGGGAAGGGCCACACCCAGGACAGCCAGCTGAACCAGCCAGTGGGGTATTCAATACCATATAACATCATGCCTCCTATATGTAGGAGCAGGGGCTGGCACAGGCAAGACCAGTAAGTTTCTGGCAGATCCTTTTATTTTGCCACACAGAGCAAAAGTTGGCAGCGTCTGGTGAATTGTTCCTGTTTTATATCACTCTTGTAATATTTTACTTTATTATTATTATCATTCCTGTTGTTCCTTCAGTTTTTTGTATTGTTCTATTAAACAGCCTGTGGTGGTTTTCATTTTGCTCCCAATTTTCCTTCTTTTCCTGCTGGGTGGCTGGGGGGGTTATGGGGTAGTTATGTGAGCAGCTGTGTGGATGACAGCAAGAGACAAGTGCCTGTTTACCTCCAGGAGCTAAACACTTAGCTTGAATGTCCAACTGGCATTTGGCTGTGCTTTAAAAGTTTACTCTCGTTTTCACAGAATCCGATACTGGCTTCTTGTAATCAGTCCTAGCTGCTCAAAGGAGGTGCTTTTAAAATATCTTCACAGTTCTGGACCAAAGGTATGTTTCCGGGCTGCGAAAGGTGCCAAGGGCTACAACACTGAAACACTTATAGAGCCTGCAAGACTGTACACTGGCATTATACAGCTAAGAGATAGCAGCCAACTGGCAATATAAATAGCTCTCTAAGCCTACCTAGTGAGTGTACAAATTAATTAACTTGTGGAGGAAGGGAGAGTCATGCTGGGAAGTGCTGCTGGTTGTAGGGATTGGAGACTCAGAGCTACCTCATTAGGCAGAGCAGATGTCAGTGGTCTCTGGAGTGCCAACAGAGATTAACCAAGAAACAGCTCATGTCTCATTTACTTCTGTAACCTGGACAGGATTTTATGCACATGAAGAGAGTTCGGTGTGGATGGAGACTTGACAGAGATAGAACACAGAGCTGAATCCTACGAGGTGGAGAAATTCTACTGGTAAAGACACTGAAAGACAAGAATCATAGAATCATAGAATCATAGAATGGTCTAGGTTGGAAGAGACCTCAAAGATCATCCAGTTCCAACCCCCTGCCACAGGCAGGGACACCTCCCACTAGATCAGGACGCTCAAGACCTCATCCAGCCTGGCCTTGAACACATCCAGGGAGGGAGCAGACACAACCTCCCTGGGCAACATGTTCCAGTGCCTCACCACCCTCACTGTGAAGAATTTCTTCCTAACATCCTGTTCAAATCTCCCCTCCGCCAATTTGAACCCATTCCCCCTCGTCCTGTCATTACAAGACCTTGTGAACAGTCCCTCCCCAGCCCTCCTGTAGGCCCCCCTCAGATACTGGTAGGCTGCTATAAGGTCTCCCCGAAGCCTTCTCTTCTCCAGNTGTGCTGGGGGCTCCAGAACTGCACACAGTACTCCAGGTGGGGTCTGACAAGAGCAGAGTAAAGGGGGAGAATCTCCTCCCTTGCCCTGCTGGTAATGCCTCTCTTAATGCAGCCCAGGACACAGTTGCTGTCTGAGCCGCCTGTGCACACTGCAGGCTCATGTTGAGCTTCTCATCCACCCAGACCCCCAGGTCCTTTTCCAGCAGAGAAAAAAACTTATTGGCCACCCAGAAAGGGGTAAAAAGCAACATGTTTTTGTATCATTTAATCTCAAATAATTGATCACCTCTTTGTGAAAACTCAGGGGACAAAAAGAGGTTAATTTTCGTAAAAGCTGTTGTGAGAATCAAGCACTGTTTTAGGACAGACCATTACATTTGGCAAGGAGATAGTTCAATACGTGGAAGCTTGTACAAAGAACGAAGATGAAAATAGATGTTTAAGAGGGCATCTTTGGGTTGGTATACATCCAGACAGCAAATATTATGTAGATAAAAGTTTAAGGTTTCAGATGAGGGCAATATTATGCTTGTTAGGCAGCCCAACAGAATAGTTAAAGACTGGACAGCAAAGATATGAGAGGGGGAAAGACTGCAAAGAAGATGCAGCATGTTGTTACTTGGGCACAAGGCTTGTACTGAGGTTTTGGAAGCTGTATGAACTGCAGATGGGACAAATGGCAAACTGCTATGGACACAAGAAACAAATCCATCTGAAAGCATCTTGTTAGCAGATCCTCTCATGCAGCCTACTCTTGAATATCTGTGCATATAAACTGCCTTTCCTCCAGCCTGTCAAGCCCACAATATCCACTTCAATGTCTGTGTATAATTGCTCTTGGATTTTTGAGCAGAAGCCAGGCTAAATAGTCTTGCTTCTGAGAAAAGTTACTCACAGTCTTGCTCTTAGGCTGATGACTTGGGTGGTTTGGTGCTACAGGAAGCAGGACTTGTCATATGTTGTATCTGGTGCGTTTGTGGAGTTTCTTGACCGAGACAGAGGTTCCGTATGTGAAGAGGGGCATCATCTGGGCACGTACTGTGGCTGTGTGTGCAAATGCGTGTTTCTGTGTTCACAAGCACGTGTACACAAGATGCCTTATGTAATTCTTCCCAGAACTCCACCGCTCATCTGCTCTGTGCAGACATGACTGCACAGAGGCCTTTTATTGTGCTTTATAAATATGTGCCCTTGTTGTCTTATCCCAGTTGGTTGAATTTCCAAGAACATGATGGATAACAAGCCTTCTATTCTCTCTCTCTCTTTTCTCCTCCCTCCCCCTTCTTGGATCTCTTGAGGTTTTTTTCCCCCTCTTTCAGTTTCCCAAAGAATCTAAAGCATTTTTGTGGTTGTCCTGTAATGATACTATGTCTAAAGCAGAGTGCCTGGCAGACCAGATATAACATACACACAACAGTAGCATTTTCTGTAGCAATCACAAAAAATCAATGATGTTTCACTAAATTAAAGCAGTTTTCCTAAGCTGGTGGCTTATGTCAACAACTTCATCTGAAATACCTTCAATATGGCCAAGCCGAGGACCATGCTTATTCTACCTGCTACATTGTCAACTTCTCTTGTAGCCTCCCCAACAACATGATGACCAAAGATTTAATAGTTCCCCCAAAACTTCTGATTTTTATTATTTTATTTTGCATACAGTCAACATTGTACTACAAATCCTATGCTTGAAAAATGCAATCACATAGAAACTTTCCATTAAGCAACTAGTCTTCACTGTTGTTTCATGTCACTTCTCCTCTCACAGTGAAGAGACATTAATTGAAATATTTGAGTCTTCCCCCTTTCCTCCTCCCCCCCCGCATAGTGGCAAGAAGTGTGGGAAAAGCAATAGATGGCCACATGGCATCCAGAAGAAGCAGAAAGGTTGCTAATTGTGTTGGTTTGAGCTAATTGGAGAATTTGTGTGAAAAATTAGACTGCTGCCTGAGAGTGAGAAATTAAACACTATGTCCCTTCACCCAGTTTTGAATGAGAGAGAAGAAAGAAGGTTGTTTTAGAATGTTCCCAAAACATCCAGATAAGGCAGTGTGCTTGCGCAGTTCAGTCGGCTCTGGGTCCCAGGCAGGCTTCACCAGCTTCTTTCCTTTGTCTCTCTGCCTTTGAACTAATTCAGAGTGCATGAGGCAAAAGAAAGGCAAGGGATAGTCTTGCCTATAGTTAACAGCAGAACTAGGGGTAAACACAGGGTGGGCTCCCTGCCTCAGATGACATTTGATCGCTTAAGGAAAGCATTATGAGGTGGTGCACCCAAAAGCTGCGCTTGATCAGGTGTAAAATCCTTTTTTTCCCCTGTCAAATTGGCACAGTGACTATAGGGTCCATTTTTGGTGCCTGTTTATGACTCAGCCCTGCAGTGAGCCATGTTCTGGTAACTGCAGCACTGCAAAGCTCTGATTTCTAAACAGATTTTGATTCTTTGTGATAGAGCAGTGAAAGATGGGTAACTGAGACATGAATTTTCTTTCAGGACACTGCAAAATATTTGGGCCCTGTAAAGTATGCAACAAAGCTCAAGCCTAGATATGTTATTTCAGCTTCTCCCTCTCACTAGTGTCTCACAAACTGCTGCAGAAAGTATGTCTGATGACTTAGAGGAATTTTCTTGCACAGAAGAAACTTAAATCCAGCTCTTGTGTGTCCCAGGGTGGTGCCTCAACAACAGCAGCTCACTTTTCCTTTCATTTTTGCCAGCAGGTTGTAACATGCATTTGATTGCCCACAAAAGCAATTGCACCCATGCCTATACAGTTCTTTGCCCCTCTTTTGCCACCTTTTTGCCTTATAACCATCCCTGCCACCATCTTAGATTCTAAGTGTGAGACATACAAATCCCCTTCTTAGAGAGAGGAAAGATGTGGAATTAAAAAAAAAA
>VWZI01021459.1:0-37326 GCA_013396835.1 Psilopogon haemacephalus | reverse complement strand
AAAGTTAAAAAAAAAAAAAAAAAAAAAAAAGTGAGAGAGAAAGCTATGATTGTCTGAGTGTCTCATCTTGTTTTTGATATGATGATGCATACATGCAATCATCTAAATTACAATTTATTCATGCGTTACAGTTGAATGATATTAATCAGGAAGCCGCATATTGTTAAGCAGATCCTACCAGTACAGCTTCATAGGCTTTTTTTTTTTTCTTTGTGGTGTTCAAGTGCTCTTGTAAAGTCTTGTGGACGAGTTCACTTTTCTCTTTTTGTAGTTCACATAAGTTTAACAAAGGAAAAAATAACTCTTCTTCATGTTTCACTGGATGGAAATGAACTCCACAGTTCTGGTATATCTTTTAAAAAAAACACAAACCACAAATTTTAAGGAATGAAAGAAATCAAATTGAAATGGTAAGATAAATTTAATTTTAAGCTAGTTGAAAATAGAACTCTTTAGGGAGTTGATACAATTCTGTAGCATCGGGAGACCTACATATTTAAGACAAGTACAAAAGCGTTAGCAAATCTCCTTACAATTTATTTCTGTATGAAAAGCTTTCTAGTAAAATTATAAACCCAAGTACTGAAAGGGAGGAACATATACATATACATATACATATACATATACATATACATATACATATACATATACATATACATATACATATACATATATGTGTATGTATATGTTCCTCCCTTTCAGTATAGGTATANCTAGAACAGATACGTACAGAATAACATACAGCTATATATAAATTTCAGACAACCTCTTAAACAGAATCTCCTCTGCCTGAACTTTTAAGACACTTGCAGTAGATCTCTCAAAGATTCTATGGGCTAGTTGTGATTAGCATATACATGTATATATATATATATATATATATAATGTTAGATACCAATCCAGTAATGCATCTTCAGTGATGCTTGATGTTTATGGGGTATCCCTGTGTGAGATAACAAAGTTAACAGTGGTTGGGAGAGTGTCCATATAGATGCCAGTCTCAAAGAGTTGCTGCCATGTGCTGAAAGCATCTTCTTTTGTGACTTGTGATGTTCTAAAGGCAGACTCTCTTGATGGCAGAACCCTCATCTTCTGGAAAAAATGGCCTAGCTATGGACTCACCAAATTCTACCATTTCTGGACACATCCATGTATTCTTAAGAGCTCTCCCCAACCTAGTATCAACCTTCTTTTTCTTTTTTTTGAAGGACATGTATTTTATTGTTGAGTTCTTTCATTTGGAACTGGTAGGGTAAGGAAAGATGCTGGAAGGAAATCATACACTACCAGTAGCTGAACAAAGCTATCTGCATAAAATTACAAGCTTTAGTATTAAAGAGAACCAAAGGGCTTCTATACCTATTTATTTATTTCATTATTACCAGAAAGACTTTTAAAGTGACATAATTTTACAGAATGTGAAGGACACTGTGGAAAAATGAGAATTTTTGAGGACATATTTTTTAATTGGTGCCTGAATCATATATTGTTCAAGCATGGGTAAAGAAATAATGTACAATGCTTGAGAGAGACTCCTTCCACAACTGCAACAAATGAAAATAAAGCCACCCCTTGATAACACAAGATTCACCAATTTGCTCATCAGAAGAACGGCATGAGGCTTCAGGAGATTATGCTTGGGCAGCAGCAAATTAGCAGTAGCTGTAGTGTTGGTATTTGCAATTTTATATGAAGGAGGATCAGGGACTGACCCTGGCCCCAACACCAAGTGGTTACACACTGGTCTACATCACCATTAATCAGGGTCACCCTCTCCATGGCAGAAGTTTCTTGGGGAGAGCTATCTGAAACTGTCCAAAGGAAAGCCAAGGAAAGAACTAGCAGCTGAACAGTACAACCAATAACAGACCCTTAAAAAAATTAGTATTATAGATGCAACCACAAAATAATTAAAAAAAAAAATTAATGTTACAGATGTATCCAAGACATATCATCATCAGCCTCAGATGAAGCACCTCAAATCTCAGTTAAAGTTGGGAATATCCAAAGGTATCTGGGAGATCACTTTCCTTTAGGATCTGAATTTACACAGTCAATCATTGAGTTTATTAATGTACCACGAGACAAAATAAAGTTCTCTGTAGCCCAGGTTAACATTCCTCTCAAGAGAGCAGACCATCTTTCAACTGTGGATGTGTGTGAACTCTACAAGTAGAGTTCACCATGCATTTGTGTTCCCTTCCTGAATGTGATATCTCAGAAGTCTTTAGAGATGAATGGTGCTATAGCTGAATATCCTGCACGTGGTGATATTTGGTAGAGTGCTGGATCCTTTTCTAAAAATCTAATGCCAAAGGATATCTTCATATGCCCACTTCCCTATTCAGTATAAAATAAGGTATTTAAAACATACAGTATTACAATAGTTAATTGGACTTTATGGCATTTTCATAAAGTGCAATAAATTATAATAAAGACAAGAAAAATGACCTGGGAATGGATCAGCTATTTTATCATAAATGAATGTCAATGAAGTGTAATTTCCTGCTTTAGGAAGATTCCTGCACCTGGTAATATCTTTAATAAACATTAATTAAAAGGTTAATCTGTTGTAGAAATTGCTTTTCTCTGAAGCCACCTGAAATCACTTTGAACCCAATTACAAGCAGTTATCTATTGTTTATGTGGTTAAAGATTAAAGAATACATTTCTGCTTGTCAGGAGCCATCAGACCAGGTTTTGAATGTCATGATCAGAGGTGATTCTGAATATTTGAATGCACTTTAATGAGCATAGAAAAAGCATTAGAAAATGTAATCAGTCATATTTGATGACTTGACCTTGAGACTTTGATAACAAGGGGCCTAATCATTTCATTCCTAAGTGCCAGGAGGATTTGCTCTTGAAATCAGTTGACCATTGCTTACTCACTGAGAGGATAATCTTTCTTGGCAAAGGAGTATAAATTACAAAAATCCAGCAAGGTATGTGAGTAGGTTAAAAATTATATCTCTCGCAAAATATGAGAGGCAGCCAAAAATTAATCAAAGGATAATACTCTTCAAATAAGTGTGGAGACAAGCAGAGCTCAGTAATTTCAGCAAAGTTCTGTTTTGTACATGCTCATCTGCACTGAACATTGAGCTGAAAAGCATTCTGCACCATCAAGGGTGTATATGTTGCCTTGTTTTCATGGAAAAAAATGCTTGAGATTGATAAAGTATGCCTTATGCATAATTTGCATCCTATTTGCATTCCATGTTGATTGGAACTTGCTCTTCCTGCTGGACAGGAAGACCTGCACTTTCACACACATCACATCTGAGCACAGTAGAAGAAATGAAAATTGGGGTCTTAATATCTCTCCCTACAGAGGACAGGCAGATACTTGTGCCTATCATATGAAAGTTACGTCCATAGTCCTACCATAGAATCACAGAATGATAGGGATTGGAAGTAAGCCCCAGAGATCATCTAGTCTAACCCCACCTGATAAAACAGGTTGCACAGGATTGCATCAAAGTGGATTTTTAATATCTCCAGAGACAGAAACTCTCTGACAGCTTGTTTTAGTGGTTCATCACCTTTATAATAAAAAATCACAGCATCACAGAACAGTAGGGATTAGAGGGCACTTCCTGAGATCATCTAGTCCAACCCCTCTGCTAACACATGTATGCCTAGATCAGGTTGCACAGGAACATGTCCAGTCAGGTGTTGAAAGTCTGTAGAAAAGGAGATTCCACAACCGCTTTGGGTAGCCTGTCCAGTGTTCCATCACCCTCAAAGCAAAGAATTTTTTTCTGAAGTCCAAGTGAAACTTCTTGTTTTAAAATAAGATTGTGTTCTATTTTGTACCCTTTGCCACTTTTCCTGTCATTGGCCACCACTCTAAAGTCCCATCCTCATGACTTCCACACTTTGTATATTTATATGCATTGATAAGATCACCTCCGAGTCTTATCTTTTCCAGGCCAAAGAGCCCTATGTCTCTCAGCCTCTACTTGTAAGGGAGGTGCTCCTGTCTCCTAATTGTCATCAGAGCCTTCTGTTGGACTCTTTCCAGTAATCTCCTGCCTTCTTGAACTGGAGAGGCCAGAACCAGACAAGATATTCAAAGTGGTGCTTCACCAGGGCAAAGTAGAGGAGGAGAACCGCCCTTGACCTGGTGGCCACACTCTTCTTGATGAACCTCAGAATATCATTCGCCTTCTTAGCCATGACAGCACATGGCTGGCTCATGATAATCCTGTTGTCCACCAGCAGTCCCATGTTCTTCTCTGCACAGCTGCTTTTCAGAATGTCAGCCTCTAACCTGTGTTACTCCTCCAGTGCAGGATTCTGTACTTGCCCTTGTTGATCTTCATTAGGATCTTCTCCACCTGACCCTCCAGCCTGTCCTAGTCTTTCTGAATGCAGCACAGCCCTCCAGTATGTCAGCCACTCCTCCCAGTTTTGTACCATCAATGAACTTGCTGAGGGTACACTCTATTCTTTCATCCAGGTCATTGATTAACATGTCAAAGAAGACCTGACATAGTGGCAGCTCCGGGGGATTACTGCTAGCTTCAGGTCTCCAACTAGACTCTCTGATACTGATCACAACCCTCTGAGCTCTATCATTCACCCAGTTGTCAATCCACATCACTGTCTACTCATCCAACCCACACTCCCTAAACTTACCTATGAGGCTGTTATGGGAGATAGTGTCAGAAGCCTTGCTGAAGTCAAGGTTGGCAACATCCACTGCTCTCCCCTCATCTACTCAGACATCCACATTACAGCAGAAGGCCATCAGACTGGTCAAGCATGATTTCCTCTTAGTGAATTCACAAGGATCACCCTCTGTTTTCCTCCATACACTTAGAGATGACCTCCAGAATGAGCTGTTCCACCACCTTTCTAGGAATAAGGAGGTGAGGCTAACTGTGTGTAGTTTCCTGGGTCCTCCTTTTTGCCTTTTTTTGAAAACTGGAGTGACATTGGATTTCCCCCAGTCTGCAGACACTCTCCTCTTCTCCATAACCTTTTAAAGATGATGGAGAGTGGCTTAGCACTAACATCAGCCAGCTCCCTCGGCACTCATGGGTGTTTCCCATCAGTGCCAATGAATCTGTGGATGTCCAGTTTGCCTAAAAGATCCCTAACTCAATCTTTCTCAACCAAGGGAAAGTTTAGGTTTTGTTCTTGACTAAGGAGATGCTTGGTCTTAAACATAGTTTCACCCATCTGAGTAACCACGCTGAAAACAGAATATGCAGTTGGTTTACCATAGAATTTATCCCAAGTGTCTTTGGATATTTGAAACTGTAGGCATCTCTTCCATCATCAGTGAAGGGAGAGAGGGAAAGGGAAAGGGAAAGAGAGAGAGAGAGAAAGAGATGACACTCTAGAGAGCAGTTCCTCTATCCAAAGAGAGGTGTCACATGCAACTGGTAGCAATTTCTCTCTAGAAGAACTGGATTTCCTCTTCCTTGAGTAGGAAGGGAATTTGAGGGAATTTGGAGGAAAGAGCCTAGGAATTTTCTAGCTATGGGTGAGAACTGAGGGACTTAGATTCATACACCCAGCAAGTTTCAGCTTTTCTGTATTAATTGATTCTTTAGCATGACAACTTTCAGCAAGTCAGTAGAGTTAACTGAGACATAACAACATAAACAAGAGATGATCTCAGGTGTTTTCAACAGATTTTCTTATGGGGATGAAAGGATCTCAAAATAAATGACTGCCTATTTGGGGTAATTGCATACATTTCAGTATGCAATCAACATATCCAAATATACTGAAACTTTTTTACCAGTCTGGTGTCCTTAGTGGTAGAAGACACAGACATGCCATAACTGCCAGAACACATTTTCATCTCATCTGTAAGAAACTGAAGGAGATTTCGTATTTAAAACCTATTCTTACTGTCCTTCTTATTGTCTTAAAAGCCTCTCCCCCAAAACTCAGAAAATATCAAAAGGCAGTTTTCTTTAAAAGCTCCATGTTGTATTTCTTGACTACATCCAGCAATTAATCCTGTGTCATTTGATAACATTTGTAAAATCCAACTAGACTCTTACTTGGAGAAATCACCACTGATACTTTCAAGCTAAGTGAAATTTTGGAAAATTATGCTCAGCTTGTTGATGGTAAAATTTTCCTATTTCTAACTTAAAATATTGACTTTCCATTAAAACAGGTTGTTTAAACTTTCCAGTTTAGGCAGTAAAAGGCTGGAGATGAATGGGACAATTATGAACGATCTGTTTCTTCTTCTTCTTCTTTTTTAAACCATGTGAGTGTTCTTCCAAATGAGCAGCCTGACACACAGCCCTAATGAGTACATCTCAACAGCAAAAATTTGTACAAATTATACTCTGTTCAAGATGGGGAAGCACCAACAACACTATAGAGCAAGGAAATAATATCCCCAGCATTAATTTCTCATGATGAGCTCTCAGTTCAAAGTGTCTGAATGCTTTACAATGATTTTGCTGAGAAGTATTGGGATTCATCTCACACAGCTCTCTGTAGGTGTAAAATGTTAGCTGCACAGTTCATGGACAATTCACTGTTACATTGTTATGATTACTGAGCACATTGTCTTCCATATATTTGTAAACTGTAATGATGATCGCAGTGTAAATAAACAGTCAGATGGATTTGACAACTTCTGTATTCAGTGAATGGCTTAAATAGCACAGTAGATGCCTAGTGGTCTGTTTGGTTTACTGGCAATGAGAAAGATTTAAAGGGATTTAAATGGTAGCCTAAAATTCAGCACATCCAAACTATATTTTGGTAATCTTCCCATCTCCCATTAAATATCACAAATTCAAGAGCGACCCTGAAAGAGGAGCCTAAAGGTAGCTGACACTGGTGCTGAGAGCACTTTTCCTGGTGACTGTTTTTGGGACAATTTGCTGTAGAACAATGCCACAGTGGGATAGTGTTAAGTCTTCAGGAGGCTGCTAGGACCCGTCAAAGGATTACACTAGAAAAATTACAAGATGACCTCACCCTCTGGCACATGCATGTTCCTGGGAGCCACAGCAGGAGTACATCCCTGGCTACAGTCCAGCACAAGGACTTGGGGAACAGGTTGATTTGACTGCTCAGGGAGGTTGGTGAGAAAAAATGTATCTTCTTAATTAAAACTTCAGCAAATGATGTAAAGGATGAAAATGAAATCTGGGGAGAAGTTACCTGCTCTCTTTGTCAGTGCATTTACAGATTTGTCCATCAAGCTCTATCACATTTTAAACGGTAAGGTTGTTGTATACAATTGAGAGTTCCAGTTCCACCTAATGCTGTTTAGTTTAGTATGAATGAAGGTGGCAGCATCTTGAATATTGATACCTTGATGTCCATGCCCAACTACCTTCATATTGTCCATTATAACATGCATTTCTATTTGAGCTTGCAACATTGTTAACTTTTTGCAGTTTAGTATTTTCCATGCGCAGTGTCTGAGATGTTACCAGACTGTTCCATGCATTTCTGAGAGTTCAAGGGAAAACTCTGTGTTATATCTTGGTGAGCTTTTCCTTCCTGAAGTGCTTGCATCCCCCCCAAGACAAGGTGAAAAGGCTTGAAATTTGGTAGGAATATACCGTTTTCTTTTTCCAGGAAGATCTTCCCAAATTTGGCCAAGACTTTTAAAAATAGTTTGCAGACCACTGGCAGTGAAGGATTCTGACAGCTCAGAGCGTGTTACTCCATGGAAGCAGGGGGTTAAACATGCATTTCCCCACAGCCATGGACACAGGAAATGCTAGGGTCTGGAGGACCTCTCTGGGTGTTTCCTGTCTTCTTCAGTTCTCACTCTGCTCCTCCCCATTTGCTGATGCTTAAGCATTGAAGGAGGGGGATATGTGAAGGGGAGAGCCAGAGACCTAGGGTGGAGAAGATAGAAAAACAGCAAGTTGGCAGAAATCTGAGAGAAACCAGCAGGAAGAAGACAAGCCTGGGACACTGAGACGTTAAAGAGAATGGGAATGAAAGAAACAAGACTGGAGAGACTTGTGCAGAAGGCTGATGCCCTGGAGCAGTCTCTGCTGCAGTGTTGGGAGGAGACCCTCAAACTCTTGGTGCTACCACTCTTCTGCTACCAGCTATAGCCTGCAAAACATGCTGGACAGATATCATCTCTCTAGCAGCACAAGCTCTTGAAGGATGTAAGAACCTACTATTGCTTTCTGTCATACTTCAGGGGTTTGGATGGGAGGGTAAGAGGTCCACCCACCATCCTGGCCAGGTTGGACGGAGGCTGCTCTAGGGTGGCATCTGCTTTTTCTGTTTGCTCCTTTCTTTTCTGTTTGAGTAGTACAGATGCAAAAATGGCCTGAAAGCACATCTATTCAGGCCATAAAGTTAAGCATTTCAGCTCTAGAAAATGCTGCAAACACAGTTGCTGAGCAACCATAGGCCCAAACCTTAATTAGTGCACACACCTTAGGAGCCAACCATTAATTATATGATCACATGCCATTTTCCCCCCCACAAGTTACAAAAGATTAATTGGCTGAACAGTCCTGAGCATGTTTTATACAGATTCCTTGGACTTCAGCCCAGCTGTTACCCAAGAGAGGTGTGTGCAGAATATTCAGCCGTGGGCTTGTTCTAGCAGCCTGATCTCTGCAGATTGCACAGGTAAGGTCATCCTACTACACTCATTTCAATTCAAATCCTCCAGTTTCTACTAAAGGGCTGTGTGGTGTAAGGTGTTGTCTTTAATCATGCTTTCTGAGGGGTCTCTGAGGGCACAATTAGATTTGTGGTCCCAACAAACCCACCTGAAAGCAGTTATTCTCTTGCCTGGAGAAAACCCTAGAGCTGCAGCTGGAAGCTATGTGTTTGATATCCCTCACTGCTCATACTACCTTAGCAATGACAGCTAAAGGTTTGGTCACGAGAGGGGCTGATTCCATGGTATTTCAATAAATGTTCTGCCAAGGGTTTGCCAGCAGCAGCTGGTTGAACTCAGTGTGACCTATAGGCATGTCTGCGGAGCCAGGGGAGCTGTTACACCCATGGTGCAGTATGTACTGAAACAGATCAGCGTCACAGTACTTAGCACCCAACTAGGTCAATCATTCATGTGTTGTAGTACACAGTGTGAGTGCTCATAGAGGTGAGTGAAAGTCTGGAATTGATACATAAGAAGCAAGATTTGATGCGTAGGTTGTAGGATGTGTCTTCCCTACAAATGTTAATCTAGCCTGGGCTCTCCAGCATTTGCATCACTAACTGCAGTGACCAAACTTAGATTTTCCTGAACCTTCCTAAGGGAAGGAATCTCCTTGCAGCCACATGCCATGCAAGAAAACCCAGTCTTGCTTACAGCTGAGAAGGGCTAATAGATAGCATCCCTGCGTGTAACCAAGCATCATTGCCAGCTCCTGCTCACTCAACAAAGATGTGTGCTGCAAAGACACCAAACCATCTGCTCTCTGGATGTGTGTTTTCCACTAGTCAAATGCCCAGGTTTCAGCCAGGATATGCATATATTCGCTTGAACATCTACTGTAATGTCAAGCAAGTCTTGAACTTCCTATTACAGTGCACCTTCATATTATTCCTGCTCATATTGTATGGAAAGTAGACCTTGCTCTGCCCTTTCTCCCAGGAGCTGCGCTACCCATGTGTCCTGATTCTTACTGCCTCTGTATAATGCCCTAAAAATCATGTTACTGATATTTATCTTGGGCACAGACTACATCCTTTTGTTTCCCCTTTTCATCCTCACATTCAAAAACAGAAGGACAGTCAATGTTGCTCTCTTAACCTTACAGACTCCCCAGAGGAGCTGTGGAGTCTCCTTATCTGGGGACTTTAAAGTCTGTCTGGATGCATTCCTCTGTGACCTGAGCTACATTGTATGGTCCTGCTCTGGCAGGGGGTGTGAAAAGGGGGATTGAACTCAATGACCTCTTTGGGTCCCTTCCAACCCCTGACATCCTGTGATCCTGACCTCCCATGCTCCTTGGCCCTTTACTTACTCTACTAATGAGGTAAATGCTAGACAAGAGATAACAGTCTCATTCCCTTTTGCCAAGGAAGTAACAAAAAGTATTTGCTGCAGCTCAGCCTGGGGATGTTTTCTATTTCACTCCCTCAGTAGCTTCTTCAGTGGTAGGTTTCATCCAAGCTTGGCAGTGGGATAGCTGAAAATACAACTAAATTATCACAAAAGTCATCCCTCCCCCATAACTGGGGGCAAGAGTGATGGCACTTCAAATATATCTGCAAGATCTTTTTGCTTCCATTTGATCCTTACAGCTGATTTCTTTTTGTTTGAACAAAATAGTACCCTATGAGCTCCCTGAACAACCTGAAGGAGAAAGGCTGTATGTCAGAATGGATAATTTTGAAGATACCCGTTGAGGGAACAAAAACCTTGCTTATAATTTTAAGCCCTTCAGAGATGAAACAGAAATCCTAAGGTGCTGTGCTCTCCATTGTTTAGCTGTAGGAAAGAACCTGCACCTTTAGTATCTGTGATGAGACAAACCATCTCAAATCTTGAAAATAAATGTCTCCCTCTCTCTGTCACATTCTTCTGAAATGGTGCATATCCTTGAAGCACTTATTTGTCTGGGAACACAAGGTACCGCCAGAAACTACTTAGATCATTTATTACTCCTGAATATTTAGAAATCGTTAACCTTTACACACTCCACCCAGGGAAACACTGGGAGAGGCTTTAGCATTTTTTAAAACTGTTTTACATCTGCTCTTCCTTCTTAACTTCTCATTCCACTGCATACCTGCTTATGACCAGGCAGTTCTTAATGATTTGGGTGATTCTGCTGTGGTATAAGGATAAAGAAGACACATTTTTGCTTAGAGGCATAAAGATCTGTGTTGAAGGCTGTTTTCGCTCTTCAAAGCATTAATGTGTCCAGATGTTACTAGAAATGGTGAATAGGTCCAACTAAAATGCAGAACAGATGGGATCTTTGCCCCAAACTCTTTTAGGGTCAAAGGCTAAGTCTATTCCCTGTTCTGGTTTTTTTGTATGAAATCAGAAATGGAAATAATAAAACATGGCAAGAAACTGTTTTCTGGTAGACAAAACTTGGAGGCAGATTTAAACCCCATAGACCTCATATACAGTTAATATTTCCCACTGGCTTATGAACAGAGGAAGACAAAAGCAGTCTGGGTGAGCAGCCCCTTATTTCCTGGACCTAAGTCTGGAGATCATTCCCA
Organism: Psilopogon haemacephalus; assembly: GCA_013396835.1. NCBI lineage: Eukaryota > Metazoa > Chordata > Aves > Piciformes > Megalaimidae > Psilopogon > Psilopogon haemacephalus. Next base: position 26,166 of record VWZI01021459.1, on the reverse strand, counting down.
GACTCACCCAGTTCTGAGAACTGCACAGCTGGACCCTGCTTGCCACATGCCCAGTGTGAAGTGGCACTGCGTGCAGCTCAGCCTAGTTGTGGCCTGCAGTGCATTAGAGGTTGACATTTGTTCTTTGGTCCTTCCTGCTGACTGGAAAAGGGGAAACATAACACCCACCTTCAAGAAGGGAAAAAAAGATGACCCCAGGAACTACAGACCAGTCAGTCTCACCTCTGTGCCTGGCAAGATCATGGAGCAGATCCTCCTGAAGGCTCTGCTAAGACAGACGGAAAATAAAGCAGAGGTGATTGGTGGTGACCAGCATGGGTTCACCAAGGGCAAATCATGCCTGACAAATTTGATGGCTTTTTATGATGAAGTCACGGCAGCGGTGGATGAGGGAAGAGTAACTGATGTCATCTACCTGTATCTAAGAAAGGCCTTTGACTCTGTCCCACATGACATCCTGGGCACCAAACTGGAAATACACAGACTTGATGGGTAGAGCACTGCTGGATAAGGAATTGGCTGGATGGTGGCACACAGAGAATGGTGATCAAGGGCACAATGTCCACCTGGAGAACAGTGACATGTGGTGTCCCTCAGTGTTCAGTGCTGGGACCACTGTTGTTTGACATCTTTGTCAGTGACATGGACAGAGGAATCGAGTGCACTCTCAGCAACTTTGCAGATGACACCAAGCTGTGTGGCACAGTTAACTTGCTGGAAGGCAGGGATGGCATCCAGAGGGACCTGGACAGGCTGGAGAGGTGGGCTCAGGCCAACCTCATGACATTCAACAAGGCCAAGTGTAACTTCCTGCACCTGGGTCGGTGCAATCCCAAGCACAAATCCAGGCTGGGTGGTGAGTGGCTGGAGAGCAGCTCTGAGGAAAAGGACCTGGGGGTCTGGGTGGATGAGAAGCTCAACATGAGCCTGCAGTGTGCACACGCAGCCCAGACAGCAACTGTGTCCTGGGCTGCATTAAGAGAGGCATTACCAGCAGGGCAAGGGAGGTGATTCTCCCCCTTTACTTTGCTCTCATCAGACCCCACCTGGAGTACTGTGTGCAGTTCTGGAGCCCCCAGCACAAGAAGGGCATGGAACTGCTGGAGAGAGTCCAGAGGAGGGTCACAAAGATGATCAGAGGGCTGGAGAAGCTCTACTATAAGGACAGGCTGAGAGAGTTGGGCTGGAGAAGAGGCTTTGAGGAGACCTTATAGTGGCCTACCAGTATCTGAAGAGGACCTACAGAAAGGCTGGGAAGGGCCTATTCACAAGGTCTTGTAATGACAGGATGAGGGGGAATGGGTTGAAACTGGCAGAGGGGAGATTTAAACAGGATGTTATAAGGAAGTTCTTCACAGTGAGGGTGGTGAGACACTGGAACAGGTTGCCCAGGGAGGTTGTGGTTGCTCCCTCCCTGGAGGTGTTCAAGGCCAGACTGGATGAGGCCTTGGGTGACCTGTTCTAGTGGTGTCCCTGCCTATGATGGGGGGGTTGGAACTGGATGATCTTTGAGGTTCCTTCCAACCTAAACCATTCTCTGATTCTATAATTCCTTCAGACCATGTAAAGAACAAGCCAAAGGAAATCCTCTTCTCTCTTTCATCATCTGCATGAGGCACCATGGAGAGAAGAGCAATATATTCTTGACAAGGACCTGGTTTTCAGAGGGCATTGGAATTAAGAATATTGTTGGCAAATTTTTTTTTGTTTTTTTTGTCGGTAGTGTGATTTCAAGCAATAGGCATACTGGGCCAGGTTCAAATACTTAGGGTGTTGCTTTGTCCTGTACACAGGGTGGTTTTTTTGTGAATTAAACCTGATATCAAACAAACAATTTCAGCCAAATACAAAGAGGGCAATTCTGAGAAATTCCAGTCAATGCAGCGTGATGATTTCAAAATGAAAAAGCTCGGCTTTTCAGTTAGAAACATTTGTTTTTGCTTTGAGGTTTTCCTTCCTGCAGTAAATAAAAAGGGGTGAAAAGTTTAAACTCAAAAATGGAGTGTTTTGTTTCAGGTCGAACCAAACTTACTGCTTGATCCAAAGTGACGTTTTGGGCTTTTATTGTTTTACCAAGAAAATACAGTTTGTTTTCCAGTCAAACCAAAAGGTGGGTTTTTTTTTAATGTTGTTGTTGTTGTTTTTGGGTTGGTTGTTTGGTTTTTGTTTGATTGATTTTTTGTTTTTTGTTTGTTTTTAGTTGTAGTTGTGCTGTAATTATGCTGAATTCAAAAGTCAGCTATTCCTACTGCTCTTCAGGAAAGACTCAGAAATTAATTGTTGTTTTTTTTTTTCTGGGATGTGAAGTTTCACAGAAGAGTGTATATGGGTGGGGGGAAGGTGATGAGGGACCAGAGCTGAAGATGAAAAGTAGCAATTGACCGAGGTTCAAATAGCACTGTAAATATGGGATTATGACCAACAAGGTCTCAAAGCCAGCCTGGATAGTTAATTTTTTTATATAAGGATAGCAGCTATGAGGCTGGGCTCTTCCTGCCCAGCCCTGCTGTGGGCCTGCTGAACTCTGCTGCTCTGCTTAGGCCACTTGTGCTGTAACCCCTTTGGAAAGGATGAGGCTGTGCCCTGTGTGGGGGCAGCAGCTTGTGCTTGTGGCCTTGCTACCACCAACACCTAGGAGTGTCTCTAGCCCTCTTCCAGCTTGAGTTCTGCACCCAACAGAGCATGTTTTCTTGCCGAGAATGTGACTTTGCACTTCCCTTTCCCCCCCACCCTCCCCCCCCCAAATGCAGAGCAACTACATTTGGGGTGCAGACTGTGTGCTGTGCAGATATGTATAAGTATGTGGGAAACAACTCTATATTGTGCATAACTGTCTTAACTGGCCTGATTGGTAGCTGTAAAGTTAATGCTTTCACACTAACACCTACAGGAGCAGAAGCCCCTGCAGCCTGTGGCCTCTGCAGAGGTGATAAAGTTAAATGCATCCCCATCCTTAAAAGCAAATGTCATAATCACTCCCCAGAGTTGATAAAGTGAGTAAATGTATCTGTGGGCACCAACTGCAGCCGAATTGTCTGGCCAACCGGGGAGAAGTACCGTTAAGCAAAAGCCTGTTTATGGGACTGTGCTGCAGCCATAGTGTATCTCAGAGCTCACTTTCAACTGATGAAGTATTTCGGATTAAGCATTACCCTGCAGGCTACAGAGAATGTTATACTTTGCAAGTTAATTCATCCAGCAGCATTGTAATTAAGGTAATTACACTGTGGCCTTCAGTTAGGGTAATGAGTTGCTGCTATGCTTTCCTGCAGTCTGCAGCAATGCAGCGCATGCCGCACTATTTCAGCTTGTATGTAACCCATGCTTTCCCTTTGCTGTACTTCTACATGGTAAGCCAATGGTAGGAATATTATTACCTTCATAAAATCCTTCTCAATTATTTTATCTCTCTAACAGCTGTCAGCCAAACCTAGGAAAGAAAGAGACAAATTTTTGTGCCCTTCGTCTAGTAGCAATAGTTCCTCTCACTCTCTGTGGGTGCATATGTGCTTCTCGCAAAAGGTCTTATGAAGAGGAGGAGGTGTGAACATCATCCTCCATGGACAGTCTCCCCACCACATCAGCCAAGAGGAACCTTTTCACTAGCTGAGCACAGTGCTGAGCTTGTCTCGACTGGAAGCCAGAGTTTGGCTATCTCACAAATTACTGTGTTAAAGAAATCTTTACAGAGCGAGATGTTGGTAAACAAGAGCTTTCTGCTCCTATGATTCACTACCTTCTTACGCACTTTAAGAGCAAATTTCTCCACCCTCCTACGGTTGTGGGGAACCGCAGACATAGTGGAACCGGTGCCCTCCCGCAAGTAGCCAACATCCCCCCAAAGTGTGCAAAGCTGAGGATGACATTTTATGTGGCAGCAGAGGTCAGGGGAAAAATACAATGTTTGACTGTTCACTAAGGCAAGGAAGAGATCCTCAGAAAGGTCTGAGAAGGGTCCAAAGCACGTTCTGGAGCTGTCCTCTGTGAGCTATGCAGGAGCAGCCAAGGCTGTGGCATAGGGGAGGGGAAGGCAGCCAAGTGCTGATGGGCAGGCAGGCAGGATGGTTTTGTGGGCAAGAAAAGGCGAGGTGAGCAGGCTGAGCTGCAAGACAAGCTGGGCCGTGAGTTCCCTCTGTGAACACCAACCAGTCTCTCGTATTCTGTGCTAGTTTTCTTCTACAGCAAAGCAGAAGATCTACTGCACTTCATCTTGAGCATGACAGTTTCTTTCACAGAGGTCCCACTGTAAAGTCTTCTACCACCCAAATGGACACTGGTGTGTGCCATCAACTCTTGCAGCTTCAGCATACTCGTGCTGGAGGGAGAAACCCTGGGAATATATGCTCTTTCTATTCAGCTTCATATTGGATCTACATGCTAAAATAAGCTGCATATGATACTTGCTGGTTCTTGAAAGCAATATAGTCACATCACTGTGGCACTGAGCCTAGCTAATTAGCCCTTCTTGGCAGATCTAATTAGGCTGGGCAGGGAGCCATGCTGATAGAGTTATATTTCCATGGGTTCCAGCTCTTAGTAGGTCTCAGTCAGGATGTCTGATTTGTATCCATGCTGAGCTGTAGACATACCACCAGTGCTTCCCAAGACCTGGGCAGCAAAACCCATGAAGAGGCCAGCTGAGGACTGAGAGGAATGGCTGGAGCTGGTGAACTAAAAGGCTGCTTCTTTCTCCTAAGACAAAATTTTGGAGGAAAATAAGTCATGTAGACTTTGCTTTGCTTTTTCCTCTCACTGTGATGATTTCTGAAAATACCCCATCCCCTGGGTTCCCAGATGCTGTCAGATATTTTGTACTCTGCTCAAACCATTTGTGAGATGGAGGCAGTGACTTTGATGGGGAAAAACCACAGGAAAGTCCCAGTCAGAGTCTCCTGGTGGTTATAAATCTTAATGATAAAATGGCTCTGCGTATTCCCTTTCTATCCTTTCCCGTATGGTGTACTCTCTTTTGGACTGAGGTTGGATGGGTCTTGGTTTATTATCAGCTAAAGATTAGTCTTGATTTGCATGTGCCTCCCACTGTGGCACAGAGCTGAGATGTTTCCCATGACTATGATCCTTGTGGTCGTTCTAACCCAAGGATGAGCAAAAAGCGAGGGCAGGTAATGAAACCTGGGTCCTCCTAGTCATGGTGAGGCCTGCCATAGGGGGCAGCCAAAGGCAAACTTGTTAAAATTTGTTGGAGAAGAAGTGCAGTGGCGGATACAAAGCCTTGGCTAGAAGTGGAGGCAGGAATCCAGATGGCCACCCTCCTAGATCAACACTGCAAACATGAGAATCTAAAGGAGAAACTGTCACAAAAGTAAACAGCATATGAGAGAGGGCCATAATGCTTGGACTGGCCACTGTCCAGGTGTCCACCCTCTTATCTCACAATGTGCTGCGGTCAAACACAGGAGCAGACCCTGAGCATCTGTGCCCAAAGCACCTAATGAGTGTTTGCACGGGGAGCAGAGCGGGAGGCTGCTGTGGCACAGGGGAGAGGAGCGGAAAGGAGGCTTCCAAGCACGTGGCAGGCTGCCTGGCCAGCACAGTGTGCGGCAGGGGAGGAAAGACATGAAACAAAAGCCTTCCTGCAGGAGCAAAGAGAAAAGACCCACTGCTGACAGAAATGAAACAACACAGCCCGCTGTGGAGGCCAGAGCTCCTGGGGCAGACAAGGCCAATAGTTGTAAAAACAGAATTTTGAAGTAGGAAATGTAACATGACTATGAATTGCCTCAGTTCCCACCTCCAACCTCTGACTCTCATGGCATCTAATAGGATGTTGATCAGTCAGGCAATGGATTGGCAGCAGGACAGCCAGGACCTCTTGCCTGTGCTGATGCGGGGTACTCACTGCAGATCTTGTCACCCTCACACTCCAATCTCTTCCCAAAATGCAGAATGGCCCCAAATAGAAATATTCCCAACACCAGTATTCCCCCCAAGCTGGTGGTGGGGAAGCTGGTCCTTTTTTGGAGGCTATCCACCACCACCATACAGTGCCTTTAATTCCCACCGGGCCCTATTCACAGTGGCCAAACTGGACAGATAATTCATGACTGATATATTTGTTGTGGAGACAGGACACAGACATTTTTACCAACAGGTCATGTAAGCCTCAGAGCCGAGTCAAAACAGATGGTGAAAAATACCTCTTCCTCCTGTTTCCATTCTGATGTACCACAGCTTTTGACTGGGCAGCAGAATGGTGGAGGATTACAAGTTTTGCAGTCACAGGTCTGGATATTACTTAATCTTATTCTGGTTCAGGGAATTGTTTTACCAAACTGCTATTTGCTGAGAATGAAAAAAAAAAAAAAAAAAGAAAAAAGGTTACTGGAAATTATTTCTGCTGCACTGTTTACACCATTTTCACTTTCTTCAGAGCTACCAAAGTTAGAGATGAAAAAGCCATATTAAGTCACTGAGGGTGAACTTTTCCAAGGTGTTTAAATCACTTGTTACTCTGACCAAAGAACTGCAAAGAAACTCTGTGTGGCTGTTTCAGCTATTGTAGGCCACCAATGTCTTTTCCATTCCTTGGCTGGAGGTTACCATCCCCACAACAGAGTCATCAGAAGAGGACCTGTGCATGTGACAGAGCAGCTCCAGTTAAGAAACTGGATGTTGAACTGCAGCTGCGGAAATGGAGTTGGCCTTCTGCTGTTGACTGCTCAGGGGAGAAGCAAGTTTGGGGGAAGGGTCATAGAGAAGTAGAAGCAGCTTAGATTGGCCATCTCTGCAGCTATCAAATCTTGCTGAAAAGTGACATGTGGTGCAGCACAGGATCTTCACAGGTCTGATTCTAGAGTGAAATCACTCAAGAGCAGATGTGCAAAGGAAATCAGATGCATACATAAACAGATAGGAATAGGAGAAGACGTACAAAAATTCATATCAGACTACATACTCAATTGTCATTAAAATGCAAAGGAAGTAGACATTGAAAAAAAACAAAAGCAATGCAGCTTGTATTTTCTGCAGTAGAAAAAACTAGAAGCTGTTTATCCAATTTTGATAATTCTCTCCTTCCTCTTAAACTTATCCTTATTCTTTTTCATTGCCTCTTTCCTGGGATTTCCTCTCCCAAAAAGACTACTATTTTTTTCCGACAGCATATTTTTGTTTCATCATAGAAGTTCACTGCTTGCTGAAATAAAACAAAGATGCCCCAGGGATATAATTGACTGAGTCCTGCCTTGTACTTCTAACATCACCATTTTGGAAAGAAAACCGGAGATGAACAGCTGATGATGTTGCTCTGTGTTTGTTGAATCTGTGAGCTGTTTAGATGCCATCTCAGATGAGGAAGATCCAGTCAATCCTCTGCTGGGATGGTCCTTGGAAAGACCATCCTGATGGAAGAATTTTAGCTTAAGTGTTTCAGATGACCTTGTCAGTCACTGAGACACTAACATTAGACTAGATGTTCTGTTCCAGTATAGTTACCTGTTTCTGTCCCGGTAGCTCCAGCAGACAATTTGTTCTACATATTTTACACTTTGACTCTATGAACATTCTTCTTCAGAAGAACCTCTTTTAGCTGAATTTCTCCTCCATATGCAGTTCTTGCATCTCAGTGAGCCCATGAAGAGCAAATGCACCTGAAGTTGTTGAGGTACATGATTACTACAGGGAGGCTGTATAATTATTTTCATAGAATCAACCAGGTTGGAAGACACCTTCAAGATCATCCAGTCCAACCTATTACCCAGCCCTATGCAATCAACTAGACCATGGCACTAAGTGCCCCATCCAGGCTTTTCTTGAACACATCCAGGGACAGTGACTCCACCACCTCCCTGGGCAGCCCATTCCAATGGCAAATCACTCCCTCTGTGAAGAACTTCCTCCTAATATCCAGCCTATACCTCCTCAGGCACAACTTGAGACTGTGTCCCCTTGTTCTGTTGCTGGTTGCCTGAGAGAAGAGACTGACCCTCACCTGGCTACAACATCCCTTCAGGTAGTTGCGGGCAGCAATGAAGTCACCTCAGAGCCTCCTCCTCTCCAGGCTGCACACCCCCAGCTCCCTCAGCCTCTCCTCACAGGGCTGTGCTCCAGGCCCCTCATCAGCTTTGTTACCCTTCTCTGGACACATTCCAGTACCTCAACATCTCTCTTGAATTGGGAGGCACAGAACTGGACACAGTACTCAAGGTGTGGCCTGACCATTGCTGAGTACAGGGAAAGAATAACCTCCTTTGTCCCGCTGGCCACACTATTCCTGATACTATGCATGAAAAATTATATTTTCCACCCAGAGCATACATAGTTAAGTCTTTGAGGCACAGAGATCTGTTGCAGTGTCCTGTCCTTGTGAAATCTTGCCCTGAACATGAAGCTGTTGGTGGAAAGTGTTTCTTCTAAGACTCTTTCTTCAGAGGACTTTTTGGTTTAGCAGGACTGAGAAATTAAGTTGGTGGTATAGAGACAACCAGAGGAAGAGTGGAAAACAGAGAGCAAATGGGTACAAATTATTTCATTATGAACTTTCCACGAAAGAGCAAGGGTAGAGTTGGAGGTGGGAGGACATTAATTTACGGCAGAATGTTGTTATTGCAGCCCTTCTTCAACCAGTCACGTTACAGGAAGATAAACAAAACCCAAGCCAAATCTTCCTTCCATGCTAAGCCTGCCGGTTTGGAGATTTATGTGCAACTTCTATCCAGCCTGATAATTCCACTGTATGACCGACCAAAGGTCTTGACTTGCAGGGTAGGATACTGTTAAAGGCACTGATATTCAGAACTGGAGCACAGCAGGATGCTGCCTGATGAGGTTGTTACTAAATTTCAGTGGCCAAAAGCAACTTGCTGATCTCTGTGAGTACTTTGCTTACAGCCCTGGATATGGGCCTATCTCACAGTACAGCCAATGTGAGGCTTTTTTTTAGTCTGTGACCATGCAGAAAAGCCAGCCTCTGTTTGTTCAGCTAGAAAATGCTTACACCAGCATATTTTTTTTTATCCCCCTGAATCTCAACTCTCCTAATTCTGCATGGGAGGGCTTTTTTTTTTTTTTTTTCCCCCTTTTTTTTTTCCTTCCAGGCTTTTTAAAGTAATATCAGTATTATGAGTAATGAGGCAGTGGAAAGCAAGCTGGTCCATTCGCTGTAGCTAATGACTCCATTCCCATGAGCCTAATCAAAGATTTGTACATTTAATTGCTGTCAAGTCAGCTTTAGCCACCTGCCATTTCTGCTGCACCTGAGCTCCCTTCTCTGTGGCCCACAATTCTAAATAAATCCATCATTTTTTTCTAAGGGAAAGAAAACAGAGCTGCCAAGCAACCCTGAAATGGTGCTTTACCCTTAGAGCAAAGATCAAACAGCCTGCACTGTCACTGAGCAATATGTATGTTAACTCACTGTGGCACAGATTTGTCCAAGATTTATTATCCTTGTATTAGACATCAGGGAAGTGAGAAATACACACTTGTTTTGACATGTCCTGAACTTGAGAAAGGCTTCTATCTGATGTGAAAGTGATTTTTGTTGCATTGCAAATTAAAAATTTGGAAAAAATTTTGAACTACATTTATTTTGGGTTTTCTCTAATGGAAAATACCACTGAAGCCATTATTCCACTCCAGCTTTGGGCTGGTGTGGTATTTTGACCAACCTTTTTCCTCAGCATCATGACTCCTAAACATCCTGCCTTCTCCATAGGGAACTGATGCAGGAAATGTTGTGGGGCCATGTTCACTTGAATGAGAGAGATAACTCCTCTTCATTGTTCCATAAAAGAAAAAAAAAAAAAAAAAGGAAAAAAAGAAAAACCTCAGTTGCTGCTAATATATTATGAAAAGAAAATGTTCTGTATGATCCTTGGTGGATCAGCTTACCTCTCTCCAGGCAAGTGTGCATCCTTAGTCAGATATCTAATGTCCATGTATTTCTCCAAATGCATTTCCAGAGATATTGTTGAAGTTGAGAGGATTGATGCAGTCTATGAAGTCACACTAAAGCATTGTTGGTTTTTTTTAGATAACTTTATTTTTAAGACTCATTTCCTAGTGAAAGGAGAATTACAGGATACATGTAGTATGATGAATCTGTCTGATAATCCCTCACTAATCAATTTTCTATTCCTAGCCAGCTGAACCCTAGATAACAAAAGAAAAGAGACACAATTGAGAGAGATTACACCTCTGTTTCAAGACCATAAGTAAGCACCCAGGTGGAGCTGAAAAACTTGACAAATATCTTGTCCCAAACAGAGGAAGCCTGGAGAGTGTAAGCAGTAGGGAATGCATGGGTGTCCCAGCTCCAGCATCAGTACAGTTCTGTGGAATATGAGACATCATTGATATCCACTACTACTTGGTTTACCTGTTCAACCCATCACAGAAAGTAAAGACACCATTAAGATATGTAAGATCTTTAACCTGATATAGTAAGTTTTTTGCAAGTGCTTCAACCTAAATGCAAGCTGAGAATTTTTGTCCTTGAGGCAATGAAGAAATGCTTCTTAAGAGCTTTTCATAAAATTTACTTCAATTTTAGGACCTCTTCCTCTGCCAGAAGAGTTTAATTTACCATGTGGGAGTTTTTGCATTGTGAGTAGACAGATGAACAGATTAATTTAGCGGATGAAAACAGAGCTGAACAGAGACTGTAAGTAGATCCAGGCTCTCTCCTTTTCCACAAGTTCCATCAACAACTGCAGTCATTAATTAATGTACTGAAGTCAGAACACAACTCCACCCTGGCCTCTCTGAGGAGGTTTGACCACTGGGAAAGGGGTCATGCCATCAGCATCTAGGATACGAGACACGGTCCGTTCCTTTCTCCAGTGTCATCTCCAGTAAATATGTCCCTACAATATAACCCTTGATTGGTTTTGTCATCCTAAAGACTCCATAAGTGGGAAGATGGAATACTTAAATACCCTGAGATAGCAGTGAAGAAGACCTTCATGGAAGGAATATATGAGAAGGCCAATATGAACTTCAGCCTTGCTGGTTTGGGAGAAAATTGCTTCTGGATGCAGGTTCACTTTAGGGATAGATTCCTGGACCAGAGAAACATCAAACTGACCCAGAGGGGTCACGAATGAGCCACCATATGATCTCAGCCTATTTGGTACTCATGAATAAAGAAACTTCTCACAAGCTGACTAAGGCACCCAGGAGAAATAGGGATGGACTTCTTCCTTTGTTGGGACTCTGCTTAGTTGGACACACTCTCTCCTGTTCATCCAAAGCAGTGTAGGATCAACTGCAGAAGGAGATATTACTGCTCCAGCAGGTCCTCTGAGCTAGAGGAGTGTCAGCAGTGGCTTGTGAGGATGGGGAAATCCAGGAGCAAACACCAATGATACAAAGGACTGTGCTTTGTCCTCACTTGGACCCTGATAACATTGCTCTGCAAATGCTTTCCTGCTGCAACATGCAGAGCTGAGAAGTTTTGTGCCGGACATTTAGGAGTCCTTTGAAATGACATACACTGGCTCAGTTCTTTGTAAATAGTTTTGGTTGGGTTGGCTTCGTTTCACTGCTTTCTCTGTTTATCTTCCACTTGACACTATTGTCAATGCTAAAGACAAATATGCATTTGTTTAGATTTCTCCCTTAATGTACACATAACTTACAATGGGAAAGCCTGGAAAGTCTGATGGATAACCTCCATAGATAGTTAAATCCATTGTAAATGGCAATGAGAACACAGAATTCTTACCAGGAGGGAGAGTGCATTTTCAAATATAGTAAAAAAATTATTTCTTGGACAATTACACAGTACCACAGTTTTTGTTCATCTCTTGACCAGGGGATCAGATTTTTCCCTGGTGTCCAGAAGCTGGTAATCACAAGCCACTTGGCATAATTTTATAAAGACCTCAAAATATAGCTTTATTCCCTCTAACTACAGGAGCACACCCTCGCTGTCAGCTGTTTCTGAAGCACCACCTGTAACACTGCAGGAAATTGATGAGGGAACAACAAGGCAACCAACGCTTGGATGGCAAAAGCTGGGAATCTTCCTCTTAGAGATGATTGGAACCACAGCTTTCCTTAATTGGAGTTGAAAAGACTGTATTAGAAAGAGAGAGGATCCTTGGAACATAAAAGCAACATTATTAGCTCTTCTATAGTGGCATTCAAATGGTAATTTAACCTTTGTCTGAGTGAACAGATTAAAGGAAGAACTCAGAGCAGGCTTTTCTTTATTTTCTTTAGTTACTCCTAGCCCATGTTCTTGCATTTCTTCTCCTGTCTGCACAGAAGCAGAGCTATGGAAACGGAAGTCTCCAGGAAGTTTATTCCTCTCCTCCTCCTCCCCTGTAATTTAGACACCTGCCTGCTTTCCTTTTCTTTTTGCTAGAGTGTAGGGCTGGCAAATGCTGCCACGGAGAAGGAGGAGGAGAAAATCATGGTAGGTGACAGTCTGGGTCTATTTTCTTAGCTTTTCAGCCTACTGTCAATGTAACAAATAGCTGATTTTGAGCTCTGGCTCACCTGGAAAACTTCCACTTGTCTTTCTAGACACATGTTAAGAAGCGTAGTTTGCCTCAGAAATTCAGTCCAATGGGGGAAAAGAACAGCAAAAACCAGTGGAGTACCAAGATCTTGCCAAGGCCCTGAGCAGGACATCAGTTGAATCAACAATCAGTGAAATGTATTGACATACAGAATGAAATGTTTGTCTTTGGAAATAACCAAATAATTTAAAACATTGAAACAATTTAGTATTAAATTTAAGAAACAATTTTGGGGGAACCTGAGATCCATCAAATAATGTCAATGCATTAACTTTCATTCCAATTAGAGGTAAAATGAATGTGAAGCTTTCTGTGGGGAGAATAATATGAAATTCTCTTCCTTCTGTGAGTCATTTATTTGTCTTTCACTTGTATAAGAATATTTAACACTCAGAAAAACTCTTTAGAAATATGTGATTTCCAAGGCTCCACAGGAAGCTGAGCTCACAGAGTGTCTTACTGGTTATGGAGAGATACTCCCCATTTTCAGCCCAGGTTTGCATTACTGCCATCAAAGTGCCCGCGGTGAGTAAAAAGGCAGAATTTAGTACAACCACTATCTTTGCCATAGCAATCAGTGGAGAACATTAATTTTGAGCAATTTCATTTTGAACCTAACACAGCATTTCAGGGGAGAAACAGTGTATTTCCCTTTAGGTCTTAGAATCATAAAATCATTTAGGTTGGAAAGACCTTTAAGGTCACTGAGTTCAACCAGAGGGGTACTCACAAACATATGATGAATTCATAGTGGGTTAGTTTGGCTGGATGTATCAAATGAGCTGGTATCCAGCCAATTTCTTGTGATAAGCACCCATTTCTCAAATATTGCCAGAATTAAGTGGTGCTTCTTTTGAGGGCAATCTGACAAAGAAACTAAGCGCAGAATAGCCATGTGGATATGCCAGAAGGTCTTCTGAGGGTCTGGCATGGAACAGCCTATGCCTTTCTTCCTGCTCCAATATGAATCACAAGCTGATTCACTCTCTAGATGCAATATATTTCATTTGATTCACCCTCTAAATGAGGTGTCTGACAGTTTGCTGGGTATTTGTAAATTTAACTCTGAAGCTGAAATTAATTTATGGGACAAAAGAAATCTTAATAAGAAAGGCTGGACATCTTGAGCAACTATTTTTGTCCCTCAGATTTTTCACTACCACTTACACATACATTAATACAAACTCATACTGTAAAGTTGGTTTATCTGGGACAGTACAAGGATACACATGAGTCAAGAATTGTGGTGTCCTTTAGTAGAGAACTACTAGAATGTGAGAAGTGAGCAATCTTTATGTATACGCATCCTTCCTCAGCACATCAATATCCCTTTGTGATGAGAAGGAAATGTTTCACCTCCAAACTGATTTCAAAACCATTTACTACAATTTTAATTCTGGCCATGAACCTCTTCAGTATCTTGGCAATACACTTCTCTTCCTTCCCAAGAGAATGGTCTTGTTTCTTTCTTATTTGCTATTATTAGTTTTACCTTGAGGAGAGGAGTACAAATATATATCAAACCTTCAAAAGACATCTTTGCAATGTCATTTGAGTTTCATCTGTGCTACATAAAATGGCTTAGATATGGCTAAGCAAACCTCTTACAGGCAAACTGGAGCAACAAAACAATGAGAACTTGCAAGTCTTTACCTCCACATACGCTCTCTAACCATGTCCTCCTATCCTGTTGGAGCAGGGTCCAGATGAACACCCCAAACTCTTTCCCCTCCAGTACACATGGTGCCCTGAGTAGTTCTGCAATAGCACCAAGCACAGATTAGGTAAATCCATTGAGAGCTGGAGGCTCTCCTTGCCATGTCACACAAACAAGTTTTGTATTTACTTCTTGAAGCTAAAAAATCCTGAAAACTTGATGCACACAAATAAAACCAGGAGTAGGGTTTATGTCTGAATATAATGAATACTGCAAGAAATTGTTTAGCTCTGGACCTTACCACTGAAAAGTGCACACATCAACACCATCATATTTATCTTGCTTAGCCTAGCCAATCCCAGTTTTACCTGAGACAACTAATACTAAGATGTGTCTCTGTGTATATGTGCCCAAAGGAGAAGAAACCTCAGCTGAAAGTGAATTATTGCCATTTTCATAGAATCATAGAATGGTTTAGGTTGGAAGGAACCTCAAAGTTCCAACCCCCCGCCACAGGCAGGGACACCTCTCACTAGATCAGGTCACTCAAGACCTCATCCAGCCTGGCCTTGAATACATCCAGGTAGGGAGCAGCCACAACCTCCCTGGGCAACCTGTTCCAGTGTCTTGCCACCCTCACTGTGAAGAACTTCCTCCTAACATCCAGTTCAAATCTCCCCTCCACCAATTTGAACCCATTCCCCCTCGTCCTGCCATTACAAGGTCTTGTGAATAGTCCCTCCCCAGCCTTCCTGTAGGCCCCCTTCAGATACTATGAGGTCTCCTTGAAGCCTTCTCTTCTCCAGGCTGAAAAGCCCCAACTCTCTCAGCCTATCCTCATAGCAGAGGTGCTCCAGCCCTCTGATCATCTTTCTACCAAGTACAAACTCTGCTTAGCATTCAATCAGTCATTATTCAAGAAAACTTTTTGATTCAACAAATTTCTGGAATTAAAAAACAATCTAAGTGCAGAAAGGGTATTTAAACACATTGGTGAATTTATAGGGCATGAAATTCACAGAAACATCAGGAGAATTTAGAAGGGAGATTTACAGGTATAAATTTGGTGATGACAGCTGAGTGATACAGAATTACAAGGCAGGGTGGTGGTCCTACAAATACAGTATCCTACATTGACCTGTTTTGAATAAGCTCTGCTGTTGACTGAAGTTTTTGCTATGCAAACTGCTGACACATAGAAAAAAAAAAAAAAAAGAAAGAAAAGCCCAACTAACTCAGCTTTGCAATCAGATTGTGATACCCTTTCTCTAGATGAGCAACACTTTGCCATTTGTGTATCTTGAATATGACTATCAATATCTATCAAGGTGGTATTATCTGGTTACGCAGAATAATATAGGCAGATTTTTAGTTTTCACCCGTTTCATGACAGTACTTTGGTTACTGCTGTTTTCCAGAGAACTGGCGAAACACTCCATTCTCCTGGAGAGCTACAGGTGACAGAGCAAGTGACCTGGTTCACAGGTGACAGGCCTGTGAACAAGGCTTCTGCTACCTGGGGATTTTAAGCTATAAGATTTGTGGCTTAAGCCACAGAAGGGTTTAGATGCTTCATGCAAAAATATGACTCTTAAATGCCCAGGTGTGCTGCCACTGAGCCCTGGCAGCACCCGCCATCTCTGGAGGCCTTTGTGCTCAAAAGTAAATTTCCCCAGATGCCTCAAGATCTGCTCCTGCACAGAAACATTTCAGTCTTTCAAGATTGCAGTTTTCAGACAGAGGAGCAGGAGGATTTGGGGGAGGGGTGTGAAGGAAGGGCTGTGAAGGAAAGAACATGAAGTAGAGCTGCAGGAGATAGGACAAAGTCATCCATGTCTGAGTCTGAGACTGTGTAGAGCAAAAGGAGCTGCCTCCTGCAATGAAGGCTAATAATACGGTCAAAGAGAGAAAAGCAACAACAAAGGAGGGCATTGAAGTAGGCTGTAATATGCAGTTTAGATTTTGTCTCTGATTTCAGTCATCATTTACTGAAATGGGACCTGTGTATACTCAGAAAGGACATGTTCTGTCTTGGCTGCAGTCATATAACCTCCAGATTTTCTCATCCTCTCCAGTCCTGTATTTTCTGGCCATCACTCTATCTTGTCAGTGGGATTAGCAGGGTTTAGTGAAGTGGTGCAGGCTCAGTGCAACCACTGGCAGTGGCAGGTTGGTGAGTGTTGATTCTCCCCTCCTACTCAGGCCTACAAAAACCAGGGTTGACCTGGGGGAAATGGGCTTAGTTCCTTCCCTGCTTAGGGAAGAAAGGGATTTAGTTATGCTCTAAATGTTGAGCTAATGGACAGGAGGATAATGTGGTTGTAAACCCTATCTTCTTTGTCAGGTGGCCTTTGGAAGAGGTTTTAAAGGGCTTAAATGACCATCTCCAGGAAAAAGATTTAGAGCTATGGCTTCTATCCGGAAGGAAATATTCTTTTTCAAACAAGAACAAAACACTCAAGTCCTTGACAGAGACAGGATTTAAGATCCAGCTTTCTATGTGGCATATCCTGTTAGTAAGATAAGATGGGTCCCAATGCAACTTGCTGGCAATTCCTCTTTTCACTTCACAGATACCCTCAGCATTGAACTGATTACATGGAACTGATCTACAACAACAGAACTTCTACATTAAGGGAAGTCTTTCTGCTCCTTTCTGTAGTAATCATTAGGCTCTTGAAGACCAACCTGTGTGGTTCCCGGTATGTGCCTTTTTATTTGCAACATACAGAGGAAGGATTAAGTAAAATACCTTCTGAATTCCTACTGTGGCTGTGATAAAAGTGGCATATTATTAGGGAGTAGAAATGCCAGTGTTCACACATACGACACATACATGTCTACAGATAAAGAGGATAAAACCAAAGAGATCTGAGCTCAAGGAGAAAAAGCAGGCAAAAAAAAAAAAGCAGGAAAGCAAGGATGATTGTTACAGAGAAGGCAGCCTGAAGTTAACTCCCCAGCTTGCTACCTGCATATATTTAAGATCTATGCTGATGAGGAGTTTTATAGATACCCACAGCCTGCACATATGAAACACAGCAGCTTCAGGGTACACTGCAGGGGTCTCCCATTTCACGAGGCTCCACACAAGCTGAGGAATATAGAAGATGCTTGGATAGGTATCACAGTTTCGGAAGCAATGTCAAATCAAATGGAGTGACACACCCCAGCTGCAAGTGAAGGAAAGCCACTTTTAAATGGGAGAGAAGGGTCGACATTTCTGAATGCCAGAGTACCTACGTGGTCAGATATTCTAAATTGCCCAGAATACTCAGGCACCTCAAAAGCACCTTTGTACCTTGATGCAGTTAATCCCCGGAATCAATGTCCTTAGATGAATGGAATTGCAGCAAGTCTGCCCTGCCTGGGTGACAGCCCAGCTGCACTCCACCCAGCCCTGCATGTTTAGCCTGTTACTCATGAAGTGCCTTGAAACTTTGGAGGCTTGCAGCCCCCAGCTCTGCTGCCACTCCTCTCTTTTCTGCATCTTCTCGGTAGTTTTAGACTTCCAGCCCTAATGCAGGCCACTTCTCACTCTGTTCTCTCAATTGTTTTCTGCCTCCACGACCTTGTTTTCTTGGCTCCTTTGTTACTTCTGTGAGAATGAGCAGCAGAAGTTGCAGCTTAATACACAGTCTGCACAGCTTCTGTCCTGTGCTTAAGTGTCCTTGGTCCTTGGTGTATCTGTGTTATCTGCTTGCTTTCTTCCAAAACAACAGAATCTCTATGTTCAGACCTAAAGCATAGGTCCAGGATTTGTGATTATCCTACCTCTATCTCTGTGTCTTCTGTTCCTGTGTAATCATCATAACAAGTGTCACACATTTTGCAGGAAACCTGCATATCTTTAAAGTTCCAAATCCTCCTCCTCTGAAAGACCTGTATTTATTAATTAGGAATAATCCCTGTTAATTATGAGGAAATACATACAATGGCTCCCGGCTCTCCATGTCTGCACAGAATACTTCACTAAGTATATAACCTTTGGCACCAGAGACCTGCTCTTGGGAGAATTAGATATCAGAACATATTTGTTTAAGCCTTGAGTCATCAGGATGTCCACCCAGATAAAAGTTACTTTTCAAGGTCATCTCAGACCTCATGACCTTTAGGACCACTCTAGAATTTCGAAGACTTCCTGGTTAAATAAAGTTTATCATTGCTTGAAAGAATTTGGCCTCTGGCAAATAAAGGTGAAAAGTCATCTATATTTAAATGTTTCCAGTATACAAGCTTGGCTGCTACCTGTGATTTCAAAGTTGCCTGTTTTACTTATAGCATTGACAAAGCTGTGACAAGCATAGAAGGACTCTAGCACAATTAGAAAGCCATGAAGTGTGGTGTTAATGGAGAAACAGATTCAGACCCTCTTTATGCAAGGGAATGACTGTGTTGAACTCATTGAGGTTGTTCTGGATCTAGCTTTGAAAATGAAGTCCAGAGATTCTGGAGAAGGGAGCAGTCTGTGCTGTGTCACATTTGCACTGCTGCTGACACAGCTGTACAGAGGCATAAGTGAAGCTGATATTGGAGGCAAGTCCTACTCATTTATTATTCTTGTCAGCAGTGCACTCAGCAGCCAGTCTCTGTTCACATGTAAACCCAGTGAAGGCTGAAGTTGTAAGAGGTCAGACACTACTGTCAGTAATACTGGTACAACACCTTGGGGTAAGCAGGGCAGATTTTGGTCACAGTTGCACAATTATCCTACCGAAATCACACTACTGCCTGCAGAGATGTGAGTGGAGCATCACTGTGGTGTGACTAAAGTCAGCATCTGACACATGAGAGTTTCTCTGACTCATCCAAGGCAATGCTGATTCTCCAGGTTCTCATTAGTGCACTTTCAAGTGAAAAATCATTAAAACAGTCTTAAATCAACACAGCCCTACATGTTTGTGACCTCTCCCAGTTAAGGTAAGAGACCACTCATCTTGGTGGGTGAATTTTTTCCTTTATTTCTCCATAGGTTTGTGGTGTTTGTGTCACCTTGGTCATCTCCTACTTGCACAACTACCAGGAGAGCAGGATGATATTCTGATATTTCAAAATCTGTCTGGATTCTCTCTGTGATATAATGTACAGGTGTGACCAGCATGAAACAGAGCTCTACCTGGTCTCTCTGTGTCCTACTAAGAAGACGTGGTACAAGCTGCTCCACAGCGTAAGTTTTGATGGGCTCCTCAACACAAGATGAGTTTCCCAGAAGTAGATTGCCTTGGAGGCAATAGCTCTCTCCTCCTATGCTTTCATGACAGCACTTTCTGTTGATATCATGTTGAATGGGCTTTCAGAAGGCACTGGAGATACAGAAACATTTGAATGAAATAGTGCCTATCCACCCCACCTGCTGCTGCTGCTCAACCCACAGAGGAACCCTTGGGGATGTGATTAGTCTGGCAGAGTGCAGGAGCCTTTAACAAGTGCAAAGCAGCACCAGGGAGACTGTGATGCACTGTGCTGAGCCCAGGCTCCATGCAGCCAGGAACTGTCAAGTCCAGTTGTGGAGACGAGCTGCAACTAGTAGATTTGTGTAGGGAGAACACGCATTGGAAATGTGTAATTACTGGATTTGGGGTTTATTTGGAGGAAGGAAGCGGATTTCACCAGGGGATCACTTTATGTATCGCAAAGCAAGGCTGATTTTCCTTTTTTTTAATTATTTTTTTTTTGAGAGAGCCTTTTGTTAAAATCTTGGCATCCCATCCCTGCCGGGAAGACAGAACTGCTCTGTGCTGAAGCTGGGGTTGGCACATTCTCTTCCCAGCATGCAGGGCGTGCAAAGGCAGTGGGGAAGGCTGCCATCTCATGGCGAACCTTGCACGGCTCCAGCACGCTGAGCTAACCTACCTTGCAGCCAGTTTCTAAGCCAGGTTGCTCCTGAGCAGATGTTTTCTCAAGTCGTATGTGCAGCTCCAGAATAAGCTGAAGTTTTACAACGGGTTGTGTGCTCTAAGTTTCTAGGTCTGCCAGAGCCTAGAGTTTCGGGGTGTCTTGTCAACATTTTAAGTGAGAGTGAAATGGTAGTTATGAAAAACCATGGGGCCAAGGCAATCACTTATCTGAGAAGAGACCAATTGTCACAGATGGTTTTAGTGGCAACTTGAGACCGATATACTATTGCCCGTGACAGTAGCTTTGCCGAATCACAACCACAAATGGAAACTCCCCTGGAGCCACTTGTGGGTTGCAACTCATAATTTTGGGATTCTCTGGTATTTATCACTGACTTTCTGCTGCAACTTACACGTCCTACACTCTCTGGCTCACTGTTTGCCCTCTGCTTCCTGAAAACATAACAGTGTGCTCATCCAACAGTGACCGGAGACTCCCTCTCCACTCTGTGGGACATGGCAGCCCTGTGCCAGGTTTTGTGTTGGTTCCAGAAATCTCCAGAAAAACCTGGTCATGACTATTCACAAGGTCTTGCAATGACAGGACGAGGGGGAATGGGTTCAAATTGGCGGAGGGGAGATTTGAACGGGATGTTAGGAAGAAATTCTTCACAGTGAGGGTGGTGAGACACTGGAACAGGTTGCCCAGGGAGGTTGTGGCTGCTCCCTCCGTGGATGTGTTCAAGGCCAGGCTGGATGAGGTCTTGAGCAATCTGATCTAGTGGGAGGTGTCCCTGCCTATGGTGGGGGGGTTGGAACTGGATGATCTTTAAGGTCTCTTCCAACCTAAACCATTCTATGATTCTATAATTCTATGATTCTTTACAACTGAGAGGCTCAGCTTTAGCTGATGAGACTCTCTAGACAGAATGAAAATGTCCTTGCTGAATACGGGTAGACCATCTCAGCAGTGTGGAAACAGGCAGGTGGCCAGTGTCTGTGTTAACACCAAAGGGGGATGGAGTAGAAGAGGGGAGTTTTAAAGACAATACAGGTCACTTGTTCAGAGAAATGTCTAGAACATTGGAGGTGGTTTGCATGTGTGTGTGGTGAGGAAAGAGAGAAACTGCCTTTTAAAATGTTATTCAAGTAACTCCAGCATTAAGAACTGTCTGAAATACATCTTGTGTGTTCCCTGGACATGTGCACAAATAGGCACCCTCGGAAGGGAACAGGTCCCACATTTATGAATTTCTGTAATCCAGCATGCTTGAAGGAAGAAGATTCTGCCTGGAGAAAAACTCTATATTTTATATTATTTCTTTTCTGAATATAGGTTTATATATACTTTTAAAAGTTGTTTCTTGGAGCGGTGGAAGCCTGTGTATGCTTAAGTACTGTGCATAAGTATGAGAAGTGAATCAGACCACTCTCAGCTGAAGGGGTCCAGACTGACATATTTTATATGTTTCACCTGGCAGGCTTTTGAACAGATTAGGAACAAAAGAGAAAGAAGCTAATTTGTACTTGCTGAAATATGGCAACATTTTACAAGGAATATGTGCTCAATGCAAAACTTCCACAGCTTTGATTGTGGTCAGAAAATGGAAGAAAAAAAGCTTCAGTAACGGGAAGAAAATTGTTATACTTTACATCAGGACTTTCCCAATTTATTTTCTGTTTCTCTGTGGATATAGAAGGGTAGGCCTTTCCAGGTGTCATTCCATGTTTTATTTTAATCATATGTCCTTCCTCACAATCCTGCCTCCCTAAAACCTTCTTAGGTCCAATTTTACTGCTTCTTCCTCAGTGCATTTACTTATAATGACTCAGAGCACTTCCCACTTCCTTTCCTTTAGAAAAGAGGAAAAAAAGAAAACACCACCCATCCATTTTTAGATAGTAGCCACATACACACTTGAACTTGCACACTGGAGAGGCAGCTGGGAAGGACACAGCAGCAAGCAGCTGAGAGTGGGCAGGTGTAGGAAGCTCTTAGTCAGGTTTGTCATGGAAAGTCAAAATGTGCAATTACAAGGCAAAGAACACACTGCCATAAGAGTCATGCAGTTGAGTTGGGATAATGTTGCTACACGGTATATTGACCTCAGTGGTCCAATACAGCTTGAAATATTCCTGTGCTCCCCCATCCCACCAGCCCTATTGCTCACCAATCCCTCAGCTGTATGAGAAAACACATAGGTAGTGAGTTCTGTCAGTGGGAAAAAGGGGCTAAAAAAATATCTGACCATAAAAATATGATGGGCAGATAAATAGGTAGGTAGGTAGATAGATAGATAGATGAATATTCAATGAAATAGGCTAATTTTACTTTGGCTTCAAATAATTTCACTGAGTCACTTTAGAATGCAGTCCTGTCTTTCTGGGAGGCAAGAATGGCAGGAAAGAAATGGAATTATACCCTGCGGAGTGGAAATGAGGACCACTGCAGAAAGTTATAGTCTGACTTCTGATGTGCACCAAATCTGCATGAAGCCTTCCAGTATCTGAAGGGGGCCTACAGAAAAGCTGGGGAGGGACTTTTTAGGCTATCAGGTAGTGACAGGACTAGGGGGAGTGGAGCAAAGCTGGAGGTAGGGAGATTCAGACTGGATGTGAGGAGGAAGTTCTTCACCGTGAGAGTGGTGAGGCCCTGGAATGGGTTGCCCAGGGGGTGGTTGGGGCCACTTCCCTGGAGGTGTTTAAGGCCAGGCTGGATGAGGCTCTGTCCACTCTGATCTAGGGCAGAGTGTCCCTGCCCATGGCAGGGGGGTTGGAACTAGATGATCCTTGTGGTCCCTTCCAACCCTGACTGTTTCTATGATTTTAAGCAGAGGCAACCTTTTCCTAGGCCAGGAGGCACTCTCAGGTTGTTTCTGGTGAGGATGGTGGCAGATGGCTAGAAGAAACCAGGTGTAATTAGCATGGCTCCTAAATTCGCACATTCCCAGAAAATGTCCCAAACACTGAGTACATAAAAACTCAAGCTGGAACTCATAACGCCAGGTCCTCTTCATGTGAAAATTGCCAAGTCCCTCAGAAGTACCATCTATCCAGGAAAGGGGGAAAGGGTGGCACCCAGAATTCAGTGACAGTAAAGGTTCTACCTCACCTTTTGCTGGGAAATGGCTTAGGGGTCAGCTCTGCAGGGTGACAGAGGAGGCAAGATGAGCCCTGTCATTCCCACCTCACTGAGAGGATTCCCAGGAGGTGTCTGTGCAGTGTGGACAGTGGGGAAAAGAAAAAGAAAAAGAAAAAAAAAAAGAAAAAAGAAAAAAGAAAAAAGAAAAAAGAAAAAAGAAAAAAAGAAAAAAGAAAAAAGAAAAAAAGAAAAAAGAAAAAAGAAAAAAGAAGAAAGAAGAAAGAAAAAAGAAAAAAGAAAAAAAAAAAAAGCTTGAGTGAAATCACTCAGGGTTTAAAATTGGTATTGATGGATGAAGAAGATTTTTTTTCTTCATGTGGGCTACTATTCATACACCACAGATAAACTTCAGTATGAAGCTGACTCCCCATGAACACACAACACAGATACCTAGCATAATAGAAGCATCCTTTGTGCTACTTTGCCTTTAAAAACTTGTTTATAAGAGAGGCATAAGGAAAACCAGAAGTGATTAACTAAAAGGGACTTTTCCCTGTAAAAACTCTACTTTGCTTCAGATTATAAAAGAAGTCAATATTCCCCATATGCAGTGATATATGCTGCATTCCATTTGGGAACAAAGTCCTTCAGATGCTTTTTCAGTCTCGGCCCTCATCTTAGAATAAGGCACAGGTTGCACAGGTATGTGGTGATCCAACCAGGCTGCAGGGACTTCTCTGAGGTTCCAAGGGCAGGAATTGTCTCCTTCCACTGAGGTGAATGTGGTTCCAGCTACCTGCATGGACTGTTGCAGGAGCTGGTGGGCTTGGTAAGCTTTTTGACTATAGAGGGATCAGATGAATGCAAGAGCTGCAGCTAGGAGTGCAATAGGAGAGCTGAATTGGGTGATGGTGAAACGAGAGGGAGAGGAAGAGTAGAGTGCAGTTGGAAGCCAGGGAGCTACTGGTCTGACTTTGCCATCTCACCAACCCTCAGTCCTTTGCCTGTGTCAAGCGAGCTAAACTTGGGTTGTTAATGTTACTTCTTACATCCTCTCTTTTAAAATAATCTGCAAGCTATAGGTGAACATGTGGGTCTTATGATGACTCCAGAGGATAAGAAGTCAGCATTTGCCAAGTGCTGAGAGGGATGACAAGATTGGGACAGTTTGATTTGGCTGGTGCTGAATGAGAAAACGTAAACCTAGACAGGTACACACTTGAGTGTATGGAGGAGAGGAATGAAGTGTTGTGTCCCCTATCCTCACATAAAAGCAATGGCAAATTCAGGGGCATGGAAATGCAGCTGCAAACTGGGGACTGTCTCTTGTGCACCTGAGTGAACAGAGCATTTATAACATAGAATCATAGCATTATTTTGGCTGGAAAAGACCTTTAACATCATCAAGTCCATCTACTATCTAGCTCTACCAAGTCTGGTGCTAAAATATATCCCTTTGTACCACATCTATTAATCTTTTAAACACATTTAAGGACCATAATTCAGTCACCTTCCTAGGACAGCCTATTCCAATGTTTGATAATCCTTTCTGTGACAAAATTTTTTTCTAACACACAACCTAAACTTCCCCTGGTGCAGTTTGAGGCTATTAAGAAGAGACCAACACCCACAACAGGTGGTTGTAGAGAGTGAGGAGGTCTTTCCTGAACCTCCTTTTCTCCAGACTAAACAATCCCAGTTCTCTCAGCCAATTCTTATAAGACCCATTCTCCAGATATTTCACCAGCTTTGTTGTCTGGACCTACTCCAGGACTTCAATGTCTTTCTTGTAGCAAGGGGTCCAAAACTGAACACAATACTCAAGACGTGGCCTCACCAGAGCAGAGTACAAGGTGACAATCTCTTCCATACTCCTGCTGCCCACACTATTCCTGATACAGGCTTTATCAGCCATTAGCTTTCTTCATCACCTAAGCACACTGCTGGCCCATATTCAGCCAGCTGTCAGTCAGCACCCTCAGGTCTTTCTCTGCTGTGCAGTTTTCCAGTCACTCTTCCCCAAGCTTGTGGCATTGCATGGGGTTGTTGTGATCCAAGTGCAGGATCCAGTAGTTGGCCTTGTTGAATAATGCACAATTTGCCTTGGACCATCAGTCCAGCCTGTCCAGATCCTTCTGTAGAGCCTTCCTCACTTGAAACACTCCTTTCCAGTTTAGTGTCATCTGCAAACATACTGTGACTCTGTATTCACAGAATCACAGAACCAACCAGGTTAATTCTGGTTCTGAAAAGACCTTTGAGATCATTGAGTACAACCAATCACCTGACACCTTCTAATTAACGAAACTGTGGCGCTAAGTGCTTTATCTAGGCTCCTTTTAAACACTTATAGGGATAGGGACTCCACCACTTCCCTGGGCAGCCCATTCCAAAGGCAAATCATTCTCTCTGTGAAGAACTTCTTCTTAACATCCAGCCTGAACCTGCCTTGGCACAGCTTGAGACTGTGTCTTGTTCTCTCACTGGTTGGTTGGGAGAAGAGACCAACCCCCACCTGGCCACAACCTCCTTTCAGATAGTTGTAGGGAGCAATAAGGTCCCACCGGAGCCTTCTCCAGGCTAAATACCCCCAGCTCCCTCAGCCTCTCCTCATAGGGCTGTGCTCCAGTCTCCTCACCAGCCTTGGTGCCCTTCTCTGGGCAAGCACCTCAAAATCTTTCTTAAATTGAGTGGCCCAGAACTGGACACAATTCTCAGGTGTGGCCTGATCAGTGCTGAGTACAGGGGAAGAATAATCTCCCTTGTCCTGCTGGCCACACTAGTCCTGATACAGGCCAGGACACCACTGGCTCTCCTGGCCACCTGGGCACTCTGCTGGCTCATGTTCAGCCTACTATCTACCAACACCCTCAGGTCCCTCTCTGCCTGGCTGCTCTCTAGCCACTCTGTCCCCAGGCTGTAGCACTGCATGGGGTTGTTGTGGCCAAAGTGTAGAACCCTGCANCAGCACTGATCCCTGGGGCACACCACTAGTGACTGGCTGCCAGCTGGATGTGGCTCCATTTACCACCACTCTCTGGGCCCAGCCACCTAACAAGTTCTTAACCTAGCACAGAGTGCCCCTGTCAAAGCCACAGGCTG
>VWZI01021458.1:89635-107528 GCA_013396835.1 Psilopogon haemacephalus | reverse complement strand
GTGAAAATATCTGCACTGTAGTTACATCCAAAATGCTTCTGACAGGCTAATTTATTTGCAAGACTCAAAGCAATTTCTGAGTTTAACAGACAACTGACTGTAGTTGTGGATCAACCCCAGTAGGCAGCTAAGCAGAGACAACCACTCACTCCCTTCTGCCCTAACTGCAGTGGGATGGTGGAATAGCACTGACAACGATTTCTTTCTTCCCTGTTTTCTCTTACAGGAAGAACATTTGTGGGTCAAGACAGAAATCTTTCAGAAAGTGAATGTAAGGTAGAAGAAGAAAGAAAGTAAACAAGAAGTGCAAAGGCAATCAATGCAAAACCAATCACTCACTGCCTCCTTCTGATGTACACCCAGCTCTTAAGCTCAAGGCAGCTAACGTACCTAAGCCCTCCTCCTCCTTTTTCACTGCTAACATATTCTATGGCACAAAGTATTTCTGGTCGGTTTAAATTATTTGCCTGGTTATGCCTGTTCCTGGGTGCACACCCCAGCCTATTCAGTGGGGTGGCAGAGGCAAAAACAGAGACAGTCTTTACACTGAGCAATGCTCTGCAATACCTAAAACATGGGTGTGTTATCAGCATCATATCAGCCACAAATCTAAAACACACTACCCTACAAGCTGCTGTGAAGCTCCATCCCAGCCAGAACCATCTCCACTGCTTATCTCGTAGAATTTATACCACGCTCAACTCCTACTCTATGAAATACAGTATCATTAAAATTTCTTCCCTTCTTGTTCTTTGGTTCTTTATTCTGTGGGCTATTGCTGTAAAATATCTGTAAAATGTTCCTTAAACACCTAGTGAATTCAATTACTCCATGAATTGGGTTCTGTCTGTAATGGTGATCACTCAGGAAAGGAGAGGCTTGTTGTGTGGAATTACTGGACACTGAAACCAGCTCAGGCTGGGTCACTACTACACTTGCCTTGGCTTTTCTCAAGGCTTGCTCTCTGTTGCTTCAGGTGATTCCTACTGTAGAATTTTCTATAGTACACAAATGAAATTAAGGGTTATAGTTCCCTGAGGTTAAATCTCTTGAGGTATGCATCAGATTTCCTCATCTGCCCACATTACCCACCTGTCTTCTAAAGCAAAAGAAGTACCACAAACCTGCT
This sequence comes from Psilopogon haemacephalus, assembly GCA_013396835.1. Classification (NCBI taxonomy): domain Eukaryota; kingdom Metazoa; phylum Chordata; class Aves; order Piciformes; family Megalaimidae; genus Psilopogon; species Psilopogon haemacephalus. Next base: position 106,399 of record VWZI01021458.1, on the reverse strand, counting down.
TGTCTTTTCCTGAGGGATTAACAATCCATGCTGTCCTTCCCACCCAAGTTCTCTTTTCACACATACTACAGGGACCTTACCTCCAACTACAAGACACATGGTTTAGTTTGGCAGCTCTAGGTCAGTTAACCCTCTGCTATTAATCAGCCAAGTGGCTTCTGCTAAAATTGCACCTACTGCTCACATGTCCCAATGTCCACTGGTGTGTGATACCAGATGTGATATAAGCGGTCAATATCCTATTTCTTGGCCAGTCACTTATGAGTTTGTTTCAGAAATGAGTTCTGTTGTCTGATTTATTGCCTGCTAGGGTCTTACATCACCACGGAACTTGGTTCCTGTGGTAATTAGAATGGTTCCAGGCCTCCCTTAACAAAACCCTAAGAATGGAGGCCTATCCCAGGGGGATGGACCTGCTCACCCTAGGATATTATAATATTGTTATTCTTTCCAATCTTCTGCTACCATAGCTTAAAAGGCAGCATCTGACTGATACCTCTTCCCTTTCTCCTCCCTACCTTTCCTCTTTTCACTTCTGTCTGGGAACAGCATGCGTTCTTCTGATCTCATGGTTTGTGGGGGAGATGGCTACTATCTGGCAGGGAGTTGTGAGCTGCATCATGCAGCCTGCTGAGGCTTAGCTGGGGAGGCAGTTTCAGCCTACCCTCAGGCTGACTGAGAGTGGAAAGGATAGAGGATTCTACAAGGCCAGTTTGGGCCTAATGTGCTTTGTACTTACTCTACTTGATTGCCTTTTGTATATATGCTCTCTTTAAACTTCCAATCAGGGTGCAGTATCCTCATTCTTACTCTTGGAAAGGTGTAAGATTAATTTATTTTCTCCAGTCCTGAGCAGCTTGTGGCCTCAAAATGAGACATTTTTCAAGGATTAAGACTGTTTTGGGTGGTGATATGGGCAACATATGGTGTTACAAGCATTGGAACGGATAAAGTACTGTCCATTTTTATTGTTCCTTGATACCTAAGGACAACTGAGTGGCTTTCACTTCTGCACAGACTTGATTCACCTTCAACTTGACTCAATTCACCTTTCTCTTCAGCAGTTTCTGCAATTTGTTATGTGGGACTCCATGCAGAAGCTTTCCACCTGCACTGGTTTCCCACAATACAACAGGACCCACCAGTCATTGATAAAAAGAACTATAGAATGAACTATGACCTGCAGTATGCATTCTGAATGCCACAAGTGCCTGGGTTTGCTTTATCTAACTACTGGGGACTGTTATGTTTTTGATCACATCTACTAGGATGGGATGGTGTCCATCTTGCCATTTTTGTTCTCCAAAAGCAGATTTCTCATAAAGCTCCTCTGATTTTGTTTCACAGCCAAATCAGCTTTCAAAAGAATCTGGATTTTCTTTTCTTTCTCAAACATTTCCTCTGCTTGTTGCCCCCCCAGAGTTGATGTCATCAATGCACTGCAAGCTTTCTAGGGCTTTAAGCTATTTCAGGGCTGTTTTTCCACTCTTCCACTGCAGACAATTTCATATTAGACACCCTTTCACAACACAACTAATTGTTCACTGCACTCTGCTAAAAAAGAGATTGAGAAAAATCCATGGACATTATCGGTTACACCCTATTGCTTGGCTGTCTTTGACTCCCATTCATACAGGAGTTCTGGCATGTCTGTTACAGCAGCATTTAATGGTGGCATGATTTCATTCAGGCCATGACTGTCCACTGTAAACCTCCACCCTCAACTTTCACACTGACTATATGGAATTATTAAAGGCCCAGTAAGTCTTACTATTCACTTGCTTGCTCTTGAGTTGACAAATCAGATCCTGTACATGAATGAGGGAGTCTTCAGCTAAGATGATATGATGCAGCATCATAGTAATAACTGGCACTTGCTGTGCTTCAACACACAGAAATCCTACAACAGAATGATTACCTAAGAAGCCAGGAAAGATATCCTCCCCACAGTCATGCAGATAGAACTACAGAGTGACATATGTCAATAGTTCCCTTTCTTTTGAGAAGGGAAAAAGCTGACTCATGGTAGCTGAGATGCTGGACTATTGGGACAAGAAAGGAGAGAGATCATCCACATTCTCTTCTAATTACCAGACCTGGTGCTCATCCTTCCTCAGCTAAAATAAAGGCCCATCGGAGGGTGCAATATAAATTCTTTTTCTAGTCCTGGAGCTGGCAGACCAGTCTATGCAAAGTCTGTGCTCCCATGTCAGTCCAAACAATCGCTGCTGGCACAGGACATCACTGGACTCTGTATAGATTTCTACCACACAGATCATGTGCACTATATTCAGATCACTGAGGGCTGGATTACTGTTTACATCACTGTAGACTGCCTCCACCATTAAATTTCCTCAGGTATATTCCCCTGCGGTTGTCCACTAGTCATAGTTATGATCCCTTTGTGCTCAGAGCTACTTCTAGAACCTGAAGGTGCCTGTCCTGTCTCTGTCAGTTCCATAGTCCCTACCAATGGACCTCAGCTGCTGTGCTTCTCTACCTTCTAGTCCTAGACTGTAAATCCCACTATCCCAGCAAACAGGTAGTAAGGCACTCATCTTGCTGAAGGATGAAATCTTTCTGCCTATCTTGGAATTTGGCCATGGGCAGGGACTGGGTTGTTTCCACCTTTTCCGATTTGTATCTCTCCTCCCTTGTCCTTCAGCAAAACAGGCTGCCTCTTCTGATCCTTCTCCTAATCTCAGGAGGGGCTCTTACTGAGCTGACCCCTGCTCCCACTATTTCTTCTGGACTACACAAGCATTACAGTTGAGGGTTTGGTCTTTGGTTTAGTGTGCATTTGTCTGGCCTGAGCACAGGATTTCTTCTCAGTGTCCATTAATGGGTTGTTAGGTAGGAGACCTTTTTGTATCTCTGAGGACAACAGACAGTGCCACCACAGCTTTAGAAGTCACTAAATTTTCCCTCCCCTCCCTTTGAATAAAGTATTAGTTTGATGGGTTTACAAATCTGTTCAGGCATGAAATCCCAATCTATCAGAGACACTGACAGTCCTACATTTCCATCCACCCTGCGGATCAATTGCCTTAAAGCATTTGCCTGTATGGCATCACCAATTAGTTGTCTCATTTTATCAATAATAATCAAAGTCAGAATCACAAGACACACCTATACTAACCATGTGATTACATGGAGATATTGAAGGAACTGAAAAGACTGTATCAAGGGTATAAAAATCTGTCCTGGAGGAGAGGATGGAGTATGTGACACTTCCTGTTTCTCCACAAAATGTCTCTCAGGGGAGAAAAGGGGAAAGATATAGTTGCTGTTATTGTTCGTTAAATGGTTCTTGAAGTACTGGGACATCACTGATATAAGACCCAAATATCAGATTAGGCCAAGGCCAGTGGCTTCCCAAGAAAGGAAAACAAAGTAATAAACCACACACTGAAAAGCAAACTCTGAAAACAGTCATTAATGATTCTTGTAGCCTGTTGTACAACTAGAATAAAACCAAGCATTGGAATATGGAAGAAAATGAGTCAGCACTGAAAGTAAGTATCAGCATTATGATCTGCCATGGCCACTTGAGTAACAACTAAACCGGTGTAACAGCTAAACGTTTAATCTAGCATGCCCTAATCAAATCTGTTATCATCGCAAAGGCTTTGAGCCACATGCTGGGTACCAAAAAGGGCTGTTGTGGATTAAGCCCAGTAAGCAGCTAAGCATATACAGCTACTTCCTCGCATGCCTTCTCAGCCTCTGTGCTGGTTTGAAGCTAATTGCAACATTTTAATGAGAGAAATTAGATCATTGTTTGTGAGAAAAAAATAATGGTTATGTCTATATCATTCACTGGTTTGCTGAGTCAAAGTCAAAACATAAATAACGCTCAGCTCTTCTCTCATGGGATGTTGTCCCATTCACTTCTCTGTGGACTCTGGGTCTCTTGGTCTAATCACCTTTTCTTCTAACCCCCATTTGCTCTGACACCTCACTTCTAATTCCAGCAACTAATCACATAAGCTAAGGGTTTCCATTTTATGTGTGAGTTTCTGAGGTAAGAGTTGGAGAAAGTGAGGAGGGAGGGGCAGGTAGCCTTGAGCCCATCTGGGCAACTTGCTTTGTCTGGGAGTTCTGTGTGATTTCTAACTTGTATGTGTAATTATAAATACTTGTATATACATGCTTGTAAATTTTGCAGTGGTGTAAATATATCTTAATCTTACTTCCAGAACTGTCTGAGTCAGTCTCAGTAACTCCAAATAGTGTGTGCAGGAGGTCCCAATCCATTACAGCCCCATTGGGAAAATAGAAGAGCAAAGGAAGAGTAAAAGCAAGAGAACATGTGGGCCAGGTGTAAAGTAAAGGTGAAGTGGAAGAAAATGAAACAAAAACTCCCAAGGCTGACTGCTGCCCACCAAGTTCCCACAGAAAATAGGGCTAACTTCCCTAAAACTCTCCCTCTTCTTTTTTATTGCTAAGCATGTCACAGGGTGTGAAATTTATTTTTGATTAGTTCAGGTGATCTAATTTACTCTGTGTGTTTGGGTACCCAACCATTTGTGCATGCCTCAGTCTATTAATTGAAGGGTAAAGACAAAAAGAGACCTGATGTGGTGCAAATGTTCTTCAGCAAGACCTAAAACATCTTTGTGCTATCAGCATAGTACTGTGCACAAATCTAAACACATCTCTAAGAACCCTATAAACTGCTGTGAATAAAATTAACTCTACTCCAGTCAGACCTAGCACACTTGCATACCTCAACTATAAAAAAAAATCCAAAACATCTTAGCTTCATAGAATCATCTTGAAGCTTACTAGCCAAAAGATAACATAACTTTATTTTAGTGGATAACTGAATAGATGATTATCTTGATCGTGACAGAGGTGAGTAAAGTAATGTCCCAGGAATTAAGGACCCCCCCAAAAAAAAAAATATACAAGACTGATTTAAATTTGAATTGATAAATTAATTACAGGTAAGTGTTAAAGTTTTGTATCTTTTGAAACTGAATTCAAGGTTTCACACAGCTACTTAAATAATCAATTTATAATTAAATACCTGGCTTTTCTTTAGTTCCTGCTTAAGCCGAACAATTGTGATGTGAAGCGGCTCCTGGCTGGTCCCAGTCCCTGTGTCAGTTTCGGGTATTCTGAGAGCTTCCTTCGTTACTTCCTGTACCATAGTGATCCACCTCTGCAGCCTGTCCCGTTGATTTCTTTCTAAGCTAGCATCACCATTCAAATCAAGCAGTAATGGTAAGGCTTCATCTACACAATTTCTATAATTGAAACATTGAACCTGAAGCCGGGTGAGCTGCTCCTCAAGAGAAATTATACGAGTTTGTTCTTGATTTAAATCATGTGAATTCTGACTACTAACTTCCTGGTTCTGCAGAGCTTCTCTAAGCAATTTGATTTCAAGTTCCATTTCATCAGTATGGTCTTGATCGGGGTTGTAATTTACAACTGGTTTATTTCTAATGTTTTTGGCTCTGTTGGCATATCTCAGGGAATTTAAAGATTCATCAAAGTCTGATGAGGATGGACTTACACATGTTATCATGACAGTCTTGGCATTTCCTCCAAGAGAGTCTTTCAGAATACGAGTGATTTTAGCATCCCTGTATGGAATATGGACATTTTTCCTTTTAGGATCTCCAAGGGCACTGATGACATTTCCCAAGGCTAACAGACCGCTGTTGATCAGAATTGATTCTTTGAAGCGTTCACCAGTATTTCCAGTCTTTGTCACCCTCTCTGATCCTGCCAAATCTACAAAATGAAACTTCGAAGCAATTTGCTGGACTGATTTCCCAGATGAATCCTGTGCAGCATCAGTATTTTTCTGAGACTCAGCAGACTGTTTCTGAGAAATACTGATGGTAAAAATGGCATGAGATCGACTAGAGTACTCGTTCATTTGTGTTGTGCCTATGTGACGAGCTGCACTGCCACTTTTCAGCAGGCTTATCACTTCATCTGCACATTCTACGTGGAGTTCCTTAGCACCAATAATCACTACAAATAACAAACCAAAGAAAGCATAACTCAATTATTTCTAAACTTTTCAGCAGAAGTTTACAGTAGTAAGAAGTAATCAAACTATAAACACATATTAGAAAAATAATATTATGTCATAGCACACATTTACAGACAAATAAGACATTCATCTGTTAAAAGCATTAAGTACAAAATATCTAAAATCTCCAGATACTTAATATATGGGCATATTGTGTCATAACATTAGAAACAGTATCTAAAACACAATGCACAGGTTTGCTCATTTACACCTTGCTATATGTAATTTGTAGTCTAGTACTATCTAGAAAAAATATGAGCAAAGTCAGCTCAAATATATTTCTCCCCCACTCCCCGCCCCATCTCAAGAAATGGGGGAGGAGACGGGTAAAAATAAATAAAGGTTTTTAAGTTTTAGTAGAAATTATTCCTACCCTATAGTAAGAACAAAACATCTGTTCCATTTAGCTCAGGTAGTTGAGCCTCTTAGCTATCTATTAGCAATCTAATAATATGGAAAGGTACTGCTATTACATACCCCTACCAAACAGCCCTACCAAGCATATTTTCTGTTCTTTGTTTTAATGAAATATGTGGTAACTAAAGTACTAAAGGTGCACTAAAGAACATAAATAAAGTATATGGTGGGATCCTTAGGAAGCAATGATACTGTTCTAAATTAGCACCTTCTTCCAGCTACAGACAAGAAAACTGTGCCAGCTCAATACAATAACACATTGATATTAAGTATAAGAGTATAAAGAATACAGAAGCAGAACAAGTGATACAGTTACAGAATAAAATATCTCTGTTGTGGATTTTTCCTAGTATTTTCATCTAGTGGATAGCAGAACAATAGGAAAAGGCCTCAAAAAATATCAGATTCTATTATTAATGCAACATTTTATTCTATTTAATACTGTAAGCAAGAAAACATTTCCAGTGTAAGTGGTTTTAAAACTGTCATTCTCATGGGAGAAGCAAAAGTTTAACATTAAAATACTCAGGTGAACAAGCCTGCTATGGTGTTTCCACAGAGAAATTTACTGAACCAATAGAACCGTATTTACCATTTACCTGTAACTGCTTTACCATTTCTTCCCATTTCTGATGGAATGTCTATATTGCTCACTTAACTGTTTTATCAGTAATGAAAACACATTTTCAAGAGATGGGAAGAATTTCTTGGCACACAAATAAAGCCAAAAACACTATATTCTATAGCTGAACTCCTACCTGTATTTCCCTTTTCATCTTCTCGGATATGTAATTCTTTCGCAGAAGTTTCCAACTCCAATAAATCTCTAAGTTCTTCTTTGTAAACCTCTATATAAGAAACCTTCACGTCGAAGTCAATGTTACGGTTTTCAGAAATATGATGAAATAATTCCTCAATAGCCCGTGGAATGATGCCCTTTTCATCCTCTGCAACTGATGCTAAAATACAAAGATGTCACAGATGCTAGGTCATTACACTGCATAGATTACAGACTGAAGATTGACAGGTCTGTGAGATTTGGTACTGCTTTGTATATACTTGTTTTCCTAGGGTTCAAAATATTTGCTTGGATCCATTAATTGGATTCAAAGTTAAAATCTAAATTACATAATAAAAAAAGCTGTGAAAAATAGAAATTCTCCTTTAAATCTATACTCCTCAGTGTATCTTTATTCCTACTGCTGAGACTCAGAAAAAAAGCAGAGTCTGCAATCTGTCTCTTCAGCCTTTACAGTTAACATTAATTATTATGCATAGGGAAGGATAGAATTTAAAACACTCCTTGTCACATTCAGCATGTGAATGCTTAGGTTTGTGCTGAGTTCCTAGATAACATCGTATCCTTTTGAATAAGATTTTGTGCATACAGAACATGTTTTCTTGCGAGTTCTCTGTTTTAACTTTTTAAAGGTTATGTGTTAACGTGAGGAATGAAAACCAGCATGTTGTAAATGGTATATATCCCTCAGACTTTCTACAACCTACCAATGTGGCTACCTCCGATGGTGTAAGTCTTGCCAGAACCTGTTTGTCCGTAAGCAAACACTGTAGCATTGTATCCCTTAGTCAAAGACACTAGCAGAGGCTTAATACAAACAGCATAAACTTCTTCTTGGGTTGAGTTTGTGCCAAACACGAAATCGAAAGTGAAGACGCGGTCTTTCCCAATTATAATTTGCTGGGTATTCGGGACTAATTTTACACACGTTTGATGGTTATGAAGTACTTCTTTGAAAAGCAGAGGTCTGACTCGAACTGCAACTTTAACTGGTGTCTCTTCCATGCCAGAATCCATTCCTGTGCTCCCCACTAAGTACTCACATAGTCAACAAGATACCTGCAACTAAGAAAATCAGGACACCACCATCAGAAACAGCTGTGAAACTACAGATTCAAACCACATTTTTATCAACTCCAGCTTTATTTATCCAGGTGGAGTAACTGTAACCCCCTAGGAAGCACTGTTTCAAAATGTCGACATGCTCCTCTTTTATTTCTGCAATTAACCGGGGTGGGGAAATCTTCACTCTTTCATAAAATAACGTAATAATATAAATCAGGTGTTTGTCAAAGCTACCGACATATTGCGGTGCCAACACACAGCGTGCTCTTGGCTGCCAGAAAGCAGGAGCACGTACTACCCGTACGTTTTCTGCTGGCAGGGCTATTCTGGGAGGGGGACAGTATTTGTTCTATCTGGAAGAGGACTGTCTACTCCAAACCTGAAAGCAGCCCGGAACGGGGTCACGCCTGGGTCTCGGGAGCCGTTCGGGGCCGCGGGATCCCGCTACAGCTCCCACAAGGGCCCACTTGCCGCTGATGCCGGACGGAGGAGCACAACAGAGGGCGGCAGGCCACGGCGGAGCCCGCCGAGGCCGCGGCCTGTCGCTCTCTCTTGTTTACTGCATCTCACTAGGCAACGGCGGCAACGGCGGCAACGTCCAGCCACTGCAGAGCGGTATCACCTCGCACGCTGCCGCCCACAGCGCCCCGCGGCGGAAGGAAGAGGGCGGGGAGGAAGCAGGCAGGCAGGGGAGGGCTGCTGCTAGTGCAAGCTGCCCCGCGGTGAGGGCTACAAAGCGCCGCGTTCTCTACCGCAGCTTGCTCCGGTGAAAACACGGATATGCTCCGCGCCAGCTCTGCCACTCCACTATTGATTGGGTGAAGGCGCTAGCTCAGCCTTCATCGCGGGTGCCTGCAGGAGGTCAATAAGCGGCAGCTGAGGTGCTAGGTCGGGTAGGCTCGGCCCGCTCGGCGCAGCGACAGACATGGCGAGCCCGTCTGCAAAACACGCCCACGTACACAAAGACAGCTATGGGAGTAATAAACCTCGGGTTCACACGTTTTGTCCAGCAATGCTTACAGTATTGTTTCCAGTCACAGACAGCAAGAGATTCAACGGGAAAAAAAACGAGCAACTGTTAAGGCCATTTGATTTTGCCAGCCCCAAACCAGGACAAACCACGGCATGAAAGGAGTACTGCAATTCAGACAACGCATCAGTGACATTAGTAATATATGCACCGCACTCGGTGAAACGGAATGTCTTTCATGTCTTCCCTATGATCCCTTGCATAGTCCCAAAGATAATAATCAAGTAACACAGCGTTGATCTTCCCACACATGTCCTGCCCCTTCTTCTTATAGAGCTCCAGCAAGTGTTTACAAATCAATGCACAACACCAAATGGAACAGCCACGGATCTCCACCTCCTCTTTATCTCCAGACTGGAAAAGTGTTCCTGTAGGACACAGAAGGCAGCAATCCAATTATTTTCAAGAGACAAAAGCCCCAGGTTGTCCTGAGTTAGTTTCTTTCCCTCTACCCTCCACATTTACTTAATTCTAGGACTGCAATTTTCATGACTTAGCGTACAACTGCTAACAGTAGTCCTATGTATTTTCTAAATCATTTTAACATATCCATTTGTAAGACTACCTCCCTTTCAATTAAACCAACATCCTGTATTCAGAGAAAGCGGTTTAAGAAAAGAACAACTGTTTGCTTATAATGCACATGACCATTTCTTTGCTTGTGGAGGAAAAAAACCAACAGTCAACCTGCAATTCATATATTTTTTTAACCAAGGTAACTCTAAGATCAGAAAGTTAAAAAACAAACCACAATAAAACAACCAACAACTCTGCCCACGAACCCCCTATATAGACAATAAATAGAAAATAATTATTTGTTTTAGTTACTCGGATAAGAATATCCTTATTAGGATTCATGGAGAAGATAAATTGTATGACATGGCCATTCTTTCAAGATCCATGGAGGGCTGCAATTCACACCTCTGTCTTGCTGTGTAATTTTAAAATTATGTAATAGCAGTCATATCTCTAAATATAGGTATTTTACAGTAGAAAAGGAATTCAGTGAACAAAAACATAAAGCAAGTACTGGAAATGGAACTAAATGAGCCCTCTAGTTTTATGCAATTAACTTAATTTTAAAAGTTTTTTTCTTCTTTTTAATGAAAGCTTAAAATACTACCTTTCTTGTCACTAGCAGTTCAGTACAGATAGAGGAATCTTTATGCTTTTACAGCATCTATGGACTACTGACAAAACTGCTGCATATCAACTCCTCAAAAATTACAACCATATGCTGGAAAAAAAAAAAGTAGTTTTGCAAACATCAGCTCTTCAGAAACTTAAGAGATTGATTTGTTTAGTGTCTCCTTCCCTTATCAAGGTATAGTCCAAGGAACAGCTATATCTTTTTTTAAAAAGTAGAGCTAAGACCACATTATATTATTAAGGGAGGAACAAACCTTCACGTAATTTTTTCATTAGTTCTTCAGAATACTTCATTGCTTTTAAATGGACAAGAACTTGAGGAATTCTGTAGTCAGCAAATATAGTCAGACTAGAAATGTCATCGAAACAGCCATCTCCTTTGCCTTCTAGTACACTCCATGTATCTGCCACAAGTATTTGTGCCCGCTTGTAGAAAGACACCTTTTTTTTCTGGAGAAATAAAAGCTTGTAAATGAAGTGCCTGAAACACCAAAAAATACAGCAAATTACAGGTATGCATAGTTCTATGAAATAAAGTATCATGTGGTACATTATTAGTTAACTAAGACAGAAATTCAACACTCAAAACACCTTAAAATGTGAACAATACTGAAACATGAACTACTGTGTGGAACGTTCATCAAATTAAAATAAAAATGTAACAAAAGTCACTGTAGTGGAGCAAAATTTGGTTAGATTCTGCTTGGATCTCAGAACACATTACATTTAGTTTATTTCCACTTGACAAACACAGTAGTTGAAGTTCAGCAAACATCAGTTCTTTCAGAAACACTACAGATTTCACCCAACCTTTTATTTCAAGAAGTGTAAAAGGCATTGGACTAGAAAAAAAAAGAGTTTATGCATAATGTTAAGGAAATAAAATTCTAATGAAAATTTCAGTGTTGTGTACTGTGTCAGAGTGGAAAATTAATTCCAGTAGAAGGTGTATTCACAAGTACAAGGTTTTGTTAGATACTAATATGGTTCCATTTTTGTCATCAACTTTTTTGCTGGTGCTAATCCTGCAAAGAATTACAAGTTTTTGTGATTGCTGAAATGGGGAGAAAATAAAGATATGCTGTGATATGTATGATTTTGAGGTTTTCACTCCTTGATGAGCACAACGTGGAACGTGAACATGTTTACAAATAAAAGGTGCTAGTGTATTGTGTTTTTCTCCTCCCTTTACAGCTAGATGACATTTTCCGCTTATTACAACATGTGTCTGTGGTGGTTTGGCAACTGCATGCCCCCCTACACTTTGAAATAACCCAGGCTAGGACTCAGCCAGCTGAAAGTTAATAAATTAAGCTTTATATTTACAGCTATGCACAATATACAAGCAGATATTTACAATGCATAACAGATATTTGCAGATATATACAGTGAAAAGGTAATACAGAAACACCACACCCCTCCCAGAGATCAAAATCCCTAAGAGGGGTTTCTAACCACCTCTACCACCTTTCCCTCTTCCCCAATCTTATCTCACCATCTGTTAATGCAGTAGATAGGCAAAGGTAGACCAGCCAGGGAGGTTAGCAGCAGGAAAGAAGTTAGTGGAATTATTCAGAATCAGCTACAAAAGGCAGGGACAAAGGAGCCATGTGAGAAGCAGCCACAGTCCAGAGAGAGGTCTGAAGCTGTCTGACTTATCTATATTTGGTTTACAACTCTTAAAACATTTTTTTTTTTTCTCAGTAAAATTCTGAGGGAAGTAGCCTGATGAGTGTTTTCCTCTCTCAGCCTATAGCCTAGTTTCTTATTCAAATCCTCCCAATTAGTTCAAACCAGCACAGCACCAAACAGTATGTAACTAGAATAGGTAGTCTGAAATACAAGCAGGTGGAGATTCAACTAATTTCCAGTTTTATTCTGTCACTGTTCATATCACCACAATTTATAAACAGCATTTTAAAACTAATTTAATTTTAATTTATTGCCAAAATGCTACAACTACTCCTGAGAGCAAAGCCTATTTTGGTTGTTAAATACTATTCTCCAACAATATTGAGAACAAGATGTCCAGAAAACTTCTGAAAACTTTCTTTCCCTGTGCTTCATCCTATACTTGGCACAGACGCATAAACTTACTTCTACAGAAAACACACAACTTTGTACATTAATAAAACATGACTTGAAACACTGCAACAGGAAGTAAGAATTAAGAGACCAAACTCCATTTGGGCTTCTACTAACTCAAGCTAATGGAAACCATTTATAATTGTTCTTTGTAGCACAATAAAGAGCTAAATCTCTTTGGCACCACTTTGCAAGGGCAGTGGAACAGAGAACTCAGATGGATTTTTTTCATCTTGTGTTGCAGTTTGATTTGTAAACAAAATCATGGTTGGGACTTATGGAGCAGGTGAATTTATAATTTTGCTATTTCAATTTATTTTTATGCTGCACATAGCTTCTAACACTTGTAAAATTATTGATATGCATTTCTAGTATATTTTCTCACAATTTTTTTTTCCACAGAAAACAAGGAAAACTTTTCATGGATGATACTGTGTCTCAAAGACATCATGTGCTGGTTTGAGGCTAACTGGAATATTTTAATGAGAAAAATTAGATTATAGGCTGTGGAAACTATTGTGATGACTAATTCACTCACAGGTTTACTAAGATGCACAAAAGCAAGGACATAAACATAGATAGGAGTGAGTGGGTTTGTCAGAGTCTGCTGGTGTCTGCCCCTCTATCTCCCTGCCTTCTAGATGGATCTGTTTAACCCAGCTACTCAGTTGTGCTTCTAACCCCCCTGGCTGATCTTTCCTGTTCACCTTGCATGAAAGGTAGATTCTGAGATGGAGTGTGGGGAGAAGATGGAAGGGTGGCTGGGAACCCCTCTTGGGAACTGTTTTCTGGGAGGAGTGTTGTGTTTCTGTATTACTTTGAACTTGTATATTTCTGTATATAGCTGTAAGTATTTGTAACATGTTGTAAATATCTGCTTGTATATTGTGCTAAGCTGTGAATATTCACAGCCACCCTTCCATCTTCTCCCCACACTCCGTCTCAGAATCTACCTTTCATGAATTCTGTCAGTATTCAAATTCATCACAGCATCTAAACATGAACTACACAGCCAGGGACAAAAAGCTTTCAGGAATTTTGGTTCTGGTTTGCAAGTCACTTTTCATAAGCAAAAGAACACTGTTTCTGTAATTACATTCAGTAGCGCATTATTCTGAAGAACGGTGCATAGATGTTTGGAATAATATAAAGCCAAAGAATCATGTTAATTTTAGAAGCTCCCCTAGACATTCAGAATGCAGGAAAGCTGTAGTAGTCTGTGCCAGCATGATTCCACTATAGAGTTTATTTCATAATCATGTATAATTCTACTATGGGCAGTTACTGAAAAACAGTGGTTTGATATTTGGTATCTCACTATCTTTCAGTTCCCTCCTACAAGTAAGACACTGCCTTCAATAAAGGTTTAAGAGCTCAAGCTGCTGCCAGAGAAATTACGTTGGTAATTTAATTTCATAAGCAGAAATTACTTCAAATGTTTTGCATTTGTAAGGACTACAGAAGAGTCATGATCTAATTGAATTTGGAGTATATAAACTATATCAAAGACAGAATAAAATGGCTCTTTTAGGGAAAAATGTGACTCCTGTCATTAGAAACACATTTGTGACTAGTCAAGGACTCAAGATTCTTTTACTGATAATAAATTCTGTAATTTTGTTTTCAGATGTTTAGACTGTTAGACAAATGAAATTTCACTGATTTTACCAGAGCTTACTAAAAAGTATACTGTACTCCAGAAACGTGATTTTAAAAAGCTGCCTTTGCTGTCCGAATGACTCATAGGGGCTTACATAATTATGATCAGCTGCTTCCAAGTCTGATTTTCCTTTCATTATACAGATCCATATCTTTAACAATTGAGGTAAAGTATTAAAATAAGTGATTTTCCTTCTTACTTCCCTTTTTACTTTGGAATACACAAACATATTTCTGTTCTTCATCCATCTCATGGATTTGAAAAAACTCTAGCAATTCACAAGTACTAGATTAATTCTGAGCTCACTGTACCCTCCAAAAAATTTGCATAGACAACCTAACAGCCGTTTTTAAAAAATCACGAGTAAGGATTAAATTCTTATACGAGGTTGTGTTAGAAATTGCTTACCTCAAATACAGCTTCGTCTCTGTAAGAAGGAAAATTTTCCAGTACTAGACGCAGCAGTTCCTGAGCACTTTTCTCACTCATTTTAACACAGGTGAGGAAGGAGCCTCCAAACTTCTCCAACAGAACTGTTCCACTTTCATTAAGCACACGATGTCTTTCTTCAATCAAAGGTATTGGCACTTCTGTGTCAGAGCGAAACACATGTCTAACCTGGTCAAGTGTCATGGTGGCAAAATACGATGCACTGGTAATAGGTATTCCTTCAGAAAAGTAAAAACAAGATGTTTAGGCTTTCCTAGCCTAAGACCTAAAACCTAATGCAGTGCCCTGCTACAATCTGAGAGCATTTACACAGTAAGCTCCAAAAAGTCTATGTACTCTTTAAACTCACCGAGTGTTCACTGATAACTGCATTCATACAGCTGCTTAACACTAAATTAATGTTTGTACATAGCTTCCAACATGCAACACTGGAACCTAACTTAGTATGTGTAATTTTCCCCATTAGCTTAGTGAGTGTGGTGTTTATATAGCAGACTGACAAATACAGTTAGTCTACACTCAGTATGGTCAGCAAAGGCTTCTTTTCCCTTAGCTTCTAATCATGTTGCGCATTTATAAACAATATCTTAACGCTAATATTCCCTTAATTTACACGTATGTAAAAACACAATTTAAATTTCCATCTTCACCTACAAATAGCTTTTGTTTTCCCTGATGACAATGAGCAGAGCAGTATGTTAGCTCCTGACTTTGCGGCAGGTGGTTTTTCAGACTTCCTGGAGCTGCCCTGAGACTGGTCCTGAGAATTTGCAAGTTTCGCTTTCTCGCCTTCCACGGAAACACGCAATTTATCTTAACTACGCACGTGAAGTGCCTTAAGTGATAGACAACTGATTACTCATACTCCTTGGAAGTTTTTTGAGCGGCAACACGATAAACTACATAGAGCCACAATGTACGCAGTTTCACTAGAAGGCATTGTTAAGGCGCTTCCAGTTACATGCCCTTCACTCTGGGACAGCCAGCACGTACAGGTTCGTCAAACCAGGAAGCGATACGGTCCAGAAACTATTCCCTTTTTTGAACGTAGCTCCCTCACAAGCAGGGCCTCATAATACGCCCCACCCCCGTCTGCTCAGCGAGACACGCAGCCCGCCGGCCGAGGACCGGCCCTCCGCTCCCTTGCCGCTCACTAACCGTCGTCCAGGGCTCTGTTGACGGCGGCGCAGAGGGACCAGTAGCCGCTATACATTTTACCCTTGTAGTTCACCAGGTACTTCTCCTTCTCCTGCTCAGACCAGAAGGAGAAGTTGAGCGTGTCGACCAGGAACACCCAGTTGACCGACTCCTCGCTGGCGTCCCGGGGGTTCAGCTCGTGGAGGCTCTTCCACCCCGCCAGCCCGAACTCCTCCGCCGAGGCTTTATCAAACAAACTCTCCGCCACCCGCCTCGCCCCCTCCTCGTCCACGGTGACATCTTTGCTATGGCTCGCTATAAACTTGGCGGACTCCAGAGGGGACAGGCTAGCCTCCATGCTCAATCGCGTCGCGGTGGAGCGGAAACACGCACGCCTTTAAGACCAGCCCCCTCTGTTGTGACCCCTCCCCGTCCGGGCCCGGCCAGGTGGCGAGGTATTGATGGAAAGCGGTTCGGCGCAGAGCTCGCTGTTCGAGCATCGCTGGCTCAGTAACGGCGCAGCTACACTCTACCCCTTCACCGTCGCGGCAGTGCACTCTGGGGCGGGTGCCGCTTCCGCAACGGGAGGCGGGACAAGGACGATCCACCGGAGGACCTGGGGAAGGTTGCGCACTAAGCCCAGACTCGCGGGTGGGATTTGGCGGGTAAGAAGACCAGTGGTACATCTCCAATCGTGGGTTGTTATTCTGAGAACAAACCACACCCCCACGCCCGAAATCCTGAACGTGCAGAGTTTCTTAGGAAGGAGTTTTTCCAACAGATACATATTAATAAAGAGACACACACAAAGAGGCAATCAAATTGCGCTTGCATGTCCATACATATGTAGCTGTCCTACCGATTAAAAAAAAAAAAAAAAAAACAAAAAAAAAACCCAAACAAACCAACCAAAACCGCAC